>JARFJB010002188.1:287500-565000 GCA_036346205.1 Vesta saturnalis
CACCTTTGAATGTACACTGGTGAACATCACAAATACATTATAATCTAATGCTAGATATCACTTTTGCATTGCATTCTAATTTTTGAACAAAAACTTATTTCAGATTATATACCACTGATTTAGTCCTTCTCATATGGAACTAGTCACCATGTCTACTTTATGATGTACCTATTGTTTTTTAAGATAACTCAAATCTGTAAATATCGATCTAAAGTTCTAAAGCACAGCAAATAATCAATTAATAATGCATTGTTTTTTTAAATCTCAAACGTGCATGTAAATGAGATCAATTCAGCTAAAGTATAGTAAATAATGAGTAAAGATTTTCAATTAGTGCACATATTATTTACATACAAATATAACGATATCCAGACGCACACCTCATTATCCGTTGGAATGAATGGTCTTTTATACGTTTATATTACAGTTAAAAATAGAAAAATAAAATTAAACTTGGCAATGTTCTAAACGCTTTTGAAAATCTAACCGTTATTCTGTAAGGATGAAAATGTAATTGACGTTTGACTGCTTCATAGCATGTACCATAAGAAAGACCTGTAACAATTGCTTATATTGAAATATGCACCATGTTGTCAATCTAACTTCACTTATTTAATGTTTTGATTTTTAAGATTATTTCTATTTTATTGCTTAAACATACAAGTCAATCATGTTTTGCATAATGCAGAATTATCTGTTTGCTGGGCCAATTGTCTTAAAGGTTTTGTCACACTTCTTTCCAAATGTGTACGAACATTTTCCACTACTCCCTCTGTACAGTTGTGCGACCCGTAGATTTTCCCTTGCAAACACTACCATGCTCATGAAAACGACTAACAATTCTTCGAATGTGTCAGCATAAAACATCGTCATCTAATTCGATGTTCTGAAAGTGATGTTGATATTCTTCAACACATAATCGTACTGAATACTTCCAGTTTCAATCTACATCTTTTTCGCCGTTTCGGAAATAAGCTTCCAAAATAAACATCTTGTTCCACAGTAAAGGGCATTATAACCTAAAAAAATTTATTTACGAAAAAGGCATAAAATACACGAATAAATTTACCTTGAAAGTCCTGGTTAATTTATTAATGAGTTTAGAAAAAAACTATTTTATTGTAATACAAATGTTGATAAAGGAATAATTGAAAAAGGAAAAATCTATGTACGTTTATGAAATGTCAATCGAAGATGAAATAAATATTTGTGCCTAATTTCACTAGTAACTTGGAATAAACTTTTGATAAAAATTCTGTAAAAAGCAGTTTTTTTTCGGTCATTCATTGTTGATATCCCGGTATATATATATATATAAACATTTGGCAAATGTTTGGTTTTTCTATGGCCCACTACTTGTTTTGATAAATTCCCACTTTAACTTGCTCAACGCCGTTTCCGCGTGACAGTAACAGTGATATTGAAATTATAATTGACTTCATTTTTTATAGGACAAAGAAAGTAAATTTTAAGGAGTTCAAAATTGTTAAAATTCGTTCAGTAAAACCCGAGTAATATATATTCAAAGGAAAATGCTTAAAATTTACACATTTCTTAAGATATCTTGGGATAGGAAAAAGATATCGACATACAATTTTCGCCATTCTGTTGCTAATTTGGTCTACTTTTGTAATCCACGATGAAAACTGCAAACCCTATTTAATATTTTCCAAAGAAAACTAGATTAAAAAGAATAAATACCGCCCTCTAGCGTGCATGTTACTTACAAGAAACTATTACTCTTACATTAGTGGAAGAAAGCTGTTTTCAACAAGACTACGTTTGCAAAGATCCATTAAGCAGACCGGAGTTAACAGGGCTTTTTTCATAATAAGGTTCCCACTCTCCCTCACCTCTTATTTGAAAAGATGGACTAAAACTCCTGAAATCGAATATACGCAGAATTTCTAGAAAAATATAATGATCATATTTTCAATACCTCTTTATAGGCGAAATTTGTCAAATATTTATTTTTTAATTTTCAGTTACGGCGTCTAGCGGTCGTCCTACAATTCTATGAATAATTTCCAGGTTTTTTCCGTTTTTCTCGAGGCCACTTTTGTTATAAATTTTTTTTTCCGAAGCTATACAGGCGGTTTCCTATATTTCGCCGAAAGTCATTCTTATTGGGACACCCGGTACATAAATTTAGAATGATTTGGCTGAATGCAATAACTTTTTCTTTAAGCGGTATAGTTCAAAATTATTTATAAAACGAAATATTGAGATTGAGAACTAAAGTAAAAAAATATATACAAAATAGTACAAATATAATTAAACAGATTAAACCATTAACAAAAATCGTTAACTGCATGAATAGCACAGACGTCCTCGTTTATTGATTTGATGTTACCATTATACATTGATGTTAACGACCCATTCAACGCTCACTTTTATATAAAACGTATTGTAAGAGGGAAATTTAGAATAATAATGACGACTACAAATACTAGTATTTATAATTTAGATTTTAATACAATTTGTAGAGTATGTCTTCTTCCATCTGAAAAAATGCAATCTTTATTTGAAACTGGTAGTGCAAAATTAATTATGGAATTAGCTGCTATTGAAGTAAGTATGGTAATGTAATTATTTTTAATTAATTTACCTACATTTTAAGGCTAACGAAACAGATGGCCTACCTGAAAATTTATGTGATAACTGTGTAACACTTTTACAACAATGTCTCACTTTTAAAGAAAAAATTAAAACATCAGATCAAATATTGAGGAACTGTTTACTACAAAACATTAATGAAAGTGTCCAAACAAACCACCAGAAAAATATAAACAATGAAAAAAGTGAGGTGCACACAGACATAAAAAAACAAAAAGTAAAAAAAATTAAAAATTCAGAAATGGAACTTGCTTTAGCCAAATTGAAAAAGTCAATTCCTTCTTCGTTTTTTACAGAAAAGAATTCTTTTAAATGTCACATTTGTGAAAAACACTTTAAATGTAGAGCACAATTAACACGACATCTTAAAACTCACACAGGTATACGTAGTCATGTTTGTCAAGCTTGTGGCAAATCATATATGGAATCTGGGTCATTACGTAAACATTTTTTATCAAAACACTCTAATAGGAAGAAACCTTACAATTGTCCTGAATGTAAGCTAGGATTCGATCTTCGATCAACATTAATTAGGCACATTAGAACACATACTGGCGAAAAACCATTTGGATGTGAATTTTGCCATAAATTTTATCCTTCTAAATCCTATTTAAATAAACACAAAAAGGTAACATTTTATAAGTACCTAATTCATCACTACCCACATGTGAATATATCGATTTTTAGATACATGTTGGTACACGTGATAAATCCTTCATTTGTGAAATTTGCAGCAAATCTTTTACATTAAAAGATGGTTTGAAAGCACATTTAATTACACACTCAAATGAAAAGCCTCATAAGTGTGAAGTGTGTGACAAATCATTTTCTATGAAAGGGTCACTACTGTCTCATACCAAATATATTCATACAAAAGAAAAAGATTTTATGTGTCAAGTATGTGCTAAAACATTCGTTACCCAATGTGAATTAAATGAACACATGCGAAGGCATACTGGTGAAAAAAAAGAACCAAAACATGTTTGTGTTATGTGCAATAAGAAATTATCATCCTCTACACATCTTAAATTTCATATTCGTTCAGAGCACACAGGAGAAAGGCCATACAATTGTAAATTCTGCACAAAATCATTTATAACTGCTCAAGCATTAAAGATTCACACTAGGTACCACACAGGTGAAAGACCATATTTATGTAACTATTGTACAAAAAGCTTTGTGACAAATGAAAGCTTAAAGGTACATGAAAGAATTCACACAGGTGAAAAACCATTCTTATGTACATTATGCAACACTTCATTTAGCCAAAGCAGTACATTAAAAACACATTTAAAGACACATATGTAATTATTTTTTATTTATTGAAAATAAACATATTATAGATTAAAACTAAGAATTTTCATACTAAATTGACTGTTTATTACTGGTTTGTATCACAAAGTCCAATTCCAAGGTATACATACAGTCCCATCTGTTAAAACAGAATAATAAGTTGAAATGTTTAACTGTAAGCCTTTTAAATGCTCCAACTCCTTTTTACATTTTAATAATTGACTGCAACACTGAATCATTAAATCAGGAGTTACATTGTCATCTTTATGCAGCACAGGTAAATGTAGTTCATCGATGCATTGTTGGTGTAAAGAACGTTCCACATGCTTATTTCTGTAATACAAAAGTTTCAATGTAAAAATATAGTTTCACCATTATTACACATAATTAAAATACTTAGCTTTTTGGTTTTTTTTAATGGTATATTTGTATTGATGTTATACAAAACTAAACGTTTAGATTTGTATAACATAAATACAAATATACACCATTAAAAAACCCAAAAAGCTAAGTACTTATTTTAAAAGTTCATTGTATTCTTGAGTATTAAAATCAAAAATATTTTAAAGCAGTCTTCTTACACTTAGGCAAAAGCATAAATTAAATTCGGTTTAGAAAATACCGCTTTGTGCAAAATTTCACTACTTCCATTTTAAGTAGAATTTCACGCAACAGGGTACCTAGTCATAATTTAAAACTTGAAAGACAAGGTGTAGTTACAAACTTAAAAGGTAAAGAAAGATAGGGTCTAAAACGTTTCAACTTCTTACCTTTTTTTATCATGCTCATAGCCGCTTAACAAACCAGCTAGAAACAATCAAGTTTTTACACATACGCCTTCAATGACCCCCCCCCCCCCCTCCTCCCAACTATTTTAATTATAACCCCTATAAAATGCCCGCCACTGATTGGATTTTGCTTATAACGAACTTGACCTTGATTTTATGACAAAAGAATGTTTGTAGTTTCAGGCTGATTGAAAGGCAGTGGCGTGCGCCTAGGTTTCTGATTGGTGATGGCCATTTTGTGTGCGTGGCTTATCGGCCATTTTTGTATTGTCGGTCATTTTTGTTATGGCCGGAAATTTGAAATAGTATTCTAATAAGGGGCCCCTCATACTATCTCATAAAACAACTATAGACCTCCTGAACTTGTTCTCGGGTCCTCGCCCCTTGTCGGGATCCATAGACTTCACCCAGAAATTATGACCCCTAAAAAATACCCCGCCACTGGGTGGATTTTGTTCATTAACGAACTTTCTCTAGGTTTTATGGCAAAGTACAGTCAAACACGTAATCGTTGAGACCAGTCATACGGATATTTATTTATAAAAAATCTTTTTGGGAAAATGACAAATGGACATTACTTTTAGGCAATAAGTTTTAACTCGTTTTTAATGTTAAACTAACTTTTACCGTCCCTTCGAATTCATTTTAGCAAACTGAAAATTAGCAAGACTGGAAAAGTTTCCGGATTTTACGCGCATTTTGAACATGTTTGACTTTATAGCGTAATTACTGCTTTTGCTACTTTGGGAAAGCAACTCCATTGGTCTTGATTCACTTGCTACTATTATAATGGAACCCACTATGCCTCTAACGTTACACAGTGTTTCAAAAGATATATCCGCTTATTCTACCAGCTGGGTAGAAAGTAAATAACAAACCAGCTGTGGAAACACTGTATATTTTTATGTACCATATAATTGAAATGTTTAACGTAAAACCTAATTTAAAAGACAGTTATAAAGAGTATGCACTATAAATCACCAATTACTTTTAAAAACATTCAATATTCGTCGTCAAAATCTTCGGAAAAATGTAATTTCGCGTACAAAAGTAGATCAACAACCATAGCTGAACGTCTCATTTTTTCGTTTTCTTTAAACAAACCATGTTGAAATATCATTTTTTTTAACACATAATAAATGCCACGCACCTCCATGTTCTCAATACTATTGTATTGAGAACATGGAGGTCACTAACATATTAGTTTTTTGGTTAGTGATCATCACCCTACATTTATAGATATTTATAACAACGCGGTCTTCTGAACTAGCAATACAAATTGCTACACAACCAAACTTACTAACAAAATAATGTGCTCTCTTTAATTATAATAATAAAATGCGAAGACTGTTCCACCAAAATTTGGAGTGCGACAACATTGTAAAGATCCCAGTATCCTCACGTAAATTATCAAATTAATTATTTAATTTACCCATTTGTTTCGCTTAAAAAATTCCTATTCATTACAATAATTAATTGTTTTCGCGCGCATAGGTCTCCTACTATATAAGCGTAGGCGCAACGCGAAAGTAATTACCGAGCTAGAAGAGTTGTGGTAACACGACCTGCATTCGGGAGGTAATTGGTTCGATTCCCGTTACCGTTTATCCTGTATGAGGTTCTTTCATGGGGTTTTCCTCATACACATGTAGCGACACGGTCACTGCGTATACGCACACCATGTGCGACTAATTAGGCGAATACAGGGCTAGCATTTTGCCCCTCAGAACTCTAACTGCGTTCCTTCCGATCTTATCCTGACCACACACATCCTTAATCCCACCATGCATATATATGTAATGAATGTATGTATGCTGGGAATCCTTGATTGTGGCTGAAGGAGCTTGGAAGCTCAAACAGCCCGTCCTCTTCCTTTTTCTGAGAAATTAATTACTTCTATCCTAACTGTTGTTTACTTTTCATTCCTGACTTCTTTACCTAATTCTTTCCCTACTTCTATTCCGACCTAGTTGGAATTAGAAGCCGTTATTTCGACCTGCCAACCAATTCAGGGATGACATAAATTTTCCGATCATATTCACCACACTAGTTTTCCGCTAAAATATTTCTTTTCTGCCTTGGCAGATTATTAATCGACCCGCTCTGCAAAATACCACCACACTTGTACACTATACACTTACTCGGGTGTATGTCCAGTGTAAACAAACACCTCCTAGTACACGAAATTCTACTCTTTGCTTTTAGGTTTTCGCCTAAAAAGTATCGTGAAGTGTATGCCTTTGCACATATTTTCCTACCTCGCTTGTCTTGAAGGTATGCCTGTTCAATCTAGCATACTTCTAATTAACCAAATGGTGTATGCCCGTTTAATTAATTAACCTATACTAGCTAACACATACACAAACTAGCTGGGAGACCAGCCAAACCTCTGCAGACAGACAATCGCATAATAATCTCCAGCAAGTCACGTTTCCCGCATTTGTTAAAATAGATATTCCCGTGACCGTAAATAAATCCTGAGTTCCTGTCATTAAACACGATAATTATATTTTCGTGTCCAAATAAATAATTAAACCAATTACGGTCCATTATGCGAATCTCCCGCGTGTCGTATCCAGAATGCTTAATAAACTATTACAACCCGCTTCCTGAAAAGATAAATAAATTCCAATTTTAAACGAATTTCGATAAGCCCCGAAAATTAGTACCTCCGGTCTAATTTTTAAAAGTATTCCCGTTCCTTTATATTTTCTCAGAAGCGATCAAGAAAAATCGTAACTGTAAGTAAAATATAAACCCCTACTATACGTTTTAAGAGAAGTAAAGTTTATCTCACTTCTGATTATAAGTGGTGGATGAAACCACTGTAAACAGTAAACGCAAATAGCATTACACAAAAATTATTTTCCATTATGTAATTGAAAAGTTAATAAAATGTATAGATTCTTCAACATACACATGTTCTTTTTTTTTGTCGAGTTCGTTGTATAGTAACTAAAATAAGGACCTCATAAAATTTTTTTTTTTTTATGATTGTGGACCTGAACAGGCTAAATAAGGCCTATCGTGCTAAAGCACTCAGGAACACTTAGGAGGATGGATAGAGGGATAATGAATTGCCAGTAGATGCCTATGAACAGCTACCTTAAATTTTCTCATATCATAAGTGAGAGGAAAACAGGAACTAGGGAGATCATTCCAGAGTTTAGAAGCCGTCTAGAAAAATGTGCCGTTTGGTACGACAAGTGGAGATTTGTACTGCATACTGATGATGTGAATGAGCGAACCGAGTGTTTCTCGCAAAGATAGCCGGAGACGGTATCAAAGAATGTAATTCACCAGCACAATAGCCGTTGTAATAACGATAATACAAAGAAAGAACTGAAACCATCCTTCTATGCTCAAGGGACTGTATGTGAGAAGTTAAGGACGGGTCATTTATAAGCCTAATCGCTCTCTTTTGAATACGATCAACGATATCGAGAGCGTATTGGGGAGCACTAACCCAAAGGTGAGAATTATATTCCAGATGAGGCCGAATTTGAGCCTTATACAGCAGAAGGAGTTGTCGAGAGGTAAAGTACTGCTTAGATCTGTACAAAAGCCTATTTTACGAGCAGCTGTTTTGGTAGCTGACAGAAGATGGTCAACCCATGAGAGATTTGAAGATACAGTCATACCCAACAGAGTAATAGAGTCTGAAAACTTAAGAACTGAGCCATTCATACTTACAACAGGAAATGATCGATCTTTTTTGGCGGACATAAGGCAACACTGAGTTTTGTTAGCATTAAATTCAACTAGATTATTGCTTCCCCATTCGAGAATACGTTGAATGTCTTTGTTGATTGAATTTGCCATTTCAGCTATAATTTCTTGATTTGACATAGAAGGTGGATTATCACTATGAGTAGACTGAGATGAACTACATTGAAGAGTGCTATCGTCAGCAAAGCAATGGATGGGGTTAGTTGTTGAAGAAATAAGGTCGTTTATGTACAGCAGAAAAAGTGTAACGCGCTATAACGGATCCCTGTGGTACGCCCGCGTTAATGCTAACTTCTTTTGAAAAAAAGCCATCAACTACGACACGTATTCGTCTTTTAACAAGGAAACTAGAAACCCAGTTGATGAGCGTATCATTTAATCCAAACGAGTGAGTTTGGCAAGTAAACACTTATGCCAAACTTGGTCAAATGCCTTTGAGATATCTAAAGCGACTACAACTGTTTCACCGGACTGCTCTACTGTATTGTTCTAAACTTGGGTCACATATGAAAGAAGATCGCCTGTTGAACGACTTTGCCTAAACCCATATTGGTGGTCACTAAGGAGTTTGTTAGTTTCAAGGAACGTGAGCAGTTGCTGATTGATGGCTTTTTCCATGATTTTAGAAAAATGTCACGTATAACAAACATAGGGAAAAAATTACGGTCTATGACTTAATAGAGACAGTCGATAGCAATATTGATATTACGAATTACTAATATTGACTTAAAGGAATGTTCAATATGTAATTGAATTTTATGTGAATAGTACTGTTCTCTTTTCTGCGTTACAGATGAGCATATTTAACTTGCATTATTATTGTACAAATAGAGTAATCATTTTTCTTACATTGTTTATTGACACCTACATTTAGTGTCATTATGTTTAATTAATTCGCATGCGTTAGTACGTCAGTAATTGCTGTTATTAACGATATGATGTATGATTACATGATATGTTAAAGGTACCTTACAGTAATGTTATGTCAATGTTGACTAAGAAGCATGCGAATGTCAATTGTTACGGTTTTGTATCTATGACTGCTTGATGCGCACGATGTGATGTGTGGTAATCAACGTACGTTCGTACGGGCAGTTTAAATACTGCCGGCCCCGTAACTATTAGGGATTAGAACCATACCGACGTTAGAAGATCTACTGTATCTCGTGGGGGTTACGTTCAGGCACGGGTCAGTATTCATGCCATGTAGCAGATGGCTTTGGTCTGTCGTTGGAAGAACTCTGTATTGCATGGGGGGATACGTATTTGGTCTGGATACCTAATCTTGTTAAATGTTTGCTGGGCGACTCTGTCGAAGTTAGAAAGCCTGCTTTATCTCTAGGTTACGTTCAAGCACAAGGTCAGTATCCGTGCCTTGGTCTGTCGTTGGAGGACCCCTGCATACCTTTATCTTTGAGGAGGGCGGTTTATGAACAGGAGGATACGTGGTCAGTCTTTATGGGAGAGCCTTGGGCACCCATCCTACGAGGGTGTTTTAGTCATTGGGGATACGTAATTGGGGGTAGAAGGAGCTGGCATGAGAAGATCCTCAGATTCACAGACAGATTCTCCCGATATTAGAATTGTACAATAACTGTACAAGTATGAGTTGAGATTGGCATAGTGAGAGATGCTCCTTATGTTTTCTTTATAATTGCAGTAACCAAGACAAGGGCAATAATGGCACAATCTGTTAGAGGCCCAATCAAACCGGATTGAGTTTGGTAAATGATAATAAAAGTTATGCAATTATAGATTCGATTTATTAAAGTGTGTATATATTAGGTAAGATACTCCTTCCTTTACATATACAAACTAGGCAGGCTCTTACACCACCAACATTTTCCCACTTTAATTATAAGTTTTATGAACGAATAAGTTTCCAAAAGTAAATATATAACTAAAAATTATTATTAGTTTTATTAAATACATAAATAAAAAGTTTACCTCGAGTGGGATTTGAACCTACGGCATGTACTTTGCTGCCCTAACCAACTGAGCTATCGAGATACAAGCCCCAATCCATGTAAATTTTGTCTTTATGTATGTAGAACTGATGCAAATTGTAAATATAATATCACAAGGATTACATTTTTAACTTTCCCATTTTGTTTATGTTCTTAAAGATTATAGTCTTAATATTTTATATTGTATTCACTTTGCGTAACTATTATAACTATAGCAAGTCCAGTAAGTTAAATCAAAACTCCGTATAAATAGTATTTTATTTTATTATAAAATCGAGAAAGATCAGTTGCCCTAGTAAACCAAATTCGTTTCATAGAAAACAAAGAGCCAGTGTCCTCGTACATCGCTAATATTAAGGTTATTTTTTATTGTGTCCTTCACGGAATAAATTTATATAAATTTCTTCGTAATTTCCAGATGTCAGCTACTTAGCCTTTAATGTTTATTTATAACCTTTAAGAAGAAAATATTGATTTCTTTTGATTTTGATTTCCGGTAGTAATTAACCCCCGCTTGGCATAAGTAATTTAATTACCTATATACACAGAGTGTTAAGGATTTTAATTATCAGATAACATTTTGAATGACAATAATATTTGATTATTTTATTGCTAATTATCACATCCACAGAGGCTAAAAATACGTCAGGATGTTCCAACGCCAGTGACGGAGGCCGTACAACCCGCCCGAACCAGTTCAGGTAGTGGCCACCTGGGGACCCTTCCTTCCGTTTTTATTTGTTTTCTTTTGTTTTATTTTTCTTTAGAATGCATTTTATTTTTTAATATAAAGTAGTTTAAGTTATTTTGGGCGTAATGAAACTGGTCACATTTTAGTATTTTCACCTTCCTATCGTTTCAGGTAACACTTATATATGTACGGAGGTGGTCACAACAATTTTATATGAAAATTATAAATTTACTGTAACCTAATAAAATGTAGGTAGTTTCTTGAACCTGTGACCAGATTCGTACTCCAAAATTGGTATTACCTGACTGATGTGACCAGATTCGAATCGCCCGTTATTTTAGGTAGATATGTACAAATATTTATAGGAAATAAAAACAATTAGAACGAAGTGTTTGTCAAAATCAGGTAGTCACAATTATTCTCTGAACCTTACCCTCCTCTGACTAAGCTATAGCCGGGCAAATTCAAATTAGCTAAAGGTCAACTTTACAGCATCACATTAAAATATAAAAAATTCGATGTGGTCAATACAAGACTTTCTTATATTGGTGTTATGTTGCATTAGCAATCAGGCAAAGAGAGATCTTACCGTAGTAAAATGAGGAAAGCATTGTGAGAGAGCGCTAATCACGAAGTTCTTACTCATTAATCAATTTGAAAATTATAAAAATATAAAAAATAAGTGTAGTTAAATATTGCATGGACATCGCCAAACTGGGAGAAAGTTAATTTTCTCTCTTCATGTTATATACTTTTTGGTTTAATTTATTGTAACATACAATACAATAGAATATACTTAAATTGCATTCAAAGTGTTAAATAATTTGAATGTATGGATTATCAATACTATAACGTTTCTTCTTCCTTTGTCAAATACAAAAATCGCTCCTATACTAAACGTATGAATATTACAATGTTTGATTCATTTATTGATGACGAGCATATGTAATGCACATTAGATTTTTTTGAATTAAGGAATTAAAGTTATTTTTAAGGATAATTTAGTTTCCTACCAAAAACTTTTAAAACTTACCTACTTTCTTTAAGGTTCATATAAAGTATCCTTTAGGGACATCTATCTTATATGAAAAACTTTCAACAACTAAAATTTAATTACCTTCAAAAAGGTTTTTACATGTTTTGCTTTAAAGTTAATACTTTTCCAGATGATCACAAAACGTATTTTAGCGCCCTCTATTAAGTACTTTTATTTTATCAAAAATTTGGTTAGAACCGACATTAAAATTCTATACATACTTTTTTAACTTATCGTGGCTTCAGATACATCGGCATATGTTAAAAACTGTCTAATCAGTTTTAAGATACTAAAAATTTACTTTTTCCACAAAAACAATGTTTATATCAAAACTGAAACTGTCTTTCCCTTCTGGAATGACATTAACAGCTAAAAATTATTCTTTATTATCCTGCGTCCCATTGTGTGCAAATTGGTTCTTCATGAATAAGTTATTTGACAATTAAACCTACTAACTTGATTTTATAATGTTTTGAGAACTAATTTGTACACAAAAGTAAGTATACAATGATAAGTATAGTTATTTGTTTCATTAGTACAAAAAATGTCAATGTCCCGAAAATGCAGTTTTTGTACGAATAAACCATAAAATTTTTTTTCCGGCCACTTGTATCTTTATATTCAGTCACTTATTTGCAGTTCACTACGTTTTTGGGAACCCCTTTTTTATGTCGCTATCAGTATCAGACAATGCTATTTTATACAAAACTAGTATTATTCTACTTTTTAGTGAAAAAAAAATTACCGTGTAGTTTTCAATTAATATTCGTTGGATTTTACCTCTATAAATTTAATGCAAATGTGACAGATGTTAGTGAAATAATGTGAAGATAGATAGTGCCACCGGCGACAGCAAAAGTAGATTTTTACTCAAAACATTTAAATAAACTTACACTTACTTAAAACGAAAATAAATATTTGGTGTGAAACAACACACGATCTTCCAACCTACAAAATGGAAATTAAAAGAAATCGCATTATCTTAATAACATTTTTTTAGGATAATTATGCAATCTACTTTATAATAAGTTCATTACGAAAATAGGCAACATTGTAAAAACAAAAATAATAATCTATGTCAAACAGACGTTTAAAACTTCATGTCAAACAGAGGTTAACCCATTAAACGCCGAACAGTGAAATTGTTACTTTTTAATCCTTTTTTACATATAACCCAGTCTCAGTAACATATAAGAACACATTTTTGCAATTAAAATATATATATATATATATATATATATATATATATATATATATATATATATATATATATATATATATATATATATATATATATATCGTGTTCGCGTCAGGACAAAATGTCTCGTATACGAAACGTTGGCAGAAACCCTTATATGTTGACCTGTAGTAGTAAAATTAAAACTTTTACGGTTTTATATCGATTTTTATTACAAAAATTGCAAAATAACTACAAATATTCAAAGAATAAAAGAATAAAACATATGTAAGCCTTTGATACGAAAATTGTCAACACACTGCGAATGTAAATAAACCTGGCATTTTTTACATGAAAACAGTGTAATTGTGGCAGACTCTAAATCTTCTTCGTTTTTCTTCATGTTTTATAATGACACGTCCAACATTATTGTATCGAATTTCTAGAGGAAGACTGAATTTTGATGGTTGACCTAGGCCTATGTTTTTCGAACAACATGGTTCATCTGGAACAGATACTTTAGCTTAAGCACCCATCAAACCCCTTACCACATATGAACGGAAGTTTAGTTGCGAAATCTTCTTTTCACTGCAGACTAGCGTATGTATTTTCCAAGCATTAACTAAATCATTTCCAATTACATTAGTAAAAAGAGGCCACCACCACTTTTTACCACGAATTCTTATACGATAGTTTGCACGCCATTATGATGCAAATCAACGCCACCCATGTTGGCGTTGTAATCTGCGATTACGTTTGGTTGCTCAATGACAATATCTTTCTTCTCAATTCTGCTGTATCGTCTCACTTTTAATACAGGTTCGACAGTTCGAATATTCGTTGCAATGGTCACAGTAGAATTTTCATTCCAACGTACTACAGTTGCACCCAATAGTGAATCAAATGCAGTCTCATAATAATCTCTTTCTCTTTAGGCTATAGATTTACTTGCTTCTAAAGGGCAGGAAAGTATTAGATTATTTCGAATTGTTCCTGTAGCGAAAAATCCTTTTTCTTTTAAACTATTTAGAAAGGAAAATCCCGTAAAAAAGTTATCACAATAAATTTTTTTGGGGGCGGTTTAAGTCTTTGCAACTGACAGAAAATTTAGGACAACCTGAATTCCTAACCCTAACCCTAAATCAACAATTCTAGTATTCTTACCGCCGTATGGTTCAAATTTATATAAATAACCACTGGGAGATGCTAAACATCAAATCTTGAATTCGGCTTGCCTCTAATGAACATTTTTTCCGAGTGTCGACCAAAATAAGGAACCATTTCTTCGTCAATTGACAAGTTAACACTGAATATTCCAAATTGTAATAATCTTTCATTCATAATATTGTTAAATATTAGGACACAACTTAGCGAATTTATCATTTTTGTCTAAATCGTCATTATCAGATTTTTCTTTCGCGAAAGCGGTTCCTTGACATGGAGTTTCTCACTAGTGGAATTCCTTTATCTTCATCGGAAGACCTATATAAATCCGTTTGAGGTAGTGTATGGTACCCTGATAGAATACCGATTCCCAAAAACTTTTTCAGATCAACCACGTTAAATTCGAATCCATATCGGTTATTCCCAGCTGCATATTTCATAGAATAAGGTACCTGTCCCAAATAAGGCCACGTTAAGGGTTTGAAACCCCATAAACCCTTGAACTGTCATGAAGTAATTTCCTTTGGGTCCCCGTTGCTTTGAAGTTTTTGCAATGTTGTATTGTCAAAATATTTCAGTTTTAGACATATTCATGTCAGTTAATAGTGCTTTTATCATCATGTAACACGTGGCCTTGTTAAGAACACCATGTACCAAATAAGGCCATGCATGAAAAATTGCAAGAAAAACTAGAAACAGAATTGTAAACTTGTTTAATATGCATATTTATTTATTCTTAACTACAGGCGGGACAGATAAATGTAAGCTTATCTACTCTGGTCATGCCCATGCATTCCTCATGGGCATACCTTCGACATAAGGCACATAGGCGCATGCTGAGCTGTTCATCTCGGCAAATAATACAAAACCAACGTTCTTCCTTCTTTTTCTTTACCTCGTGGTTGGTTGTTTCTTCTTGGAAGGTTGCTTGTTAAATACTGATTTTACTGCAACTTGAGCAGTTGAATTCAACGCCTTGCGTCTTCTTTTATTCGATGATTTAATCACAGGAGTAATTCGTTGAAGGTGTAATTACTGCATACTACATCAATATTATTTTCATGGTTGAAGTTCATGGCAAGATGAAAAAAAGTTGAGGGCTGCGGTGTAGAGCTTAGAAATTTCGAACATTCAGGCTGAGATGATGAATGTTGAATCGGTGAGTATGACTCTGGTGGTGGTGTAGCATGTCGAACCCTCGAACAAGGATGCTGCGGCGTTGAATGTCTATTCTGCAAAAGAAGGTTTGACAAAGCCATATCATCGCTGTCTTCGGACTGTAACGGGAGTTTTAGAAAAATCAAAATTTCGCGCTAAAGTATACGAGATTAGATATTTATATATTATTTTTCTGAATAAAGAAATGGTTATTGTTTATTTGTGTTTGAATGTAATTAATATTAAGATGAAAAGCTTGAGTTTGTTTCAATAAGTTATCTATATATTCAATTTGAAAATATTTAAAATACGCATGAATGTGTTGGAAGGGAATGACGCTGTCATAATAATGATGTGCAGTTTTTAAAACTGTCGCATACAGTGAGCGATCACAAAGAGTCGCGGTAAGAAAGCAAACAAAAGGAGTCGCATAAAATAAGAGATCAGAATTGATATTGGTCGGCCGATTGACGCCGCAGTCTAAGTGGCATTGTATAGTCACGATGCCCTATAAAGTGGCGAAATTACAAATAATAATTAATTAACGGTGATAGAAAAGAAGTAGAAAATTACCTTCCTTATTAAAATAATAAAAAGTTGATGGTTTGATAGCGAGTGATAAATGTACAATAAGACAATCGACCCAATTAATAGATCGATATATAAAGTATAATAACTAAAAAAACATTGATATTGAAAATATGGCTTTCCGTAACTCGTTTGTAGTTGGTAGCGCACGCCGTTTGTAAACAACATATTGATGCATTTTCGTTCAGATTTCGAATTTAATTAAATGAATATAAACGTTTGATTTACTTTTATTGCTAAAGATTATTAATATCAAAAGCTTATACAATATTGAATATATAAATGCAGAAAGAGGTCAACTCAATAGGGATCCAGACAAATAAATAAATCGGAATGAGCATAACTTTGGTCAATGATAACAGTAATCGTTTCTTTATTTTAACTTTAAGTTAGCCGTTGCAATAAATTAAGAAAGGAATTAGTAAAAGTAATCTTAAAATTCATTTACGCAAACGGAAATTAATTAGCAAGTGAAGAAACATTAACTAGTACATGATATCTTTATAAATTGAACCCATTCAGTTTTAATAAAACGTAATAAAAAATAATCATTTCAGTTTCACGATAACAGTATGAAATTGTATTCAATAATGTTGAAATTATAAAAAAGTTTAAAAGAACTCAAATCTTATTCTTTGGAGCGGGTTAAACAAACAAAAGTAGTATCTAAGGGTACTACGCCCGTTGCAGGACTCATTATCTGCTGCTGAAGACTCACGCAAGGTATAATCAGAATCATCAGATTCGCTGCTGAATTCTTCATCTTCAACATGTGTCTTGGAGATAACCTTCATCTTAATTTTTAGGTTATATCAAATGGAAAAATGCCGGTCGTTCTAAATCCTGCCATCAAATTATCTGCTGCTGAAGAGTCACGCAAGGTATAATCAGAATCATCAGATTCGCTGCTGAATTCTTCATTTTCAACTTGTGTCTTGGAGATAACCTTCATCTTAATTTTTAGGTTATATCAAATGGAAAAATGCCGGTCGCTCTAAACCCTGCCATCAAATTACTGGGAGTTATTACAGAATCTCACCAAATCAATTCGTGTGATTTTTCTTTCTGGATTGCTTACCCAAAATTGTAGCACCTCATCATCCCAATGATGCTCTAATGACCGAAAACCGCGTTTATCTAGCAGCTGCAACTCGTGTGTAGTGTTGCTCGGGAGGCAAAACAAAGTTATTTCAGCTGGAGCCATAATGTTGGCGTCTAAATGAGAAGATGCTCCATCAAATATAAGTAGTCATCTCCCTGGAGGTTTATATTTAGCAAAATGTTGTACCCAAATGGCAAAGGTTGGTGAGGTCATACTGCCTTTCTACGCCATCTCTAGTGCAGATCCCGGGGGCAATGAGTCAAGCCAGTCATCTTTCTTACGTTTTCCTTTAAATAGGATCATCGGCGGGACAGCGTGCCCTACTGCGTTTCCACATGCAACCACTGTAACATTTTCTGCATGCTCCTGAGCTACCATGTGTACTTTTGACGCCTCGTTTTGTTGATTTCTGTTGATGGTGAATCGTCAGTCGACACCCCTTCTCATCCATGTTGAATATTCTTTGAGGTTCGTTCATGAGATTAAAGTCCAATAACATTTTCTCCAGTTTGGAAAAATAATCCGTCACAACATACCTAATTAAGTTTTTGAGCTCTGGCGGGGTTTAGAAATTGGACTTTTCGCTGAGCCACATTGGGATTACGTTCATAAAAAAGGTACATCCACTTTCTACCGTACATTCTTGATATCTGGCTAAATTTATGGGGAATATTTCTATCTTCCACAAAACTGTATACACTTCTTCGAAGAACCTTGCTCGTTATGGGCATACCAACTTCCGCGAGACGAAAAAACGGTTACATAACTTAGTTTCTTGTCCTTTGTTCAATAAAGAACCTCGACTTAGTTTTCTTACCGTGCTACCGGTCAGCAAATGGTTTCTTAGAGTTCTTCTAGGAATGCCATATTGTTGCGAAGCCCTTAGCAGTGCCATTCCATCGCAGATACTCTCCAGGGCTATTTAAAGGGACTCCTCGGACCCTAGAGCCCGTTTCTCTGATGGCATTTCAAGATATTTCCGCTGAAACAAAACAAATAAGGAATTAAAATCAAGCTTTTATTTTCAGAAAACATTAATGTGCATAATAAGGCCAGTACGCCAAATAAGGCCACTCGAGACACCCGCCTGGCCTTATTATGCACACATAACCTCTGCAAGGAAATATTCTCACAAAAAAGTTTTAATGAATTTTATTAAGTTTACTTACCGTACGATTGTTCCTTACACTATGCCTAATTAGCAGTCACAAATGTATTATTTACAATGTCTGTGGTAATTGAAAAACGACGTATAAACTACACAACATTTACATCGGACCAGCACAGAATAAAAACTTCTACACTATGTCCCTCTAGGGGATTCTAACGGAAGTAATGTTATTTGTACACTGTGCCTTCGTGCTATAGAGAACATAGATAGTAGTTAATGTCCGTGGTTTTGCTAAATTCGACGGTTGGCCTTCTTAAGTGTATGGCCTTATTTGGGACAGGTACCTTACTTTACTATTTTCTCCAGTAGTTCATCATCGAAATAAAGTGAAAATATGTCCAGTGGGGACATACCATCAACTTTTTCTTTTATTAGATATAGATATGTCGGTATATTTCTTGCCAATTCGGTTTCAATTCGGATTTTTTGGTAATTTTTAGCCTTTTTTCGGGCTGTTCTATGGTTACTGATTGTGCTCCGTCTTCAGTGTCATCTTCGGATTTTGTAAATACTTCAAAAGTTCCTGGAAGGATAGCAAGAAAATCTCTGTCAACTATTTCATCGTCATCGGCGTCCTCTTCGTCCGTAAGCGTGTCCACGTCGGGCGATACATAAGCAATATCGATTTCGTCGTCGGATAAAAATTTTCAATGCATTCTAGAAGTTCTTTCACCGTCAGTGGGCGTTTGCTATCATTATCCCTACTCTAAATTCCCAAGGATTATTTTTATCCAAAATTAGTTTGCTAGAATACTTACCATATTAGTTTTATGTTTAGACGCCATTATGCACAAAACAGACAAAACAAACACAAGAACAAATAAATCCACACCGTAATTACTTCATAAACCTTCTTGTAACACAATCTTAAAAGAAATAATGAGAGAGAAGCCTCTAAACATTTTCAACTGTAACCAGCAAGTGCGAGTTCTGACTTGCAAATTCTTACGGATGTGATATCGTATTTAACCAACGTTTCGTATACTAAGCATTAATTTTAAACTCAAATATGGAGTATAAAATTTTACAAAATCAAAATTATATATGGATATTCGAATTCAGCAGGCTTTAAGAAGTCTTGAATCTTGAAATAAAATAGGTTTACTAATATACTTCCATTTGGGCACAGATACAAAAGAGACATACGTGACGGTTCGAAATTAATGATTTTTGAAAATTTCTTGATATTTACCTATTCTATTTAGAAATCGGAAAAAATATTTTTTTACTCTGGAACCTTCCATTAAAACAATGGCAAACAAATAAATCGATACAAACAATATTAGTATAGGCAAATTATATCGATATCGATACAAACAATATTAGTATAGGTAAATTGCGGATAGAGACGGAAAAAATTGTTAGAAAGCTGATTCCCTCTGGAATATGTTCCTTGAGTCCCACTCACCTCCAAAAAATCGCCAAAAATCTGACATGGGGAACATCCTTAAATTTTGAGAAAGTGACCGAATCTTGATTTCTTTCGAAATGGCTATTTCTCGAGAACGGAATGTCATAGAATCACGCCGTTTGCACTAAAATGCGTTATTCATGCAGGACAATAAACTATAATGACATTTATTATATATATATATATATATATATATATATATATATATATATATATATATAATGTATCGTGGTATAGAAAAAAAAACAGAAATTGCAATTACAATAAGCTTACCTTAAGCTTTCCTCCTTTTTACGGCCTGCGTAGTGAAAGCCCTACTTCGTTTCACATCCACAATAAGTTCGCGTTCACAACCGTCTTCGAGATCACCATCGGGGCCATCTTCCTCCACCACAACTACCGCACATTGAAGTACAAGACAGACCACTTCGCCATATGTTTAGTCATAATACCTAGGCCATCATGTAAGTCACTGCAGCAGTAAAATTTTCTAGAGGTGGTGGAATTAATCGGAACTAACATGTACACGGCACTTTGGGGTTGTCAGGGCAGCGATGAGTACTAGTAGACCGGAGTCGGCGCCTACGACTACAGCTACTCGTTTTGATTCCGCTTGAGTTCTCAACAATCAAGACATCCGCGTCACTTGAGGCCTGAAGAAGAGGGAACTGTGCTTTCTTGAATTCTAACGAAAGGAGGTTAAGGACAAACAAAATACACCCACGTAACGAAAGGAGGTTAAGGACAAACAAAATACACCCACGTACCACACAAAATTAAAAACGCCGAACGCGTTTCGATAGCTACGCTAACATATATTCCTTGATTTTTATCAAACATGTAGGGCAACGGCAGACTTGTCCCAAAAAAAAATCATGTAGTACATATCATTAATCAAACATGTTAGTAATAAGGACGAACTTGATTGTTATGAAAGTTTAGAAATCTTCAAAAACAAGCAAATTCTAATGAATAATGATGATCAAGGCCCTTTAGACTACTCAGAACTCATTAAACTTTCACTTTCACCAGATAAGCAACGAAGCGTTACTCGCTGATGGTATATATGTTAAAAATTTTCTTTAGTTCGCCTTAGTCGACCGCTGATGATGATAGCGTAGCTATCGAAACGCGTTCGGTGTTTTTTAATTTTGTGTGGTACGTGGGTGTATTTTGTTTGTTACAGATCCTGCCACAGTTCCAGTGTTCCAGATTTTTCAAACGAGATTAAGGAAACTTTGCTCTTTTGGAACAGTCACGGCGTTCGACGAAGTTACTTCAACCCTCGCAGCTGACTTTCCTGCAGCTCGCCTCTTATACACTGCGTCTTTAGTACTTGGTTCATACCCGTCGAAAACTACGGTGGCATTTCTTTCGTAATTACATAGTCCTAGTAGGCTTTGCATACGTCACCGTACGTTGCGGGACGAGGCCAATGCACACGACGTAAGAGATCTCCACCGTCGAGAACAAAGCTTGGATTTTCAGACAATTCATTGCTGATCTTACACGTCTATTCTAGAAAATAAAACTTCATTACTTACCGCTAAAGAGTTTCACAAATCGTAGTGTTGAGTTGATGAACACGTAAATCTTCACTTGCTAACAATATATTTCACTCCTGTGAAAGGTTTGCATTTCATAAAACACATTAAATACAACAGAGACAAATCTCAGATCGTGCAGAAATACATAGGCTGAACGCTCTGAGATCGCTGTCGATAGACAGGCGCGTCGGACTGCTCGCCAGCGAAAAACTGCGGCCGATGCGGCTCGACAACAGTCGCCGAGACGGAGCCTCCAATAATTATATTTATTCATGAGAAAACTTGTTTTGTTTTCTAAAACATTACGCACATCGTTAGCTAGACATTTTTATCAAACAAAATTTAATGCCTCAAAAACAAATTTTTTTCAAAAAAAAAAAATTATTTTTTTATGAAATCTGACTTTTATTGTAAGAATATAGTTCTAACTGGTTCTCCTGCAAGAAACACGCATTTTAGTACTAGCGGGGTTTTTATTACTGCCAGTTCCCAAGAAATGCCATTTTTAAGAAAATCTGGATGTGGCCATTTTTTCAAAATTGAAGGAGGTTGCCCATGTCAGATTTTTGGCGATTTTTCTAGACTACTGCGGACCTAAGGAACAAATTCCAGAAGGAATCAGCTTTCTAACAATGTTTTCTGTCTCTGGCCAAAATTAGGTCTAATATAATACTATATTAGTTCTAGAAAAAATTTTTGTGTAAAATGTTTCGTTTATGAGACGTTGGCAATTAATGAATTAATAGACATCTAGATGCCAACTTAAAAAAAATTCCAAAGCCACCTGCTTCTATAAAAATATCAATACTATAGCTTAGCCATTTTCAATCATATTTATTTAGCTCTACATTAAAAACTTTATAAAGAAAAGTTATGTATAATTAAATTTTGTTTAAAAAATGTGTCTACACTTTTTCTTATTAAATTAACCGTTATTCAGATATTGAAAAATTTGAACTAACACTTAAATTCTACCTTAGGAATTGTTTTGACACTAACCACGCGCCTTATCAAAAAATTGCATAGAACATAATTAATCTATCTATCTAATCAGCTCCAAGTGATATAAAAACAAGCTTTAATACAACATTTTAAGTATGTAAGTGTTTTCGTTCTGGAGTTAGGGGTGGATACTAACATACATCCACACACACACAGACATCACGGCCGACCTTGGCGAAACTTGGCCAAACGTTGTAACATGAGCGAATGAGATGATTTACCGATTGTGAAAAAAAATTGATTGCATAACCTTCTATACCTACATATGTATATGTAGGTTGGAAGGTAAAACGCAAAATTATATTGAATATCAACACTTATTTGTAATTAAAAGTTGATGTTTAGTGTTAAATTACTTTTTGTACAGTTGCCACGGGGAGACTGAAGAATCCTGAAATCTGTCACTTTTGGTACGAAATACTGTCACAATATAGCGTCTTATTTGTGGTTAGAAAAAAAATTTTTGTTTGTTAAAATCACTTTTCAACTTCTAACAAAAATGGGAAGCAGAAACTTAAAAAAATTTCTAATTATATGTATTTTCGTATGTCTCATTTTGAAAGTATGCACCCAAAAGATGGTAACCAAAACAATGCAACAATATCTTATATCTAAATATTAATCATTGAGAATGTGTCTAATACACATATATTACGAAATTACAAATTCCAATTTCCATTGATATACAATCAATAACAATCTCACAAAGGTTTTAGAGAATCATTCTGCTATTCAATAAACCTACCTTTTGTAATTATCAATTCTAATTGCTGCTTCAGTTAAATTTTCAGTAATAAATTTTACAAGTAATATGCCTGGACAAGTTGAAGGACAAATAAATTGTCCTGTTGGTGATACCATGAGAGGACCAGCTTCACTGCAATATATCTAATTTAGTACAAATCTAACAACTACTCAATAATACATACTTTTCCACAACTATTTCGTAATCTTTAAGAGATGGTGGCCACTCCAGCGGATAAGATCTTCGACTTAAATAGTTATTAATATTTGTTGTTAATTGTTGTAAATTTCTTTCATAATCAGCAGCTTCAATTTTAGGCATAAACTTTCTACAATATAAAGAAAATATAAAACAATGTTTACAGGATATAATTTTACCTCCTAACAACTTGGATATTTAATAAAACTTGAGACACAGCCTTCTCAAATGCAGGTATTCTTTGCAAAGTCTCATCAAATTTCTTAATTTTTTTAATGCTCTGTAATTTTAAGCAATATAATTTTAATTTCAAAACTTAAATATTAACTAACATCCAACCAATTATTTCGAACTTCTCCATTATATAACATAATATGACCATCTAGGCTAACACCAGTAAAATATGCAAACACCAAAACCCTACCTAAAAATTTCTAAACGTATAATATATAACCAAATTTAAACTACCTCGTAAAATTTCCATCTCATTTGGATATTGCTCTGTCATATCTTTTAAGCTTTGTAAACATCCCATAAAGTGAAGTTCATTCCAACCACAATCCCAACGTATATCTAAAATTCCTAAACGTTTCATAAAACTATTTTTTAACCTTGCTAATTCCTCTCGCAACGGTTTATGAGCTGCTGTTAATTCTTGTGCAGTTTGATAATTTTTTCTTAACCAACTTTTTAGATGTAAAGCATCCTGAGCTTCTTTAATTTTATTATTGAATACAGACATACTAAAATTAGGATCATTTTCTAAATCATTAAAATCTATATCAGTAGGTATACGATATTTTGTGTCTGATATAGGTTTAGGAATTTTATCTACATACTCAGTTGAAAGATTGCAACACTTAAGTACTGTTAAAATTACTTCACGCATATCACTTACATTAAGATGAATTTTAATTAAACGAAAAACATCTAAAACATCGAATTATTTACATTTATTTTAATTATATTAATATATACTTGGTTCGTTCTTGTTGTCTCTTAGATAAAATTCTAAAACACATGGCGCTATTTTTTTTCTAGACTGTACAGTGGCAATAAAAGAACTTAATTGCTTTAATGAATTTTCATTTGTTGTCTATAAGAGAACTAAATAATTCTACAACTCTTACATAAATAATCTTACTCGTTGATTAGGATATTGTCCAAATAAATCTGGATGTACCGAAAAATAAAATGGTCTTAAGGCAGCAGCAATTTCAGTTGTAGTTAAATATCGTGCAAAAATAATTTTTGGAGCAACAACAGAACATTTTTGTTTCAAGATACTAGAATTACCTAAATTAAAATAGATCATTACCAGAAGATACATACCGTTTTATTACATATGAAAACATGGTACATTTTAATAAATAAATATAGAGTTAACAAATTACATTTATAATTTTGTGAGGTTATTTGCCCTCTTGACATTTAGAAAATTTTCACGTTCGTTAATTACGTTTGATTCTTAATTTAAGTAAACGAAAACTTTAGAGTGTGTAAATCATGAAAGTTTCATAATTCATAGGTATATATTGGTATTAAAAATTATAACTTCATTTTAAATGACAAAAAAGCGCGAAAACTTTGTTTTGCAATACTGCCATCAATTGTAAAACGTTCCAACTAATTAGCGTATATTTTTACTTTCCATACCACACGTACAGAGAGGGTGGGGAAAGTGGATGCTCAATATTAACCCACCAATGCCCAAAATTAAATTTTTCGAAAACTGATAAAAATATTGACGTTTACACGACATACATGGGTTGTCAAAGTAACTGTTTCTTGTACACTGGATGTAAAATTTGAGGGAATCTATTTATTAGTAACATTTAAATGTAAATTTGATATAATACATTTTTATAAGTTTTGGTATAGTACAATTTATGAAATTTAAACCGCTCCAAGATATCTCCTTTTATGAAATAGTGTGTCCTTGAACGTCCAATTCCATTGAGACGTTGGTTGATTTACTACAAGAGTTTTGTCTGCTTGAAAACCATCAGTCCATTCTGTTGAAGAAGTTTCCGATTTTGGAACATCTAAGATGTTTTTTGAAACCTTATTTTTTCTTTCAATCGATTCATCTATATAACCCTCCGCTACTGTCGACGATCGCCAGCCCCCAAGTCTGTTCGAACTGACAAAATCAGCTCCAGAATCTGCCACCGAGGTTGCGGACGATAGTCGGGAGCAATGGCCTGTGTTCATAACAAAACTTATGACAATACAACTCAAAATTTAGCAACCAATCGAAACAGTCTATTTTTTGAATTTGAGTCAATTAGGATCAGATTACACTGACAATGTTTCCATACTAAGGAGCAAGTTCTTACAGCGATAATACAGGTGAGAATAAAATTTAAAAAAATGCTGCAATAAACTGTATTAATAATTATTATTATTTGTAACACAATTACTATAAACTATTGCATTTCGAAAAAACCTTCAATTCTCCTGCATTTTCTTTGGATTGTCTTGCTGAATCCATCTCGTGGTAGGAATATTTTGGCAATTTTTATCAATCAGACTCACTCGTAGTTGTTGTCTATAAAAAATATCCCGTCGTCAATAGCAACGGATAATCTTGGGATATTTTCAAGGACATTTTCTTACTGAATCCCCCACGTGCTTGAATTAATTACGGGAAATTTGTTCTCGTTCACGAAAGTTTTGACAAAATTGTCCCTCGTCTTGGATTCGGGATAATTTTGAAAATATTTGTGACTCGAAAAAATTTCCGGAAATAATCCAAGCACTAGGGAGATTACAAGTGAAAATCGCCACTCGTGCTAAAAAACTTGTGGCGATTTTCGTCACAACAGCTATTCGTGATCCGACAAAAATTACTGGCAAGATTCCTACCACTTATATTATATACGACAATCCAATTCAAAATTTAAAACAGTCTTTTTTTTAATTTGAGCCAATTAGGATCTGATTACACTGACAATCTTTCCATACCAATGAACAAGTTCTTACAGCAATAATACAGGTGAGAATAAAGGTAAAAAATTCAACAATAAACTGTATTAATAATAATTATTATTTATAACACAATCACTATGAACAATTTTGGGTCTTTCTTCATTTCCAGTGCAAGAATTATTCACCATGGATTACACTTTTTCCTCTTTTCTCATTTTACTTATTATTTGTACGTGGTGATCAGTGTCCAGTTGCAAGTAAGGGCGAATCGAACTTGCTGAACTATGACCCGTAATCTTCATTAACTGTTGTTCCTCCACGCCAGATTCCGCAAGCTGCACTTGAACGCTTAGAATGATTAGTCATCTTGAATCTCTTTGCATCCAGTTTAACCTTTTCTGCACTGCTTTTAGTCCACTTGCCAATTTCATTAATTCCGGCAGGAATGTTCGTGTAACAAATACCAGATTCACAACCAGTTAGGTTTGGCAGTCAGAAATAAACAATCTGTCGTGACGTTACTGCCCCTCTTTCGTAACATCATTTTCAACAATCTGAAAATGGGCATAAAACGCTAAAAATATTTGACATACTTTTATGAGCAATATCAACCTGACGGGGCAATAATTAGGATTTTGCTCACTAGAAACCAGCCATTTACTGTCACAGAGACGCTGTGATCCGCCTTGGCAAGTTTTTGAAGAGATGTGGTTGTACTCATAACCCCAGTCAATTTTCCAGTGCACTCTTTTTTTTCTTGAAGGTATTCGATCAAACATTTAACCGCTTCTCTTCTTCTCCAAGCAAGCTCTCTTGCTGCAATTTGAAAGAATTTTATCTGGAGCCCTGAAGGAGTATCTTTGTTCCAGATGTAAATCATTTTTTCGTAGATGTCATCTACTATAGCTACTGAACTCACTTTTCTCTTCTCTGCAATTGATTGCAGCTGCTTTCGCTTTCCGTCTCTTGCTGCACGCGCGTTTTTAAACTCAATATCTGAGAATGGATTCATCTTCACATTAAACGACTTAAAATGTGATTCCTGCACCATTTTTGCAGTAGTATTCCCCATTATTTTTAAAGTGAAACTTTTGTTGAAGAAATATTCTCCAACGCGGTGTATATATAAAAAAAATGAATTGCGTTGTTGTAGTTACGAGATATGTTCGATATGTTAAAGTTAAAATCAATTCGCACAAGTGCTAAGGCTCAAATTACTAGAATTCATAATTGGGTTTTGCAAAATAAAGGTATTGAAAATAATGCCAATAAATTTAAGTCAAGAGAAGATGTTTTGCAAGATGCATTTATGAAATATAATACTGCTCAAGATGAAATTAAAAATTATTCAATTGCTATATAGAATCAAACAAATCCTGAGGATAGGGAAGGATCGAAATCAAATATTTTGATACTCTTGCTGCAATTAGAAATTCTATAGAAGAATTATCTCCTGAAAATAACATTTTCTCTGACAGTCACACTTCTCAAAATGACAATGTAAATATAGCATCTCACTGTTATCCCAAAATAAAATTGCCGCAAATTAATATACCTCAATTCTCTGGTAATTTTTCTGAATGGGAAACATTATTTAAAGACATTGCTAAAAGGTGAAGCTTTAACTGTTGTAAATTCATTAAAAGTAACTAGTGATAATTCTGTTACTGCAGTTTCACTGTTAAAGAAAAAATTTGAAAATCAATATAAATTTGTGAATTCTTATTTTAGTAATATTTTAAATGCTCCAAGTATAACAAAGTGTAATCCACAGAATTTAATAGATTTTGCCACTACTTGTAAAACTAATTTAGAGCCATTGAAAAACTTAAAACTCGAAGATAAAGAAATTCTTGAAGCATTATTCATTTTCAATTTTCAGCAAAAGCTAGATTAAGTTCTAAGAAATATTTGAGGAAGAAAGAGATATTAAAGCGTTGCCTAGGTTAGTTGAGTTTGTCGAGTTTCTAGAAAAGAGATGCACAGTACTCGAAAATCTGTCTAGTCTTGATATTAAAATAGAGAAAAGTTTAATAAAATATCATTATATTCCAATAATTTTAATAGTAACGTGCAAAACAAATCATATTTTGCTCATACTGCAACGATAACACCCATAGAATATATGTTTGCAAAAAATTTATATCGCTTGCTGTACCAGATAGATTGGTGTTCATTAAATCTTAGCATTATTGTTTAAATTTTTTAGGTAATAAACATCTGATTGAAAATTGCACCTCAAGTTCAAGTTGCTCACAGTCAGTGTTGGGTAAGATCCATTTATTTAGGATCTAGGTACAGATCCAAACACATTTTTAAAAACTGATCTAGATAAAGATCCAAGATCCGTACGTAAAAATGGATCTAGACAAAGGTCAAAGATCCTTGAAATGGGATCTAGATCTTTTATAAAGATCCGACATTCCCAAAATTGTTTCGAGATTTTTCTAATTATTAATATTATCTTTAATTGCCAATATTGCTACTGATGAGTAGTACTCCCATTCCCATGATCATTTGTCATGTAATACAAATATTAGTCCGTAAGGTTAAATTATTAAGAAAAATAATATATAAATATAATTTTTATAGGTTTTTATTGAAAACTTACATTAATTATTTAACGCACTACAAATACAAATTACAAAATTAGTATTAGGTACACATTTACACTTGCAAGTTGCAATGTTAATTGTTAATTTAACTTAACACATAGTTATACAATTATAAGGATAAGGACATGTATCTAAATTATTATAAGTATACATTACATAATTACATTTTATTATCTAATTTTAATTTATTTTGTTTTAAAATTAATAGCATCACAAATATATCATCACCTAATCTATTCCTACGAGGAGTTAAAATTAGTCCACCCATACTAAATATCCTTTCAACGGGGGCAGATGAAGGAAGTATAGAATTATATTTTAAAAGATTTCTTTTATAGCAGGGTACATATTTAATTGCTCATAGTTAGTGCTTGTGTCTTTAAAATAATTTGTGCATTCTGAATCAAATGTTGTTTGCGATTGAGTATTTATTTTTAAAAAATCAAAGAATTCGCTTAAGATTGGCGGAACTTCCATTAATTCAGCTTCGTCACTCATTGTTGATCTAACTAACAATTAACAAATGTGCTTTACTTAAAGTCGTATTCTTAAGAACTGAAGACAAGATTGTTGTTTTTCTATACCTCCTTTTGTTCGATTAAATTAGCAACAGGGAATTCCAGTTCCACTTAACTTAAGTACCTACTTTAATGGATGGATGACCCTATTGTCATTACTCATTAAGTCATTAGATTAGCACTTAGCAGTCATTACCTGCCTTTGTAGCTTTGGGAAACAAAAACAACCGACGGAAATATTAACAAAGAAAATGAATAGTTCTATTATTGGTTATTTCGGAATTTAACATGCCTCAGGCTGTAGGTAATTGTGTAAATGTGTGTATATCTCTGTGGGGTACGGATGTAACGGTCGTAACTCGTAACGGAGCATAATGTATTTTTTAAATATAAAGCTCTGTTGCCTCAAGCCAGTTAAAAATTTCACAAAATACCCTTCAAATACATTTTAAAATCTTCTAATGGATCTTTGGATTCAAGTACTAAAGATCTGTTAAAATGTGATCTAGATCCAGATACTAGATCCTAGCAGAGCAAAGTATCTAGATCCAGATCATAGATCCGTTTAGTGGATCTAGATCACTTTGATATAGATCCTACAACACTGCTCACAGTGTAATAAAAAGCATCACACCTTGTTACACTTAAATCAAATTCTCAAAACTTCCGAAACAATTCATACTCTCAAAACCAATATCAAAATGTCGCATCTGATAAATCTCAACATACGTCCTCAGCTCCTCAGGTTGCTCCTATGCAGTAAATGCAAATTCTCGTCAAGATAACAGTCAAAATCCTTTATATGCCAGTCATTCTCAGAAAGATGCAAAATCTCACTTCACCTTACAATAATCTATGCTCTACTACTCGGATTCCATCGCGCAATCACAACAGAGCCTCAGAGAATTTAGCTCTCGATCAAGTGAATGATCAACCCTGTAGTTTAAATAATATCTACAAAAAACTCTCACGTACTTTTAGCTACAGCTCAAGCTACTATCTACTCAAAACAAAATGAACCTATTTAAATTAGAATACTTATAGATAGTGGAAGTCAAAGCTCCTTTACAACTCAACATTTAGTTGACAAATTAGGTTATAGCAGAGACAACACAGAGATGTGTAACTTAATGTATAATTCTTGGCCGCAATAATGCATTGGTCAACTGTAGTGGAAAGTGAAAGTAGGTGGCGGACATGTCGATTTAAAAATGAGCGGGAGATATAAATGTTTTCATTTACCTTTAATATTTTATTGCTTTTATCATTGAATAAAGAAACTGAACGACAGTATTAAGTATATGTAATTTATTAAAAAAATATACATATATGTGCATACTTATACATTACATAGTTTTACACTCAAATGAAAAATAATTGATCTGTTGTAAGCTTTTACATAATTTACTGAAATAATTTTATCGATAAACCTCTTGTAAGAAGTTCGTTTTAGTTGTATAATTGCTTAGATTATAAAAAGGTACAGATACACCTTTCCATATACGAACTTTATTAAAACACTGCCAACATTGACGAGAGAGTGTACACAATATGTAATACTCGCACATCCCTTAATGTTTTCGTGTATAGTTTTCAATAACACATATAGATATTATAGATTTTAATTACTATGTTAGTTGTGATGTTAACAATTAGACAACATTGCATTGCAAACTACAATAGACTGAATTACGCTATCCTTGTCCTGCTACAAACTACCATAAATGAATGCATACAACTGCAATTACTCTACCCTTGTCCTGGGTTCACAAACCAATGTAAACAAATGTTTCTGCAGTTCATTTATATTCTTAGTATAATTGCAACTTAAGTGAACGAAATACGGCCTACTCTCGAGTGCTGTATTTCATCCTAAAGTTCAGATCAATAGCACTAATAACAACTGAGATACGACACCCCCTATTTCGTCGTGATTTCAATAGTATCCTAAAAATTGAAATTTAATAAAATAATTATGGTAGTATTAGTAATGATACTTTATCTGTGGTAATGATAACACAATGAGAATATAAATACATGTTATGAAATAGTATTGAATGAATTACATACATTTGCTTTTAATATTGAATTCTAATTATGTGTGAATGAAAAGGAGTGAGCGAAAGTGACACTGTTGCCCACTAGTACCTAAGGTACAGCTCATTTTCTAAGGAGGTATCGAACAAAGTAAATTAACTATAGTAACCTGGTTATTTTCAACTCGAACTGGATCTGCAGAAGTACTAGGGATTGCATCTGCAGAAGAAGTGCTGGGAATTGCGTCTGCAGCAGATACGTCTTCTGCAAAACAAATTATATTAACAAAAAAAAAATATGCCATACAAGATAGTAACAAAGGTTAACTGGTTACCTTTGTTATTTATATATACATCAACCATGTAAATCCCTCTTTCATTATAGAAAAAATAATGTACGTACACAAAAAAATATAGTAAGAATGCCTACACCTACCTTCTATAATCTCCTCAATGACAGCAGAACCCACTGTTTCTACATAGCTAGGAAACAAAGTTGGAATCGCATCATGTCGCAGTTTTCTTCTAAATAAATTCATGTAGCATTCATTTGCAAAATGCTTGCTACAAATTAAATAATTTTGCAGTGTAACACCAGGCATAAATTTTATTCCAATGCTCTCTTGCCATACTTTTGATCTAATAAATAAGAATCGGAATTTATGTATGCTCACATTAAGTTCAAACTTACTTTTCAAGATTCCTTGGAAAATTATGCATTTTTTCGGCTTCTTCTTTGTGCGCGCCACACACTAAACATAATGATTCGGGCATTTTGAAGCGAATATAGACTACAATAAACATTCAGTTTTCAGTTGTTAGGAAATATTGGGGTTGCATACTTACAAATTTTCAATCAAGGAAATACCACTAAATATAATCTAATGTGGTCCTAGTACCAATTATAATAAGCTTACACTTCTATTTTTTAAATTTTAGTTTAAATCTAACTAACTAACACACGCACGTTCACACAAGATATTTAAAATAAACACTAAATAGGAAATAGTAACGTATTAATAAGATTAATAACAAAATGTACACAAAATAACCTACAATACGAAAAAGTTCAATGTAGGAAACACAAATGATAAACACAAATGACAAATTGACAATTCATTTTATTCATTTGACATTTTTGACAGACGAGGGAATTACTACAGTAGCGATATCACTAATGCTTTCTCGATTGAACAACAAAGATACACTTATAGATTTTTCTTGTAGTTTAACAAGGACACACAATACAACTAAAAGCGAACAAAATTGCCTATGGAGTTATACGTCTGTGTGTTGTCTCTGGTTATAGCAATGTATATTAACTCCTTATAGTAAAACCACGGAATACGAGACCACAGAACAGTTCTGTGTACGAGACTTTGAAGCCGAGAGAGAAATTGTTTCCATCATTGTTTGGCTCATTATTTAAATGTAGCTTGGATGATAGCGACTCCAAACAAGAAGTTGCGATACTTTTACATTGTTGTCGCTTTTAGCTTCGGGTGTTGAATAATAAAAAATGCTACTATACTATAATTTAAATTGCCGTGACGCAGTATAATAGGATCGTACGAACGGATGAATGTGAATGGTTTCTTTTTTCTAATGTACATGTACACTTTGAGTAATAATTGAAAATTTTGTCACATAAGTAGAAAATTTGAAATTATTATCATCAAAACAACAAACACTGCCATCGTGATCACAATAATGTGATGTAATATTTAAACGCTTTTTTACTTTCCGTCCACGAAGTAGGGGAGGAGAAAATAAAAATTACGATAATTTTTCTTAAATTGCATTTAATACTTCATAAAATAAACCAAAATTTTAATTTAACGCGACTAGATTGAATTTTGTTAGATAAATCGGCACCAGAAAGAAATAATATTATTAAATTTATCTTTATCTCTAACCAATTAAAACATACCCACTTCTATTACCTAGAGTCCTAGAATATAAAATTTATAACATATTTAGGAAAATAAATTTTAATTTGCCACAATTACACTTTAAAGCAGAAATTTTATACACAAATAAAAAATGTAGGTAATTTAGACAAATAATGCATAATTTTTTCATTTTTCATCAATAAAATACAATAGATAATTTATTAATAATAGAACATATCTATTTTTTTTTTCTAAAATTAATCCTTCTGTAATTGTTTTCTATTTTATTATATAGCTCTGTTTCACATAATGGGATAATTGCATTTCCGAAGTTGTAGTAAAAAAACTAATGCGAATTTCTTTCTGTTTCACTGTTCCTAACAATTAATAAACGTCCTTCTTGGTGCATTTTTTTTTAATAACTTATTTAAAATTTAATAATGTGTTAATTAGTTTTACAGTGAAAAAACGTCATTTCGGTAACTGTCCGTTTCATGAAATTTAGGATTGATTGCTTAATACCACGAAAAAGTTGCATATTTTGCAATAATAAACATTAAAAGTGTTTAACACCACTCATATACTTTTTATTTTAAACGTTTATGTTAATATCTGTCTATGTCTATTTCATTTATTTTTGAATTAAACTTGTTCTTAGTTTTCAATACAAATGACGCTGTTTGTAGTTTGGTTTAATTTCTTCATTTATTTCGGTAACAAATAGAATAGTTTGATAATGTTACCGAAATGACTGATAGGAAATTAGTTCTCTAATACAGGAGAAAATGAATGCTGAGAAGCTTGATGAACTAAAAAAGAGGTTGAAGAGGACAGGAACGAACATACGAGACTAACTTGGTTAGAAGCAGACTTAAAAAAAGTGCAGCTAAAAACGGAAGATAAATGAAACCAAGGAAGATTTTCAGCAAGTTTTGGAGGTGATCATAGAAAAGAAGCAGCAACTATGAACACTGTTGCTTCATGTGTAGAAGTGACACGTACCAAAAGAAACACAAGAAAACCAAAAAGTAATGAGACTGAGGCAAGTCAAAATTTAAGACAACCAAAAATGGAAGAGATGATAAAGCTACGTTCAAAAATGATAATAAAGTAGTTAATAGTTTTTGGATCAAAATTAATCAAAAAGAACAGAGAAATAACAAAGACAAAAACAAACCTGTAAGCTACAATGAGGTAGATCCAAATTGAGACAACGATGTTGCAAGTGACAATATACCCAGCTGTTATAAAAAAGAAAATGAATTCAGAGACGTTAAGAATGAAGAAAAACAATCTACTCGAAAAACTATGGGACGAAAAAAAGTTATAAAAGATAGAGCAACCCAAAATTGACTTAAAGATCCCAGCATAATTGTTATTTCGGATGTCAAAATTCTACCATTTTCAAAGAATATTAAGCTCACGAGCGGTATATGTTTTTCTTGTACCTTTGCAATTACTAAGGTTTCTCTGGTACTAAATGTTTGGAATGTAAAAGATCATACCAATTAACTTTTATATTGAAACATAAACTTAACTACACATCATCAACTGACGTTTTTATATGTCGAGTGTGTGGAAGTAAAAAATAACTTTTATTATTTTGTATTTCTATTATAAGAATAAAATATATTTTGGATAACACTTTTATTTGCTATGAAATCCCAGTCTTGAAATTTTAAAATTATTTCGGTAACAATTTGTCATTTCGGTAACATTTTAAAAATGTGAATTTTTGTTCAGTTGTTTACTTTGTATTTTACTTTAAACATCGTTTTTGCTAAACCTTTACGTTCCTTTCATAAAACTTATTTAAAAAGGTATTAAGCTGAGCATTTATTTAATTGTTAACCAAAATAAAAGTTTTAAAATGAGAATAGAAACCAAAATAAAAAAAATAAAAACGAGCAAAAATCATAATAATTTTGTACTGCTAGTCAAAAGTAAGGCAAAGTAAAGATTCAAGTTTACAGAAATGGTTAAAAAATTAACATTGGGAGACTTTGTTTTTTTCGCCACTTCTGCATTTGAATTGTCCCATTATGTGCAACAGAGCCATATCTATTCTTTTAAAACGACTGCATAACAACTAATACCTAACCATAATGTATACATTGTAATATTAAAGTGATTACTGACGTCCCAAAAATAATCAAATCTTACATGACAAGAAAATTATTTCTTAAAGTTTTCTAGAAGATTTAGTTTTGTAACGCCCACTTCAGATCTGGTTTCCTTACTATCGCTTTCCCATTTTAAAGTCTTAAAAATTTTAACCCTTAAAAGTTGTTTCAATATTAATTTTTTGTGTGTTTGGCACCATTCATCAATATTTCCTTCTATTTTATTATTTGTAAAATTAAAAACTTTATTAAGAAAATTATTTGAGTGTTTTTCTTTCAAATAAAAAACATTAAAATTAATCAAAACAGATTTAACAAAATTATAAAAGGCCACGGAAGGTTTTTTCAAATAGGAGACACGTTCGTCAGTTTCCCCATAATCTCTATATTTTATTAGTAAATCTATATCTCTGATTTCGGAAGTTTGATCTGTAATTATTTTCACACATCTTTCGCATGAATATTTTTTGGTAAAAAAGTGAATTAAATATCCGGCTAAATATGCTGTTGACGCTGCTTCCAAATCAGCATCTTTTACTGTCGCTGGGTCGGGTGATTGAGGGGATTGTATTTCTTTATCATCTTCTATTTCCTCGCTTTCCGAATTTTTCACCCTATTTGCAAAGAAACGGATTATTAATGTACCTACTTTAGAGTAAAAAGACAATAATTAGTTTTTTGGTGTCTATCAAAAATAGTAATTTCAAAAAAAATTGTATCCTAAAGTAGTATCATCAGTGTACTCACATTTCTTCAGGAATATCGACAAAATCATCCATATCTACTTCGCAATTTACAGATTCAATTGGTTCTTGTAGTTTTATATGCATTGTATGTTGTAGTGCTAATCTGAATTGTTTGCAAGTAGGATGCAAATTATATCCTCCATGATGTCGAATTAATCCAAATATATTTTCTAACGCATCTTAATTAATGCGGCCAGTTAATAAATATATACAATCGTTATTTTCTGTTAAGTGGGACCATAATTCCAAGATGCTTCGTAAAGATAAAATCAGCCCATTGAGACAATATATATTTTTTTCTGAATTTAAGAGTACTTTTTTTCCTGGACAGTTATTGATTCCACCCATGGAATAGAGTCTTTTAGAAAGTTAATTGAAGAAGGATTAGTAAGAGATAAACCTCGTTTAAGAGGATTTGAATCGAACGTACTGCGACTATTTAAGCAATCAAAAATGTCATTAATTTTTTTGACAAACAGAGCTGTGTGTTCAGCGGAATCACTCTGAAGTTGCCCTGTTTGTTTTATTGTTAATATTGATGCATACATTGAATGACTGAAAATTTGGGTAGCAAGTTTAACTTTCATTTTTTCAAAAGTATTTGGATAAATATGCGATTTTGTTAGTTTTGGTAAGGCTCTTCCTGAAATACAAATAAAAATGTTAATTTTCAAATTAACATTACCTAAGGAATATATTAATTTCTCTTGGAAAATTTCTCTTACCTGTGTTACTGGTACTATCAACTTGTACTAGTATTAGAACTTGTAGAATTAAGTTTTTCAGCATTTCTGGCTTCATGTTAGCGTTAAGATAATACGCAAACGGAATTTTCCAGGAATGTTGTAGACCCCTTAATAAAAACATACTTGCGTGAGTTGCTTTCTTAGTTGTTCTACCAAATTGTCCATAATCTTCGAAACCTTCCATATTTGAAATTTAAAGCTAAACCAACTTTTAAAGATATTTCGTCGAACATTACGATACATTGTCTTTCATGTAAAGACATGGTTTTTACTTTATTTCCTAATTTTCGTATAAGAGTAGTTTGTACTCCTTTAAAGTTTTCAACATGTAACGATAATTACTTGGGGATTTATAGTAAAGAGATAATGTTAGTCTTTGTTCGGAAAGTGTCCATTGTTGTCTTTTTCCCTTTTGCTGCATAGCTGTTAATGTTGCTGCTGCTGGACTTATTATCTTATTAGATTTTGGTGTCATTTTAATATTTAATTTCTGTTGTAAATGTTGTAATCGACGAATGCGTTGATTGGAGATTTTTACGAGCCTATTTTTTACAACCAATTTTCTTTTTAGCTTTACTTTTCTGGGTGTTTGAGTTATTGCAGATGATATGCTTGTTGGTGATATGAATGTATCTTGACTTGAACTAGAAGATATGGTCTGCTTTCTTACTTTACCTCGAGGACTATGTTTTAACATCTGAAGAGTTTCGGAATCATCAGATGAAGACTGTGATAATGGTTTTTTATTTCTGGAATACGTTTTTATCGTTTGTGTCCCGCTACATGAAGGAACGGGTTCATCAAGAATTTCTTCAGTCGACGCAATTGACATTGGTACTGCACTACGTACCATTCTTTTCGGTCTTGTATTTGGGTTAAAAAAATCGGTATTTTTAAAATGTACTTCGCACAAACATTTTTTAATTAATTCATCATTTTCTAAAGTGTTCAATGTAATATTCCTAGAATTCACTATCCACTGTTTGCACCTGTTAATGCCTTTAACCGGAAATTTAAAGAAAGATAGTTCTTTATTTTTATATCTACTGTTCAGACAATTGCAATAACTGCAAACTATAGAAGTTGACATTTTTTGAAATATAAATTTTAAAATGTCCGCCACAAATTTCGATATTAAAATTTTTACAAAGAATGAAATAATATCACTCAGTAATAAAGAGAACTACAATAGATTTATTAATTATTAATTCAGTACTAAATAGAACAACCGACCCCGGCGCGATAATTTTAAGTCTAAACACTCTCACGAAAAGTTATAAACTGAAAATTGAAATTTTTTAATTTTAGTTTGTAGGGATAAAAGCAATAAAATATACATTCACAACCAGTGGCTTAACTAGCAGGCACCGGGCCCGGGTTCCAAATCTAATATTGGGCCCTCCCCCCACGTGACAAGAATTGTAAATAAACAATTAAAATAAATAACAAAATTTATTATTATCCCAAAAATTGTAAAGAAAGAACAAGTGAAGCGTTAAGTACAGAAATAATATTTACATTATAAGTAAATAAGTAATATTATAAATATTGGAGTGAAGATTAACCACATACTTTAGTATCCATAAATAATTATATTATTAACATAACAAGGTGGAGCTATGGACACAAAAAATTATGTGGTGAATTAGCGGTGTTTTATAATGTCTGGAACGATTTGCTGGCAATAGGGGATACAAAATTACAACACCCTAGTTTTAGTCAATGCTGGAGCTAAGATGACGCTAATCACTAAATGTGCAAGATTATGTATTCGCTTCCGGAATAGGTATAACAACTTAGTAACTAAAACTTATATCAGCGAATGTTATTTTTATTTCGACAAAGTATCAAATACCAAACTCGGCATATCTCAGACAATAGTAAATCACGTTTTCCATTGGTGTGAGTAAGACATACGTTCTAATGAGAGTAACAAAAATAGCGATAAATTTAAACCTTTGGCAACCTCGCATGTGAAATACACCAAGACGTCTGAAGCAAACTGCAATTAACTGTTCAAATCGGTTCAAATTAGCAAATTTTAATACCTCACTTCCAACACCAGAGGGAGACGTCGCTCTCTTGCGAGGAAAATGAGACCGCAATTTTAACATTTGATGCCCATTTGCACCAACATTTTAAAGCTACCGTTACAGTTAAGTGTTTGTTAAGTGGTATATTTTCATTGCACCAATGTATAAGCCATCCTTCTTCAATTCTTAAAGCGTTCCTAACAAAGCCATGATTTTGCCAGCTTAAAGTTCATTTTGTTAAGGTAAACTATATATTAGGTTAGGTTTCCGTTTGTTTACAAGTAGGTTATTAATCTGATTTTATTATTACGATGGATTATTTCGATGATGACCTGGAAATACTAGACATGATTGATTATGGTTTTCCTAGATGGGTTTATCAGAGATCTAACCATTTGGAGGAAATGGATCCCATGAGTTTTTTCAAAAGATTTCGATTGTATAAAGAAACTGTTCTACACGTTTTAGAATTAATTGAAGGTGAACTAGAGTATCAAACAAATATGTGAACTTTACTGCGGATTCATTGTATAATTTATTTGAATAATGTACCTGTATTATAAATCTTATAAAAAATGATAACTGTTATATTTTATACTTATATTTTGCTATTATGACCAACAACGTAAGGTTTTCACGAGCAGTGAAATTAGCGCTACGTGCTCGCTTTTTTTCACTAGTTCATTGCTTTCATTATTCATCTTTATATATCTAAGATTTTGTCTAAAATTCAAAAACAATTTCAAACTTGTATAACACATGCGTGACAATTCAGACTATAAATGTAGTGGAAAAATAAATATCCCAAGTTTAACAACAAATCACCAAATATTCTACAGTGTTGTGAAACCTCTCCTTACTTAGTAAAGGAAGTTATGTTTTTTGTTCGTGCACTGTGTATAACTTTAACCGTTCTATAAAATTTAAACGACGCTTAGTTATTCTCTGCTTAGCCACATATTGGTGCAAATAGGCATGAGTGGTTTTACTATAAGGAGTTAGTATACATTGGTTATAGTACATATAATAAAAATGTATATATTTCTGGAATTTCTCTGTCTCACATTCTCGATTCAAATGATTACTATACTTTTGCACTATAATGTTGATTGATGAAAAAAATTTAAAGTATTTTGTGTAGTACTTGACGAAATTACAGATAAGTTACCACAAACTCTCACATGTTCTAGAAAATTAAAAATTCCAGATCACATATTTTTAAACCTCGCAGACCCTAATTTTTCCGCTCCAAATGAAATTGAAGTTTAACTTGTTTATTATGATCTTTTAACCTAGGAGTTTGTAAAAATGGGTAAAATCTCCCTACTCTTCTCAAAACACACTTGGGATGGATAGTCTCAGGAAATATTCCGCACTATTGTATTAATAAATCCCCTTATTTTCTCAATCTTATAACGTAACTACATTCTCTGAAAACGATACTGAACTCGATTCAATCCTTACAAGTTTTTGGGACATTGAAGAAATGCCAAATGTCTGTTCTCACTCCCGAAGATGAAATGTCTGAACAAATTTTCACTTGTACAACTCAAATTCTCGAAAATGGCTTAAGTTCTTAACCGTGTTAAATCACTAAATCTTGCTGAAAACTCTTTACTCTCAATTAAATCCACTCCTAAGTCACTAGGAATTTAAGAAAAAGGTGTTCCAATTCGAATAAATTCTTACACAGTATTTCTCATGAACAAATATCCGAATTTGATATTAATCTTACAAGGTCCCCTTGTAAATTGTTAGGATTATCGAACCCCTCTTCAGATAATTTTCAAATATCTCCTTACACTCAAGTTGAGAATCATATTACCAAAAGAAAAATTCTCTCTACGATAGCACAATGTTTCGATACTCTTGGTCGTGTTAATGCAAAAACTTTACTTGTTAAAAATTGACTGGGATGCAAGAATCTGTGACACGATCATCTTAAAGGAATACGAGGTATTCCTCAAAAGTATCTCCCAGTTAAAAAATCTTGGAATTGCTCGCTTCCTCCTTTTAGATAAAGTGATAAATTCAATTCAAATTCATGGTTTTTCTGATTCAAATACTGCTGCATACGGTGGTTGCATTTATCTCCGAGTAAAACATGCGGACAAGTCAGCATCTTGCATGTTAATATCGACAAAATCTCATAACTCAACTCTCAAAACAATTACTATACCCAAACTCGAACTATGTGCTATGGTATTACTTTCAAAATTAGTGAACAAAATTCTAAAAAACTATAATAATCTCGCAGTCAAATCAGTGCATCCTTGGACTGATTCACAAATAGCATTATTGTGGTCTAGAAGTCATCCCTGTAGCTGGAATATCTTTGTCGCAAACCGGGTATCACAAATTCAGGAACTAACGTCAGGGTGTTATTGGGATTTAAATCTAGAGAAAATCCCGCAGATATGCTGTCAAGAAATCAATTTAATTCAGAAGCATTTGACTTTTGGTTTTTTCGTCCACAGTTTTGACATGATCCTGAACTTAATTTATCAACTCAAGAAAAAATTATAGAATTAAATAATCTTCCTGAAGATCGAAAGGTTTCTTTAGTTTCAGCTGAAACTCCTGTGAATTTTTGGGTATCTATATTTTCGAAAGTGTCATCGTTCTCTCGCATGCAAGGGTCCCTTCGATTTATCTATAACTCAAAAAATCTCACCAATAAAATTGTTGGACCTTTATCGGTTAAAGAACTCTCGAAGTCTTCAAATTTTATTTTAAAAACTCTTCAAAAAGAACATATCTCTAAAGAAATATTTGAACTCTCTAATAATAAATCGCTTTCAAATAAACAGCGCTTATCTTTTAAACTTTTCATTGGACCTGATGATTTAATTTGTGTAGGTGGTAGATTACAAAACGCTGATGTTAGTTATGAACAAAAGCATCCTGTTCTCTTGTCACCAAATAATTACATAGTTAATCTTATGTTGCTTCACGAACACATACAGTTAGGGCATGCAGGTCCTTAAAATACTCTCTTTAATTTTCGATTGAGATATTGGCCTCTTAATGTCCTTCGTCAGGTGAAACGCCTCCTCAGAAATTACATACTTTGTTTTCGGTTCAACTCCACGGTGTCTCAACAAATAAAGTCAGACTTGCCAAAAAAAACAGAGTTCAAATTTAGCGGCCTTTTGAAAAATGCAGAATTGATTTTGGAGGTCCGTTCATTATAAAGTCATCCAGATTGAGAAAAGCTCCAATTCAAAAATTTTATATTGCTCTTTTTATTTGTATGGTAACCAAAGCCATACATATAGAACTCGTATCTAATTTATCATCCGAAGCTTATCTTATGACACTTAAACGTTTTATTTCACGGAGAGGAAAGACCCAAGTAATTTATACTGATAACGCTACAAATTTTATTGGTTCTAAAAAGTATCAGAGATTTGTATGAATTTTTTAAAAATTCTTCAAATTATGACTGTATTCTATCCTATCTTTCTTCTAATGAGATCCAGTGAAAATTTATACCACCCAGATCTCCGCATTAGGGTGGACTCTGGGAATCAGCAATTAAAAGTATGAAACATCACATGTCACATTGGTAATTCTCAATTCACGTTTGAAGAATTTTCTACAATGTTAACCCAAATATTCGAGGCGTCTCTGTACTCTCTCTAATGATCCTTTCGATTTCCATTCTCTGACTCCTGGTCATTTTCTGATAGGTACAGCTTTAACAGCCTTTCCCGATAAATCTGTTACGCATATTCCTGACAATAGACTTACATTTCGGCAACAATGTTCCAAAATACAACAGATTTTTTGGAAGAGATGGTCAGTCGACTATCTCAATCGTTTACAGAATAGACCAAAATGGTTGAAACCTTCTCTTAATTTAAAGTAAAATGATCTAGTGCTTATAAAAGAAGAAAATACTTCACCCCTCAACTGGCCGCTAGTTATAGTGATAGAGGTCATGCATGGCTCAAATGGAAAGGTCAGGGTTGTATGTTTGAAAACACAAGATAATGAATTCACCAGAAGTATAACTAAATTATGTCAACTTCCTCAAGTTATATTTATATATATATATATATATATATATATATATATATATATATATATATATATATATATATATATATTAATCTGTATTTTTAGATTATAATAAGTTTATTGGTATCGGCTTGGACAAATTTTTTTATTGATTTTTGTCAAATTTTCGCCTGTGATTACAGGCTTCATCAGACTAAAACTAACAAAATTCTCTAAATTATGAACAATACTTAATTAATACACTTACATCTTAAAAGTAAATTTTGTTGAATGATGTATAATATAATTTTGAGTGTAAAAAACAATGTGTCAATTAGAATGTAATCTGAGCTAACTAAACTATATTAATAAAGGACAATTCTAAATCAAGTAACAAGTATTAAAGCGTGTCACTATATGAAAGGCTGTTTATATTTATATACAATGAATTATTGGGATTTTAAGTTTTGTAAATTACAAATAGACCAGCATAACTCGTGTTTAAATGATTAGTGTCAGACTTAAAATTCATTGTTTCATTATTATTAATGTGAAACATTTCAAGGAAGAGTCTCTCACTATAGTTTTCTGCTTTGTCAATTATTTTTACCTCGTTAAATTTAATAGTATGATCTAGATCTAAACTGTGAACTGTTAAAGCACATCTCTTCTTTTGTAATTTACAGTCACTTTTGTGTAAAGCTATTCTACTTTTCAGCCAGTTAGTTGTGTGCCCTATGTAACACAAATTGCAGACATTGCATGGTATGGAATAAATTACGTTGGACTCTAGTTCTGTGGGTGTTTTATCTTTAATTTTGAAAATAAATTGTTAATTGTGTTTATGTTATAAAAACTATTTTTATGTTTTGAATTTAGCGAAAATTTTGATTATTTTGTTACTAATTTGTGGTACAAAGGAAATTTTTATATAAAATTAAGTTAGGATCAATTTGGTCCGCTATCTTGTTTTTGGTATTATTTACAACATTATGAAAAAGTAAATTATTAATTAAGTTTCTTGGATAATCATTATTAACAAGAACATCACTCAGTTTTTAAGATTTTTGTGTATTAATGACGGATGTACAATATTAATTATTCTATTTTTAAACCTAAAATGATATTTCTTTTCATAAAGAAAGTGGCTAGAATAATAATTTATGTATCTACCGAATTGGTGGGTTTGATGTACCAATCAATAATTAAATTATTATTTTGTTAATTAAATGCATATCCAAGAATGGAACACTATTATTGATTTCATGTTCTACAGTAAATTGTATATTAGGGTTGTAATTGTTAAAACACTTAAAATGTTGTCTATTTGTTCTTTAGGACCTATTAAAATTAAATCATCTACGTATTTTTTATTAAAGTAACTTTACAAGTAAGTCTTGGTAGACTAACATCTATAAGATCATCTAATACAATTTGAGCTAGTTTTTACACTCAAAATTATATTATACATCATTCAACAAAATTTACTTTTAAGATGTAAGTGTATTAATTAAGTATTGTTCATAATTTAGAGAATTTTGTTAGTTTTAGTCCTGATGAAGCCTGTAATCACAGGCGAAAATTTGACAAAAATCAATAAAAAAATTTGTCAAGCGTATAATAAACTTATTATAATATATATATATATATATATATATATATTATAAAAAAAATTCACCTAGCTCACTATTTATTAAATATTACTTTCGATAGTTTTGTTTTCCGTCGCTCTATTTGTTTTACTCTCTTTGTTTTAGTTACCTGAAGCCTTGCTTCTGCTGGAGGGCAGGATGTTGAAGAAACATTCTCCAACCCGGTATATATATATATATATATATATATATATATATATATATATATATATATATAATGAATTGCGTTGTTGTTGTACTTACGGAAAAAATGTAACACGAGTTAGTTTAGTTTTTCATAAATATTTAATAATTTGTTTTAATTCTCCGAAAATACACGCTCAATCTCTAAATATAATCATATCCTAAGCTTAAAAATATCTTTCTCGTTTTCGCTTAAATTATGTGCACATTTAATTACTATTTGCGTTTGTAAGAATTTCACGAATTCTGTTGGAGTCGGACATTGTGTAATATTAGCATAGTTTTGTATTGAAGTTCAATTGTGTTAATAAAGAAAGTGTTTTCTAAAATTCCATGGTCCTTCGTGTTCTCAAATAAAGTAAGAAGTGTAGGACAAAAATCCTACAACCTTTGTAATCCTCTCCATCGCATTTTTTCATGTTGAATGCGTAATCTTCAAATATACTGCTTACTTTTGAAATAGGTGACACTTCAGTCAGGGAAAATTCTCTCGTGTCGCAAAACTTTTTACACTGCACCCACACAGAGTTATGACTACGCCTTGTATGATGTGGAATAGCCATCACCACTTTTTCCCGTATTTCTTTTAAATTTGTTCCACCAAACCCCGACTCTGCCATTTCGTCAAAACTTTGGTAACATTTTTTTACTATTTACACAGCGTTTGTTTTGTTACCATGGTTACAATTCATGAACTACTGCATTTCAAAAATAAAACCTTTAATTTTCCTGCATTTTCTTTGAATCCAACTCGTGGTAGGAATCTTTGAGTAATTTTTGTCAGTCAGAATCACTCGTAGTTATTGCCATTAATAAATCGCCACTCGTGCTAAAGCACTCGTGGCGATTTTTGTCACAAGAATTATTCGTGATCTGACTGACAAAAATTACCGGCAAGATTCCTACCACTTGTATTATATACGATCATTTTTCTATTTTTCTTTGAACACTTCTTTTTTAATATTTAATATTATAATTGCACAAGCGGTTTGTATTTTACCGAATAAATTTGTATCGTTTAATAAAAATCTGTTGCAATTAGACGAGAAAAACTGTCAACTAATAAAAATGTGACACCGAAGGTGGAGCATTTTTAGGTTGACAGTTTTTCGGGTCTAATTTTTAAAGGAAACAGAATAGAATTTAAACACAAATTTACTCAACTTTATATCCTCTAGCGTCGCAATACTTAAGCAGAAAATTGTCGCCAGATTGATGATTAGGTCGCTGTGTTAGCCGGCACACACTGAAAATTTTCATCGTTCATAAATTCACCAAATCAATTCATTCTTTAAATAACACAATGATAAAGACAATTATTGACAAATGTCATGTACGTGCGAACGGATACTGTCATAAATGATTAGAAAATGGATTAAGTGAAAAAACCACTAGTGCATTTGTCGCTGTAAAAGTTGTAGGTAACTTTTGCCGCAAATTGGTCAAATGACCAGTGGTGAGAGAGGCCAAAATGTGACCTTAATAGCCGCAATAAATGCTATTGGAAATTACATACCGCCGATGATGATATTCCCGTGGGGGAAATTTTAAACCCCATATGCTAAAAGGTTGTCCTACTGGTACTAAAAGAGGAGCTGGTCGGGCTGGTCAAACGAAGATTTATTTTTGGAATATCTCGAACATTTCAAAAATTATGTAAAACCAACAGTAGAAGATCCAGTCATTTTACTGTTGGATAATCACGATAGCCACGCTATTGATTTTTGTAAAAATAATGGCATTCACATGATAACATTTCATCCACTTACCAGCCATAAAATACAGCCGCTGGGCAGAACTGTTTCTGGGCCGATGAAAACCTATTCTTATACCGCATGCAGCGAATGGGTGATTATGAACCCTGGACAACCGATTAGTATTTGCGACATAGCTGAACTAGTTGGTAAAGCATTTCCAAAAGCATTTACTGCTTCTAATATTCAGAATGGTTTTCAAGTTAGTGGTCTTTATCCCGTCAATGAAAATATTTTTGAAGAACATTAGTTCTTATCAGCATACGTAACTGATCGCCCTCTAACGAACCAGTCTAATGAACTTCATGAGCAAGTCGACAATGAACAACCGATAGGGGTATAAGGTAAAATAGCTATGGATATGGACCTCTCTACTCCTTCTACATCAAATGGTTTCCAAGCAGGACCCTCTCAAAGTTTTATTACGCCTGAAATTCTAAAACCATATCCAAAGGCACCTGCCCGCAAAACAAAATCAAGAAGGGCAAGGGGAAAGTCACGTATACTTACTGACACTCCAAAAAAAGAAGAAATATTGGCACTTAAAATGGGAAAATCTCGAAAGGTATCAACGGAAAAAGTGCAAGCGGTTGCCAGGCAAATAGCGACAGAAAAAAAGTTCTAAAGAAAGTTGCTAAGCACGAGTCAAGCTCAAGTGATAAAGAAACATTAGAAGACATTATAGCTACAGAAAAAGAATCACTAAGTGACCAAAAAATATACGACAGTAGTGACATTGAAAAAGGGGATTTTGTTTTAGTGAAACTGGAGGGCAACAAGTCCTTTTTACATTATGTTGCCGAAGTAATAAACTGTGGGAAGAATAATAATGAACTCAAATATTTGCGGAGAATTCTGAACTTTAATAAATTTATTAATGATTCCACCGAAACTTACGACTTTCTGCTCAGTGATATTGTTCGTAAGCTTCCACAACCGCAAACAATAAGTGGAACTGCACGGCACGATGCGCAATTGCAATTTAATGTTGAGTTTAGCGGGTTTAATTTAAAATAAGTTTTTAAGCTAATTATTATTTGATTATAAATTAAAATTATGTTTATGTTTTTCTTTTTATTCGTTTTTGTTATATTTTGTGTTATTAATAAATATATTTGTGATTTTTGAGCCAATTTGTTATTTTTTTATAACTTGTAGCTGGGGTCAGTTTGCAAGGGCTGACTAAACAATTTTTTTGAAAGGTATTCCCGAAGCTGAATATCATATGAAAACTTACTTATATAGCAAAATAAACAACTTATCTAAGGCATTAATTAAATTTTTTAGATATTTATTCTGGAATTTATAATACCAAATAAACTAAAAATTGACCCAAGGTACAACACCTTCCCCTATGCATCGAAATTTAGTACACTTTCTGCATTTACCACATGCCCACTGTGTTTCTATTTTATCAACTAATGGTCAACATTATCTAGTTGTATTTCATTCGCTACATGCTTTTATGTTTTTGGACGTACTGCTCGTGGAGTTGGAAGGTGCTGAAAACTTATTAAACTATAACAATATTGGCACCTATTTTTTATTGCACCATAAGGGAATGCGCAGAAGGTGTACCCTGCGTTAGTCTACCAAAAAGTGATCTCCACGTATATTGTCCAATAATAGTGCCAATAGACTCATACAGAGCGTTAGAGACAGGATTGGCGTTTCCACTAGAAAATTAGCACGGCGATTTGGTGTAATCTCAAATTCGGGAAGAAGAAGAAATGTACAAAATATTCGGACCTACAGCTGTAAAGGATCCCGAGATGCTGCCGTCATTTTGTGAATAATAAAGTGATAATTATGGATGATGAAATACTTTACATTAACAAATGCAGGGATAAAGTGCAATGAGGGATTTTATACTGACAACATCACTAATGCTCCTGATAATGTGAAATATAAGGCAAACGCCAAATTCTCCGATAAATTTCTTGAGTGGTGCGAATTTCTTCTGCGTTTCATCAATACACATCACAATAATCAAGATATTATGTTCTGGCCGAATCTTACGTCATCTCATTACGCCAGAATGACTAGAGATTGGCTGGAAGGTAATAACATACCTTTCGTTCCAAAGGACGATAACCCGTTAATAAATTTTGGGCTCTATTTTCCAGGAAAGTTTCTGATGGTGGTTGGGAAGCTGCTCACGAAGAAAACCTTCGAAGAAGTATATAACAGAAGATACGACAAGTTAACCTCGTTACCATCCACAGACTGATGTTGCACTAAACATGGGCGTCTAGCTGCAATTTAATTACATGGTTTGTACAATATACATTTAAATAAAGTTTTTTTATCAAATACTTATAGCGTAATATTTTTTGTCTCAAAACTTTTAGAAGATACGTTATTCCTATATCCATTGTTTTAGACAAGATTTCTTTTCCAATACTTTCAAATCGTAGATTCATTTTATTTTGTTCATCACTAACCACGTCATCTAAATCATTTCCGTCCTGCGGGTAATGCAAAACTAACTCGAGTCCATTGGCTGCATTCATTTGTTGAGCTAAAGTGTCTTTTTGATCTAGATCTGTAAGTAGTTCTTCAGCATGTTTGGGGTTGCTAGGATCATATTTTTTTTCATGTTTATATTTTCTCTTTGAATACAAATCGGCTGAAAATTTTAAAATATTACATACTATAAAATCGTTAAAATTGTAAACAGATCATTGTATTTATGTTTTTCTATAAACATTGTTATATATTAATAATAAGTTTACAATCATAACTATTATGGTAGTAATAATCGAGTAACATGCGCAGAAATCTACCTTCTTTAGTTTATGTCGTCATGTAAACTTCCAGCGCATTACAAATCATACACGGATTTCTAAGAGCTACAAATGTATTCACCTTCCAAAATAGGCGAATCCACTAATATCCTGTTTGAAAACAGTCTTATAAACTACTAATTCCTATAACACAAATAAAAATCTATTGTTCACTGTTTCACGAAGAGCACACGTCCAGTACTAGCAATGTTATCTAACTACTGACAATTGACATTTACATTTGGCTAGCATCAACACCATTGGTGACATTTGTTTTAGACATTATGAACTTCATAACTGCAATGTAGTGATATATTTTAGTATTAGAGGGCGACGATTGTACATTGTAACGTGCCAATTCTTGTCTGTCGTTACCTTAATTTAAGTTTCGAAATTTGCATTATTATTGCTAAATATATTTACATTACATTAGTATCTGTAAGTTTTTCTATTTTCGTTCAATAATTAAATTTTATATATCTCAATACTTTGTCTTCAGTGTACATCATTACGAACGTCCCTGTGTATATTTTAGACATCCAATTTTAGTTCTATGCGCAACGTGAATTGAACACGCTTATGCATTTCCGTTTATTATGCCTTGTAGTTCAGACGTTATCTTTTTTAAGTTTTGCTTCCCTTTTATAAGGTATGTAAAGGCGTCTAATTACATTTTCTATATATTATATTTAATACGGAATAAGGAAGGAACAAAGGAACAAAGGTAGGAACAAGGAAACAGTTTATCTTAAGAAAAAGCTTTTATTTTGGCAATGTTACATATCGTTGAACGGTGTGGTATGACGTCACGAACAGTACTTTGTTAAAATGGCGAGATAATGCAATGTCATCTTTATGAACATAAATGGAGATACCTTTGTTTTGCATAAATCACATATGCTGATATATATATATATATATATATATATATATATATATATATATATATATATATATATATATATATATATATATTCTGCGTTCGTCGTTATATCAACAGATTTCGTCGTTCGAATCTGCGTTTTAGTTGTTGATACCTTTCCATTATTGTAGGGTCAACATTTTGTGCCAATTATCTAATGTTACCATATGCTACCGTTCGCCTATTTTTATGTTGAAGACTGATGAACGTTATAGTACCTTCCCATACGTTTATGTTTCGTTTATTTGTACGTTAATTACAAATGGAAGTTACCTTTATATTATCGTATATTTGTCTTGGAATTGGAAATGAAAGTTCTCAAGCTACAGTTCGTTTAAGACAAGATTAAAATATTTATTTTGTACAAGTAAGTACTTATCCTTTTAGTGCAGTTTAACTAAATAACAAATCTGTTAGTGTTAACCCTCTAGTGCCCCACTCCGCCTAGAGGTGGGTCATATTTCATCCCATGTAAAACAGCTGTGCACTAATATTTTATAATCAAATACCCAAGTCTGCCTGGAGACTGTTTCCTTTTAACGATATGTGACAAGTGTATGTATGAAACCGAACGCGTTTCCTTCACAAGTTTGGTTGACCGCCAAACTTAAGGAAGGCCGGTACTGTAAATTATTGCAAGTTTTTAAAAATTACGAAAACATATTTCCCGTGCTCAGAACTGAAAATAAAAATTATTGGTAAGTTTGTTATTTATTATATGTTACGAAAAAGTGTTTGAAAACCAAATTTGCTTCGGTAATAAAAAGTAGTACGGACTAAATGGTACTAACCGCCTTAAGGCGGACATGAGCAGGCAAGTATAAATTATTGGCACTTTATTTGTTATTTGCGTTGAATACTAGGATCGATGTAGGTATTATGTATTATCTATAATTTTAGGTATGGATCGGAACGAGAAACGTAAACGATGTAGTGCTTCAAAATTATCAGAAGAAGATGTATATGGATTATTAGACTCAATCGACTCCGATGAGCTGAATACCGACATTGAAGAGAATAACTTAGATGATAGCGATGTAGAAATTGATTATGACTACAATAACAACAATTTTAATTCATCTTCTGTAAGAAATGAGCATTTGGAAACTATTCAAACTTGTTTGGTCATGTCTGATTCAGCATTAGATGAAGCTATTGAGGGTCCCGACCTGGACCTAGTGAACCGACATAACTTTCGCTTGAGGCTGAAATACCGTCGACTTCCGTTGACAATAATGCACACACTCCAAATCCTGCCCAAGTTAGTGAATCACCCTCCAATCAGTGTACTGACCTTCCACCACGTCTTAGCAAATTTATAGGATCTTCTGATGAAATAGATTATAAGAGCTCAGAATTAAAAAAAAAAATTATGGCGTAAGAAGCATCACCAATTCAACGTAAAACAAGTCCAATGTAAAGGAAATGAAGAACTACCTGAGCGCTTTTATGAACTGAAAACCCCTTATGACTGTTTCAAATACTTCGCACATAACGATTTATTCCAGCTTATTGCAGAAGAAAAAAATTTGTATGCACGTCAGAGAAATAATTCAACCAAATTTGTGACAACAGGGGAAGAAATTCAGAAATATATTGGAATCCTTTATTACATGTCGATTTATAAATATCCAAATGTTCGTGAGTATTGGGATGAAAACGCACTGGAATCTGTACGTAAGGTAATGACAAGAAATTGCTTCGAAGAAGTACGTCGTTATTTACACTTTAATGACAACACAAAAACGTTGCCAAAAGATCACCCTCACTTTGATCCAATATTCAAGATTCGACCAATAGTAGATTATATAAATAAAAAAGTTCAATCAGTGCCAGTGAGGCAACGTCTGTGTGGATGAACAAATGTGCTCCACGAAAATGGTTTCACACTTGCGCGAGTACATGCCTAAGAAACCGCATATAAGTGGGGTATGAAACTATTTGTCCTATGCGATTCTTATGGTCTTGAGTTATACTGTAGTGCAGGTGATAGCGTAACACCGGATGGGGCCTCGGATTTGGGTGCTTTAGCCAATGTAGTTTCAAGATTATTACAGATAATACCTAATCATCAAAACCACATCATATACTTTGACAATTATTATACTACTGTACCATTAATGGTTTATTTGTACAGCTGAGGAATTTTTGTTTAGGAACTGTTCGTGCTAATAGAATTCCAAATTGTAAATTAACAAAGGACAAAGATGTTAAGGACAAAGAACGTGGATATTCAGAAGAATACTTTTCTTCTTGTTGTAGATTTGTCAACCACTTTAATGAAGGATAACAAATGTGTACGATTAGTATCAACTTATATAGGAACCAAACCATTTCATACAGGTAGAACACAAACTAACATTACAAAAATATTCACGGTTTGATCGCAAACAGAAACAGAACAGAGTATTGATGAGGTCATGGCTAAGTTAAAGGGGAGCAGCTGCTTGAAACAATATCTTCTTCTGAAACCCATAAAAACAGGCGTGAAATTATGGGTTAGATCTGATACAAACACTGGCTATACACGCGACTTGGATATATATATATACAGGAAGAGATGAAGAAAGGAACCAAACTTGAACTCTGTGAAGATGTGGTTACGAAGCTAAGTAAGACTATTCGAGATACTGACATAAGCATATGCTTTGACAGATTTTTCACAAGTACTAAAATTATGAATAATTTACCTTTTGCGGCCGTCGGTACATCAATAATCTCCAGAAAAAAACATGCCGAAATTTGATATTAGCAAAAAAACGTGGAAGAAGTGAAGCACAGTTTTTGTGCAATCAGTATGGTACATGTGATGTCTCCTGGAAGGATACCCAAGATGTGACAGTGCTTTCTAATTGTCATGGATATTAAACGACTGTAGTAAATAATAATGTAAATATGGTAGACGAGTAGAAACTCTCCTAAAATTATAGAATTCTACAATAAATATGTGGGCGGAGTTTATCTCTCCGACCAACTCGTCAACTTCTACGACATGGATCGAAAAAGTACCAAATGGTGGAAAGAAGTTTTCTATCGACTACTAATGACAGCTGCGGTCAACTCATAAATTTATTTACTGAGCTCCACGGAAGAAATAAAAAGTTTTCTAGAATTTCTGGTTCCATTAGCCGAATCCTTGATAAGTTACAGCCGAACACATGCACGAGTTGTGCGCCGAAGACCATATGGAAGGCCATCGGCAACTTCTAAGCTCCTGAATATAGGAGACCATCTGCCAATCGAGGGGCCAAATAGTAGGCGGTATCACCGCTGCACTAAAGAAAAACAGGAAACCAGGACCATAACTGTACAAATGTACTGCCTGCAATATTCCGCTTTGCAAAAATTGTTTTACGTCTTATCACACCTAAGTTATGCAATACTGCCTTTTGAGAAGTACTACTTTTGATAAAAACTGTTTCCACATCTACGTTTTGAATAATAAATTTTTTTGTGTATTTTGTTTCTTTGCATTTCTCTCATTTATTGGTACCAACATATTACATATATTACCAAATTTAATATCCAGTGGGACATATATTCCAATGCCCCCCAAAAGCCCCCATACAACAAAATTAAAGTTGAAGTCATCTTTTTGCGTTCTTTATTATTAGTACCAAATGGTAAACAATGAATCGAGTCAATTGAACTAAAAAAACAAATTGGGGCTGAAAGCGTTAAGTCAATATCTGTTAACGGTCGTTCGGATAATCTATTCAGTTTTTTGGAAACGGTTTTAAGTATTACGCACCACCACCAACAGATTTGTATGGTTTTAGATCAAGTGCGCCGGCAGAGCCTATAGCGATCGATTCCATCATATGATTACGGCGTTATGTCTCATCTTGCAATTTTTTGGCATTTTTAGCTTCATTAACAGCTTTAGCAGTTCCCGATGCGCCGCCAGCTAAAGCACCGATTGGTAACTCTCCTTGTTTAGGTAAGGGGATTACTTTATGAACTTTAATGTTTTTCTTTCCTCCTAAACTTTTTACTACCCGTTTTGCCGTTGAAAGCGCTGACTTTATTGTGTCCGTGAAATTTCCGTTAGGTTTTAGTTTTTTTACTTATGGTTTTGCGTAAATGCAATAAATTTCCACCAGTCTTCTTCTTGGATCGACGTTTGCATCCCATTCCTAATTTTCTCTTTGCTTTCATGGTGGTGGCGACTGCTAAAGCCGCAGTTCGTTCACCTAATGTTGCGTCTGATGATTTAAAGCGTTCGCAAGCTTTTTTTTCTAAAGTTTTATCTGCTTTATGTCTACTTTCTAAATCTCGGTAATCTCTGTAACTGAGATTATGAACTTTGCACTTCACATCTAATTGATGAACAACGGGGTCGCCGCGTGCTAGTCGATTCTCTAATTTTGTTCCAGGATCACAATACTGATAACCGGGTAAATGTAATTCAACCGGAAGTTTATTGATTAGAGTATTGACTAAACCACCTGTACTCCCTCGCTTCTGTATGAAACAAGTACATGTTACTTGTTTTTTAAAGCGTTTTTACATTTCACTTTTAGTTGAATACTTTTCTTCTACTTCCTTTTTTCACATAACACTACTTCATTATTCTACTTTAATTCATACATCCCCAAGTTTTCTAATTAATCTTTTATATTAACACTTTATTTACAATTCACATTTCACATAATGACATTATCTACAGAGTGATCAATCTCAAGTGTATACCACGTGATCAAAATATTTAAGTTGGTACCACTGATAGGTTGGTAAAAACTACGATCAGTTTCAAATCTGTATGAAGGTCATTAACTTATACATATTACATATTATAAAATATTATCTTAATTTAAATAATGACTATTTTGTAATTGATTAGACCGCATCCCTATAAAATACAACAAAATAAATAAAATATTATTTAATGATTGGATTACATCATTACAAAATAATGAATCTTAAGTATTTAAATGTTATAATTTCATTATAATTAAATAAAATTTACAGTATATGTTTATGGAATGACAATGTCTTTTACAAATTTTTTTTAACTCCTTAGGTACACATTAGTTATCACACTTTGCTTTACAGCGTATGTTCAAAATGACCGCCATTAAATTGTAAACATAAGTTCACCCTACGTTGCATATTCGCAAATACATTTTGTAACATTTCGGCACCAATATTATGAACTTCATGAGTTATATATAGCATCTCGCAATTCTTGAAGAGTATGCAATCTGCTGCTGAACATTTTGTTTTTAAATAACCAAAAAGAAAAAAGTCTAACGGTGTCAAGTCTGGTGAATTCGGTGGCCAACAATTTACACTAATGATTCTATCTTCAAAGAAGTCTCGTAAATAATTAATTGTAGCCTGTGCAGTATGTGAGGTAGCGGAGTCATGCTGGAAATACCCGTTTCGTAATTCACGATCATCCAAATTTTTAATAAATGGTTCTAAAAGTATTTCCCTGTATCTTGCCGCAGTAATCGTGCCATCGAAAAATACTGGTCCAAATATTCGTTGTCGCGACATTGCTATCCAGACACCGACCTTGATAAGGTGTAAGGTAGTTTCTCGAAATACATGTGGATTTTCTGCAGACCACGTACGATAATTTTGGCTATTTATGTAACCGGACAGATGAAACTAAGCTTCATCAGAAAAAAAAGATACATCCAGTAAATCATTGTTCATCGTATTGTTGAACCATTGACAGTAGTTTACTCTAAAGCTGAAAATCTCTATCTCGCAACTGTTGTAATACCGACACCTTGTACGGGTACAAATGTAAATTCTTCTTTACTGCAGTGTGGACACTTCTATAGGATACATCTAAAAATTATTTATGTAAAATTATGTTTGTATGGTAAAATTTTTCATACGTGTTTGTGCTGATAGTTTTCGCAAAGATTTATTGGGGCTTGCATTCATCCCTGCTTGGATATCTGCTAAGGTGTCCTCTGTTAAAACAGTAGCCGAAGCTTCACGTTTGCGTTTTAAAACACTACCAGTTTCCATGAATCAAGCTATCAATCGATTACGATGTTGACTAAATGTTTCGTAACTAATATTTTCATTTGGGTACTCAACAGTTGATCGATGCATGATTGCAATGAATAATGCCATTGCCCATTACCATCTTGGAAGCCGCTACGAAAATGAGCCACAACAATGAATGTGTCGTGTTCGATTGAAAACGGCATGACGATTAAATTCGACATCACAATTTGAAATTCAGAATATATAATTTGTCTTGATATAGACAGTTTGTAAATAACTCAAGAAAATACAAAAGTGGAAAACAAAGGTATAATATGACATAAACTAAAACGACTAAAACCACACTAAAAATCCAAAGCAGCCAACTGCAAAACACAACAATATTAACAACTAAGAATTTTTGTCATACCACTACAGTACACTTGAGATTGATCACGTTGTATATACACACATACAACATCTAGTTTTAATTCTTTTATTTTCTTTAGTAGTTCATCTAGCCTCTTCTTTCCCTCCTCTACACTTAATACTGTTGCTTTACTTTCTCTTCGTACTACTTTCCTCATTCCTGCTAAACGGAATCGCCCCCAACCAACGGGTACCGGTTTTTGACGTGTTTTGTGCTGTTTTTGGGCTGTTTTGACCTCTTTTTGGAAAAACGGATACGGGTTCTTGAACTGCATTGATACTGTAACGAAGGATTAAAAGAACACCAGTAGTGGGAGGCTTTTATATAGATGAATTACAAAAAACAAACCATGTCCATGGTCACCTTCAAAACTGTATCCAACAATGTAAAAATGTGAAGCACACACTCTTGTGTAACTTGTGATTACGTAATAAGGAACTTCTAACAAATATTATATTATAATATCTAATTGCTCTTCACAGCAAAATTAATATACTTTAGATTTACAATACAATTGTTCGTCACGATGGTAATGTATGGACTGACATGACACTGCTCTTTATCTACTTATATATGTGCATAAATTGCATTCTAGGTCAAAATAAAATCGCCCTTATAGTGTTGTCATGTCTCAAGGTCATGCGGTGTTGTCAGATTTAGAGAGTAATAATAAGATCTATCAACCTTGAACAAAAACTTCCTGTTTCCACGAAACGACAAGTCGACATCGTTCTTAATACGTATTTTTCATCGCCTCATTATAACGTTTACTAGCCATACATTCAGATTTCCTTAAAGCCTTCATATCAGGATCTGAGGTCTTTTTTTTTGAGACATTGTTCAAGACTTATTACAAATCTCTTTAACTTATATGAAAAAACAACATATTCACAACTGCAAATCTACGTCTCCTATGTGCAAAAAAAGAACACCATATATGTTCCCAACAACAACGATTAAAGTCTTTATTTTTTTTTAGTCAAACGATATCGACCCTTTAAATACTTTTCACATAATTTTACACCATTTTGATATTTCTTTGCAAGTGCGCGACATTCTTCTTCCGTATTAAAGCGTCCTAAACCATATACTGCCCCATGATCAGCATCAAATGCCAATGCCGTCAAATGTTGAAGTAATCGTTGCACGGTCGTACGTGCATCTACAACTTTGGTCCACGATTTAGCTGCGTAACACATGCACAAATTGAATCAATTTTATTTACCCATGACTATAGGTATAGGACATGGTACATGAGATGTACGCAGAATTCAAAGCAGATTCAAAAAATGAAATAAAAACAGGTGTTTCCATTCGACAAAATCAAGTTGGTGGTCGTAACTAATTTTTGGGCCACCCTATATACAAAATTTTCCACTAAAAAAACAGCAGTCAAAAATAAAAATCAACTTGTCCGAGAGTTTCTCTAAAAACTAGACCCTTGAACTTTAAATGAATTTAGAACATAACTTCTGGGACTCACTGTATATTAAAAAGAAAATTAATTTTACAATAGCCGACTATTTTTAAAAAAATTAAGTTGGTTATCCTTAAAGGTCGGAATGACATTTCGAGGGTCACGTTACGTATCAGACTGTAACATTGAATGTCAAAGAGACATTTCATTTTACAATTATTGAATACCTCCCAATAAGTAATTTGGCAACGTTTAAACTTTCGTAACATTTTTACTTTCATAAATATTATTTTAGTAGTTTTCTATGTCAATAAGACATTTTATTTTACAATAGTTGACTTCCAAAAATATAATTTGGCAACGTTTAAACTTTCATAACATTTTTAATTTCATAATAGTGTATTATGAAATTAGTTTATAATGCAAGGGATCATGGCAGGAGTTTCCATTATTGCTTGAGCGGAGTGAAAGTAATAATGCAAACGAGTGCCATATTCCCGCATTATAAACGAATTTCATATGCTATTTTGTCGTCGAACTAACCACTTTGAGACACAATTTAAATGAAATAATAATTTCAGATCGTTACAAAAAATATCATTTCACAGGAGTTCATGACCGGTCTTATTATAGTTGCCATAGTTTTGCATTATAAGTGTCATTTATTTTTTGTAAATAAACAAATTTTGCAACAATGGATTCAGACGTGGAAGAAAAAAATCCTTAAAAAGCAGAGAAATGTTTAGGTTGGTACTTACATTAATATTACTTTGGTAACATCGCACATCAAAAAGTTGAATGCTTCCAAAAATAGTGTTTGGCAACATTTCAAATTTTGAATGACAATTGGTAAAGTCAATCATTAAGGTTAGTAATGTTACCTGCTGAAATGTTTAAGTTGGTACTTACATTAATATTATTTTGGTAATGTTGCACGTCAAAAAGTTGAATGCTACCAAAAATTGAATTTGGCAACATTTAAAGTTCTGAATGACAATTGTTAGAATCAAACATTGAGGTTAATAATGTGACTTACTGAAATGTATAAGTTGGTATTTACATAAATATTATTTTGGTAACATTGCATGTCAAAAAGTTGAATACTTCCAAAAATGTAACTTGGCAACATTTAAAATTCTGAATGAAAATTGTTCAATTCAAACATTGAGGTTAATAATGTTACCTACTGAAATGTTAAAGTTGGTACTTACATTAATATTATTTTGGTAACATTGCACGTCAAAAAGTTGAATTTTTCTAAAAATATAATTTGCCAACATTGATAGTTTTGAATGAAAATCGGTAAAGTCAGGCATTGAGGTTAATAATATTACTTATTAAAATGTTTAAGTTGGTACTGTCGTAAATATTAGTTTTGTTCTTAGATTAGGAAAAAAATTCTGTCGTTTTGTTGCATTAAACGTCAAAATGGCAATTCCTTTTGCTTTAAATTAAAAATTCCAAGGTTTAACACTTCCCGCACGTGGATTTCTTTTTTTTTAATTTTCGTATTTTTTCAATCTTACATATTAACTAGGTACATTCAAATCAAATATACAATGAAAATAAAAACGACGATCTATTAATTCAATAATATTTTATACATCTATGTCATTTTAAACAACATATACCTTAAAAATTATTATTAATTTTATTAAATACATAAATAAAAAGTTTACCTCGAGTATTTATGTATTTAATAAAATTAATAATAATTTTTAATTACATATTTACCTTGAACTTATTCGTTCATAACAAAAACTTATAACATATACCTTATTTTCGATAAAATAAATTAAGCACGATGAAATTACGTTGCGATGTATTCTAAAACGTATTGTGACTCTAGCATGGTCTTAAATGCGTAGCATTTACATGTCCACAGAACGACGAATTATTTCTTTAACTACAAAAGGCATAATTTTACCACGACTGAAAAATTTTTTAAGAAAAATTTTACCTTTAAATAAATATCGTAAACAGTTACAGGGTGCATTGTGATCATAGCGAGGAGCAAAGCTCCGTCGCTAGTTTTAGTAAATATAACAAAACCATATATTTTGATACTGCACTGTCCAGACAGAACCGCAAAAAAATCAGTGAACTGTCCACATGCGCTAAGAATGTATTAGATACATTGATGGGTTAAATAACAGTTTCAATGTGTAGTGCAGTTCTGCTCTAGTGGTAGTATAATAGTCGTCTGTCACACGATTAGTGCGGGTTCGATTTTCGGCCGGTGCAATTTTGTTAAGGTTGCAGTAGTTTTGTTTATCTAATCTACTTCCATTAGGTTACAGTAGCTTTGTTTATCTGATCTAATTCTGTTAGGTTACAGTAGTTTTATTTATCTAATCTACACTAGATAAAGAATAGTAGATTTCGCAACTAGTGCGCTGTTTACACATTTCTTGGTGCGAGGCTGTTCTTTTTTACCCGAGGCGTAGCCGAGGGATAAAATATATGGCCGAGCACCAAAAAGGTGGCAGCGCACGTGTTGCGAATACATTTTTTTGTAATCGTTCACATAAAATTAGAAAAAAATTAAATTTTGAAATATTTGTTGACAAATGTCAAATTAAATACATAAATAAAAAAGTTTATATATTTAGTTATATACCACTTTTCTCTTTATGTATTAAAAGTAACGATTACAAAAAAATACATTTCTGCGCATGTCCGACAGTTCACTAATTTCTTTTGCGGCTCTGTAGACACTGTCTATTTTGTAATACCTGGTATACTTTTTAAAAGCTAACCTTACTTTGTTATTCAAAACAATTTTTATTTATTGTATCTCTGAGTAAACATGAAACGTGCAGTTGGTTCTGAAGTTGGAACTCTTGCCAAAAAAGGTATGTATAATAAGTATTTTACAATTTTACGCATAATTACATTCAAATATGTCAGTATCATTGGTGAATCGTAATACTGAACCTTGTGGGGTACAACTTGTAAGCAGTGTAGCAGTAGGTAAAAAGTCCCCAAATGACCTTATAGAATTAGCTATGGAAATACAAAAGGTATTAGTAATTATTAAGAACTTAATTTCTCTTTAATCAAATTTACTAGTAGCATTCATAGCATTATTTTTTCTAATGTTTATAATTTATAACCTACACACCTTCTAGGCTGATACTTTTACTCATGCAAATGCATGCAATAAATTACAAGTTATCGTTGAACAGGTGAGAGCATTAATATATGAAATGTAAGTCAATATTTGAATTTATAGATTCGTTTTTTACAACAGCAAGCAGAAAATGTACTTGAAGAAGCAAAACATAATTTGGATCTGCACCATGTGGCTTGTAATTTTGTCAAGGTTCCTGGAAATGTTTATCATTTATATAGTCGGCCATCAGGGCAGAAATATTTCAGTATGCTGTCTCCTCAGGTATTATTTAAAATATATAATTTGATAAGCTAAAAATGATTTATAAATTAAAATATTAACATTTTCAACAAATATACAACCAGAAATGTTGCAGATTAGTTTTGACATAATTGTCATCTTCAGACCCATATAGAATTGTAGGTAATAACTGAACTATAAAATCTAATTAAAATTACATGCACTTTTAATGAGGGTGAACTAAACATTAATGGTTATAGAAAATAAAGTTTCATTATTATAAGTTTTGTTACGAACGAATAAGTTCAAAAGTAAATATGTAATTAAACATTATTATTAATTTTATTAAATACATATATAAAAAGTTTACCTTGAGTAGGATTTGAACCTACGAAATGTACTTTGCTAGGGACCGCTCTAACCAACTGAGCTGTTGAGATACAAGTACCAATCAATGTAAATTTTGTCTTTATGTATGTAGAACTGATGTAAATTCTAAATATAAATAAAATACAGTTTCATTTATGGAATTTACCATACTTAGGTCTTAGGCTAATTAACATTAGAAATAAAGTGGAGATGGTAGCACTAACTTTAACTTAACAAGTTAGGTATAGTAGGTTTTGCAAATAGCAAATATTTAGTCTTAATCTATCTTATGAGTAGTATAGTTTCAAAAAGTATTTTAAATGAAAACAGGAAACAAAGTTTTCAAATTAGAAAAACGTTACAGATAATTTTAAAGCTAAAGGACAGTATACCTTTACAAGTACTTACAGTCATTCAATACAAATGCTTCTCTAAAATTTCTTTAAAAACTTGAGGGTTGTTTAATAAAATAAAAATGACAAACTAAAATGAGTTTAGATAAACTGACATTAGAAAAAAATTAACACCGCCCATATAATCTTTGATGAATTTTGAACTGTCAACAAACCTACGCTTTACCAAGATGACAAAAGATAAAAATAAATGAACAAGACTTGCGGCGTTATAATAAGAACTCAAAACGTAATAACCGGTTATTCTGAGGCAACCCAAAACTGTTTTGTAGAAAGGTCGAAGGCAATACAACAACTGCGCACATCGAGGGTGTTCAAAAGGAATATTTCAGGATATGCTGGAAGCAACATGGTGCAAATCATCAAAATACAATGATGAAGCTCTCTACCATTGAATAATCCTAGATGGAGTTGCCTAATGCAGAGTTTACAGTGAATGACATTAGATACGTCTCAAAAATATGCTAAACTGGAAACTCCCTGGAGCTGATTCTATATTCATAATTTGTGGTTAAAACAGTGTGTCATTACAGCCACCTATACTAGATATTGAAAGACCCTAGCCAGCTCCTAGCGCAAGGAATCAGGTTTTTTATATGTATAAATAAGTATGTATAAACTACTTATGTCAAACATATATGAACATTGCAGTCTTAACATGCTTACCGCTGCACAAAAAGGCTGTATTAAAAGTGTCACTGGAAGTGAAAGCAATTGACAATAGACGCAATCACTAGTAAACAAGCTGAAAGAAAGTGTCCGAAATATTATCATGTGTTATGTCGATTTTAGGAAAGCATCTGAATTAGCCCACATGTTTGATTGATTAGAACCCTAGAGATACGTAAAATTGATCCAACGATGATTGAATTGCTTAAATGCCTAAAGACCAACGGGAGACCTTGATACATATCGGAAATACGTGTCATCAGAGTTTAAGATTCGAATAGGGATATTCCAGTGGGCTACACTTAGTCCACTATGGTTTTGTCTCTGTCTAAATCCCTTTTACAACTGCACCTAGGATATAGGCTACATATAAGAGATCCTTGCTCCAGAATCAGTCATCTGATGTTTAATGATGATGTAAAACTATACTGTGAGAACAGAAACCACCTCAAAGAGTTGCTTAGTACACTAAAGGCATTCAGCAAAGATAAAGTGTTAACACTAAGAGACAAATGCAAACCACGTAAAGGTAGGTAACCTACCTTACCGGTAAGCATAGACGTTTGTGTTTTGAGATCTTGATAATTTGATAATAAAATGGGAGAGTTTAGTCATAAAATTTTATTTAAAACATCAAATGGGTTAATAAGGTGTTAAATGTGGTGATTTTGATAAAATAGCTTTTTCTTTTTATTCTTACCAACCTTAGTGTCTAAATTGTTAAATCTGTTAATCAAGAAATCTCTTTAACACATAACAAATGCCTTACAAAGTAAGGTCTGTATCTGACGGTGATAAGTACTCTGTAGAAAATATGAATGCAGATACTGATAAATGTGAAGTGAGTAGCAGTGGTAATGTAGTCAGCCTTGCAACCATAAATTAGATATGGTCTTATCTCATCTACACAACATGCAGATAGATATTGAATCTCAGCGTGTGGAACAAACAAATGTAATGGAGTCGTTTTGCGAACAGGTTAGTGAAAATACGAACAATGTGAACGTTATGGAATCAGAAGTAAAGAACTGCACCCTGGAGGTAGAGATGTTACATAAAAACGCTCAATTTATTAAAGTTACCTCTGTAATGAATATGGAACTTGCTTCTTTACAATAGGCAAGTATAAACATTATTGGAGCTCACAAAAAATAGCACTTGTGTGGGGTACAATATTAGTAATGAAATGATTGACAACTGTCACAGACTTCCAAGAAACTACACAACATGCTGGTGCAATTATTGTAAAATTTGTTAAATGCAGTGATAAAGACTCTTTGTAAATATAAACGTTCTAAGGGAAATTTATATTTAATAGACACTGGTATAAGTATTGGAAGAGGATTTATTTATATTAATGAGGCAGTATTACCAAAAAGATATTTTATTAATTAACCCTTGAGTTTTTAAGGAAATTTTAGGTGAGTATTTGTAAATACTTGTAAAGATATACTGGTTTTTTAGCTTTCAAATTATCTGTGACGGTTTTTAGGAAGTATACTATGCATAAGGATAGGTTAAGCATAAATACTTCGTATTTGTTAAACCTCTTAACTAACTTGAGTTAATGTACTACCACACTCACCTTATTTCTAATATTAATTTAGCCCAAAACAACTACGTTATGTATAGCTAACTTACTATATTTTACAGTAACCTTTTGCAGAACTCCTAAATAAACCTTAATTCTCATATTCCCAATAATTTATACTTTTTCAATTGAAACGGATATTATGGTAGTTTTCTACATAATCACAATCTACTCCTATTTTAATGATAATGTTAATTTTATTTTTTAGGAATGGATTGACATCCCTCATACATATTTAGGAAGCTTTCGATTAGAGCGTGATCAATCCTGGACACCTCTAGAAGCAATTAATACTAAAGATGCAAAATTGTCTGTGATTAATAAAATATTATCACATAATGGACATACTGACATACCTATGGAAAGTTTAGCATATTTTAATCAATAATTTTTAGAAGTGAACAAGGCATAAAATGAAATAAAAAATTTAATCAATGTTAATCTATAAAATACTTATCTTTTTGGGTTTTTTAATGGTGTATTTTAAATTATACAATCTTAATTTTTCAACTTTGACATAATTGTTTTCAACATCTTTAACAATTTTAATAGATATTACTACTGACGAAGATAACTGTAAGTGTTATTGAAATGTTTAGATTGTATAATTTAAAATACACCATTAAACAACCCAAAAAAAGATAAGTATTTTATTATGTGTGATAATGGTGAAAGTTTACAGTTTCATAATGTTAATCTACGTATAATGCAGGACCATAACGAGGCTAAATCTTTGTAAGACTGACCAAATGTTGCAGAGAGGCTTCCTACCTAATTTTATTTATACTCACAGTAAACCAACTCAAAAAATTTTCCCACTTTCACTTTTTTCAGTTGAGTTCAGAGATTTATTAAATTGTAATTACAAGTTTGTACATGTGTAGTTTCCTTAAATACAAATGTTTACTGAATTTAAAAACAAAATTTACCCCTTATCAGATTTGAACCAATATCTATATTGACCTAAAATATTTTGATCGTCTGTGACATTTATGGCTGATATTTAATGACAATGAAGAGCGATAATTAAATTTTCTTTTAATGTATGTGCATTATGAAATACAGCGTAAAAAAATTAAAACATTAATGTAATTTGTTATTCCAAATTTACAAATTGTGTACATCCATAACGACCGCATTTTATCTTTGTCCACCAAATATTTGATGTAATTTTGTTGATGTTACCAAATTTCACTGGGATCTATACATTTAGGTCTTAAACATTTCTAATTATAATACAAATGTAATTCAAGTTTTTGAGTTCCAGTTATTAAAGTATATGCTCGAATATTATATATCTTGGCAACACTTAAGGTTGTTGTACTTAAGTTTTTTTTTTAACTAACATAACTTTTGCAAATGTCAGTGAGAATATGTGATGTATTTTATTAACAAAGAAAATATATGTTTTTCAAGTAAAACACAGTTTCTGTAATATGTGCATGATATATGAATGATTCTTGATGGTTCTGAAGTGAAATGGAACCAAATTCGCGATTTATCGATCACTTGAAAGACAAATCAGAGTGACCGGTATGGAAGAATAAAATCCGAGGTGTTATTAATTATCATGCTGGCACTTTGGATCTGTTCGAAGGTAACCTAGTTGAACCAGAAACTCCTGAGAGCCATGCTTCTGAAGTAGTTAAGAAGAAGTCGAAAAGTTTGCTGAATTCTACAGAGAGGCTAATAGTTATGCTAAGTATGCTCTATCAAGTTCAATCTCATCTGAAGTATATCGTAAAGTTATGGACAAAAGTTCTGCCACAGGAATGTGAGATGCGCTACGCGAGCTTTTCAAAGCATCTTCTAAAGATCAACTATTCCGTGTATGTAATGAATTCACATTTTCGTGGAATGGTGCAGCTGCTCATGCATCAAAGCTTCGCATGTTTTTTAGTAAAGAAGGTCGCTAGTGTCAACGTCCTACAAAAAAATAACAGAATAGTGAGTCTAGCAAACAAAGTGTAGTGATCAGCAAAGCGGAAAGGGGATAAATCAAAAAATAGCGTGAGATAAAGCTAAAAGGTATAAAATATGCTAAAAGAGGATGGACGCATACTTGGACCTACAAGGGCTTAGAGGTGTTAACAACGAATTCATATCCAAAAAGATTGTAGTGGTTACAGATCATGGAGCTTTATTACTGATACTGATAAAACCACCTCGTAATTATTTTATATCCAAACCCATATCAAGTCAGATACGATTTTTGTGGAAAAAATATCGCGGTCTGAGATGGTGGTCGGGGTATGTACACTACAACGATTTTCGTGAGGAGCTGATAAGAATGTTGCAGCCCTTTAACAAAATTCACATTAAGGGCAGTGAAGAACAACATTTTTAAGGTTTCTTAACAAACCAATAGTAAACCTGGACGGGTCTGGCGGCCCGCTGCTTAAAAAATTAAAAAAGGGAGCAAAAGCATATCGCTGTTTAAACCATAACATCGTTGAGTCTATATATGCATTGGAAAACGCCTTACTACTGCAAAACTGGACACATACCAGTTCCAAAGATGTATGCGGTACAAGTGTTGAGATGCTTGAAATCGGTCCCTAGCCACAAGAATGTGATCCATCTTGTATGTGCATCTAATCATCTGCCCAGGCACGCACCTAGACCGTGTACAATTATTGTAAACACGGATCCTGCAAACAAACCAGATCAGCATTGGACCACTATCTACATTGACGAGAATGGTAATGGTGAATATTTTGATTCCTTTGGACGAGCACCGCTAGGTTACCATTTACGTTTCCTTGAGAAGAATTCTAGATGGTTCCGCTACAACAAAACGACGTTGCAGGATTACCATTCGGATGTATGTGAACTCTATACGTTAATGCTTCTATATTTTAGATTAAATAATAATTTACCAATGCTAGATTTCTTCTAAATAAGTTTTTACTACACGCTTAATTCTAAATGATGAGATAATCAAGTTACTGTATAATTATAATACTTGTTTTTCAACCATTCTGCTCTGATAAATAAAGTTGTTTTAATAGTTTAGCTGTTTTAATTAAGAGATCTGTAACAAGTTCAGCGCATTATCAACTTCTATTGCAGAAAAATTTTCGGTGAAAAAAAAATCTGCAATCACAAGTGTATTCTACTCTGTTTTATCGTGCTTATCTCCATCAAGATAACCCTATTTTGTTGTTGTTTTTAAATATTTACTAAAAGCCAGCACGCGCTCATGCATTAACGATAATAGTTTGCTTATATCTAATTTATGTCTAATTACCTGCTTACTTAATTGCTATTCGTTTATTTATTTTAAAGTAATTTGTGTGTGTGAGTAATTGAACATACTAATAAATCAGGTATAATTTTCAAATGTAAAGGTTCTGGCCGCTTAGATAGAGAATCTGCGTGTATAAAACGCTAGGGTAGAAAATGATTATTATTTCACCTAATATTTAGACCTTAATGTTTTTTGCAGCAGCAAATTTTTAAAATATTTGTAAATACATTAATTAACACGATGTTGACGGCTGTCACTTTCCAATTCATAATGAAATTGTATAACTGTTTAATAATGATAAACGCATTCCATAAAAACAGTTTTATCATGTAGGTGAAATCATTTTTAAATGTATACTGTAAATAACAAACATCGTTTTATATAAATTCATGAGGTCGCTCTGAGAGGTGTGCGAAAGTGAAAGGTAAGTACGGGTTTGCATTAAGTGTGGTAGAGATAGATTTGTATATTTACATTCTAAAATTACTTAATGATGGGAGAAACCAGTAGCCAGTTTTATATCAACTATTTATAAGTAAAAACACAAAACGGTTTAGTGAACTGCATAAAATATTTCAACATGTAGTTTAGTTTTCCAACGCAGTTATTATTAGAACAATCGAGAGAAAACGCTTCTGAAGGTATGCGTATTATTTTTTAATATATTTGCCAATAAAGATTTTAATGTGTTATTATAGGAGGAGAGTGACACACCAACCAACTCTGCATCAACACTACTCATTTGTTTAGTTAATTAGATAAAGGTATGAGCGTTACGCTATTTTTTTAAATTAATTAATAGTAGTATGCGGTACGTATTTGTTGGTTTTAACCTTCGTAGTTATTGATTCGCATGTAATAATAAACCGTTAAAACCTTTTGTCTTTTATTTCCGTTATAGCAATTTGGCATTTTGAACTGTGGCTGATTTTGAGCAAGCAACCTGTAATTAATTAAACCAAATCAGTATTTTTAAACTGTAAGCTGGTTTCCGCAAACTATAAGGTATGATCTGGTTTTATTGAGATTGATTTATTGATTGATCTGATTGATTGATTTGTTTGTTTGAGAAAAAGCCGAGAGAAATGAATAAACGAGAGAGAGGCGTACATGATCAACTTCTATTGCAAAAAATGTTCATTAGCCTATACACAACTAGATGGCGCCACAAACAAACCCTAATTAATCCTACCGCTAAATAACGCTACCTTTATTACAGAAAATATTCATTAGTCCATGCACAAGTAGATAGCAACACAAATTCAAGTTTCGCAACAAGGGGGCCGGGGCGCAGACCTAACACAAGTTCTTATAGCTGTCTTACAAGACTAAGACCCATTATTTCAAATTTCCCGCCAAGGGGGCCACGACAAGAAGGCGCAGAGCTAACACAAGTTCTTATAGCTGTCTTATGAGGTAGCATTAGGGCCCTTTATTAGAACATTGTATGCGTACGTATTTGCCTACCTTCCAGGGGCTGAACTGTAAAATTAACACAACCAAGTTAGGGTGAAACTTCCATCAAGGGCTGAAAATGACCACCGAAAAGAAAGCATAAAAAATGGGCGACAAAAATACGCTTCCACGTGGGCATATAAAAAATGGCGTAAGGTGCCCCATGTCACGAAAATCCAAGATGGCAGATGGTGTATCGCTACTACTAACACGCACACTTAAACCGATTAGCACAAATATTCAAATAAATCTAAATCTTCTTTTTTTTTAACACCAGAAATAGCCGCATCTCATGATTGTAAACTATACAATTACACAAAACAGCGCAACACCAACAAAAAAGAATGACCAGGGATGAAGAGGAGAAGGGCTCCTGAACATGTTGCGCACACGATATACATAAGCTAAAATTGTATGTAACTAACCATGAGCATACTAACAAAAAAAATGCATATACAAATAAAAGAGGAAGTCTTGTGTTCAAAGCTGAAGAAAAGAAATAAGGGTTAAACGAACCACAAGTTGTTTTTATCGTTTTATGCTTTGTAAGTAGACTTTAATAAATAAAAGTAGGAAGGAAAGTTAATTTACCATTTCAGGATAGGACACTGTCCTGAAGCAGTAATTACATTTATATATAATTATGGATTATGTGTATAATCGATGATAAAATGTATAAAAATAAATAAAAGTTAACTATTGCACAATAAATGCAGAATATTTCAGTTATTAGCGTTTTCGATTTACTGCAATATGCCAGTTTCACTTGACAGGATTAATTGATTTTAGATTTTTTTTTCATAATAAATCTTATATTAGGACTATTATCAATATTTTTCTTATCAATCACACTCCCATCTATTATGTATCACCTGTGGTGAATGACAGTTTCTCGTTGTATTTGTTAATAAGACCCCACCTAGGCGTGTCTAGGTGAGCATAGAAACTGGCTACGTAAAGGAAGGGGGAGCGGTTCGCCCCAAGTGCCAAGCATCAAGGGGTGCCAACTAATATTCACTCACAGCCAGACAATACTTATGGAAGAATCACTCTGCAAAGACTTACCAATAAATAAATAGCTACCTACTCCAGTATCTACCTGCATACCAATATTAAAATGCATCGCAACTTTATTTTTACACAAAACTACATACAAACATCAGTGGAAAAGTGTGTGATAAAAATCAAAGTCCTACAAAATTTTTTTCAAAGCCAACGTATTCAGATAGCGGAAAAAGCTATTTCCTACACAACAAAAAGTGAGGAGTTGGACATTTCGATTGAAGGAAGAAGAGGAAGCAGGAGATTTCGTAAACGTTTACCAGGAGAAATGGCCCGAGATGCGGGACCAACAATGCCAGAGGAGCTGCACAGAGCCAAGTTAGAATGTCTTCATATATTTTACGAAGAACTAGACTATCGTTACAGGGCAATGGATGACATTCTTGTAACATTTAGAGTTGTTGAACCTAAAACTCTAATGTCACCAGAGGAAGATCTTCGTGCTATAGTTACAAATCTGACAAAAAATCTACAATGAATTTTCTGCAGAGGAAATAATTTTAGAGATTTTACGACTGAGGCGCCACTAGCATTTCTTCCCCAGAAGCGATTCAACGGACTACATTGGAGATTTTTTAACTGCTTATGTTTCGGTGGTTTCATGTGAAAGAAGTTTTCAAAATTAAAGTTGATAAAAGCTTACTTAAAAGGTTCACAATGTGCCAAGCGCGACCAACGAATCTTTCCGTTTTACCTATTGAAAAGGACAGGAAAATAAATTTTTTCTACTCTCTATATGGAAAATATGATTTTGCTCCCTCAATTGAGAGAACAAAATACCACTTTTCCTGCCTGGGGAGGAAAAATACTTGTAGGTACTCCCTGTCTTTTAATTATTGGTGTTTTTTACTTTGATTCAAAATGCCACGTGTATTAAATTAATTAACAAATTTATTTGACAACAACTAGTAACTACCTACTGTTAAAATTTATTGTACAGTTGCTTAAATTATTAAAACTGATTCCTCCTGAAGAAGTAGTGGCTCTACTGGTGTAGATGGATCCCTATTGGTTTTCTCTAAAGTGATCCCTTATGAAGAACTTAAGGTGGAAGAAGCAGAATTTTTAATAACAAGTAAACATTTTTTGGCGCTTAATGTAGTATTTTCCCTCGTAGTTATTTGACTGGCTACCTCACATTTTTTAGAAATACACTCATCTAAATATCCTCCTGCTACCACATTTGTTCGCCATCCTCTTTTAGGGTAAGGATATCACCTCCCGCATTAACTAATAAAGTAGCTGAAGTACGGCGCAAACTGTGCCCAGTATAGCCTTTAGCGTCATCCAAATTTAAAAACATCGCTATTCTGTATGAAATATTAGCCATTGTGTTTTTGCCAATTACATGAGGCGTACATTTTCATTTAACATACTTTACAAAAAATCTAGGGTGATCTATTTTAGGGGACCGACAGTACTCGAGTACTATTTTAACCAATTCGTCGCATCGACATGTCCCAGCAATTCCAAATATAAGCACGATCTGAAAAAGAACAAAAGATAGTTAGTATTTGACAACATGTCACTTTATTTGTCATTTAATATACACTAATAAAAAATGCTGCATATTACCTAAATTTTTAAATTATTTTGTTCAAAACCAATACCTAATAAACTCTACCTTCATATGTAAGTAAGTTTCGTCTGGAGCTTCTGCAATAAACTTATTGATATCTTCTCTTGAAACAGTATTAACTTTCTTGGCGTTATATCCAGCAGATTTCCTTTTTAAAAAGGCTACTAATTTAGGATACTTAATGTTGACATTGTTTTTAATTTGGAGTGTGGATCGCAACATACTACACTTGCTCCATAATGTCGGTAGCTTCAAATTGGCGCAGTTTCTGGAAAAGTAGACTAGAACCACTGCTTCAGATATTTTTTTTATCTGCATAGTTTCCATCCATCGTTTAAATAATTGGTACTCCTTTTTGTATTTTTCTCGAGACTTTATGGGTAGTAAATTTAAGGAGACCATATTAGCTTCCTCCAGAATATCTTGGAGAACTTCATGTTCATTTTCGAAATTCATGATTCAAACTTTTTTGGAATTTATCTTAGTAACGTCACATTTACTTTGATAATAGTATTTATAATATGACATCTTGACATAATATGTCACTGGTTTTTTAATTGTTACGATATACAAGGTGGATAATTATTATCGTTAATTACACAAAAAAAATAATAATGAAATTGATATAACACGTAATAAGAGGTCGTAGAAAAAATCACATGTATTACTCTGGGGCAAAATGCCATTTCCTCCCTTGGATTTGGATGCCCACCGGTTCGCGTCGGACATCAAACTAACCGCGGGAGTAAATTATGCATTTTGCTCCCTTGTTATTTTAGCAAAATAAAGCCCCGTAAGCACATTTAGTATTTGTTTTATTTTGGGGGTGCTCAATAGAAAACCACCCTTGCCAACCCACACAAAGCCACCACTGCATAGAAAAACATTGTCATGTTAGTTTTTGGATTCATGCGTTCACATTGGTGTGTTGTGGCAATAATTAAACATGTAGCTATCACATAAACAAAAAAGTAATTTATTCCTGTAATGCATTCAAACGTTTCTTGTATTGTTCATGTTTCAAAATTGCAAAATTTTATCGTTTTGATATATCAAAGATCCGTTATCGATTTTTGCTCGATACAGCTGTACATCTCAATTGTAAAACACTGTAATTCAAAATTACCTTACTTTAGCCAGCAATTAATCATGCGATTGGGAATAATATTATCCTTCTTACAATCTTCCTCATCCCTTCCTGTTGTTGAAAACGATTTGTGATTGCATTTGTTATGTGTATGCCTTTGTGTTTATTAAGATTTTGTCCATCAATCTCCTTGTTTTATTCCTGTTGTCATGTAAAACGTACCAGATGCTTCTCCATTCATATGTACTCTCCCTTTGACATTCTGGTAACACGTGTCTATTAATGATTGAACCTGACATATCAAATCTAGGAAATTTATTTGCTTAGTATTTGCAACACTGAGAATTATATTGTAAAATCAATCGGTTTCTACCTTTTTTGCCATAGTCGCACGTGTCTGTTTTTCATTAGCTTTTACTATAATTTATAAAGACACTTTATAGAAATAGATTGCATAATTTAGATGAATTAATGGAAGCAGTGGAACACGAGATGGCAATAAACATTTCCAAAAGTAGGGGCATTCTGTTTAATTTTAACAAACAATGTTTATAATTACATCAAAGGTGCTACATGACGTCAGCTTCTATCATTAACAGACACCGGTTATATATTCCTGCAAATACCACCATATGTAGCTTCTATTTAGATTGTCAAAAGCTGCTTTTAGATCTATAAGTGTAACAAACATTTCCTCCCCTCTCTCTCTATTGTTCTTTCCGTTATATTTTGTTGTGATGTGCGAGACGAATGGGAACTGAACGACGAAGAAGCTTAAGAGGGTACAGTAGAGAAAGGAACGCAAAGTGCACGATACGGGATGTAGGTACATTGGTTTTAGTTTTAAGTTCAAGTTTAACGCAACAATGTAATCTATTTTATCTTTTTTCTTAATTAAATTAAAATTCAACAAAACAGTTTAAATTAATAACAGGTTATGAGCCCAGACGTTAATCCAAAAAAAAACAATTTAAGAGGCTTGTGTGGTGTAAATCGTCGTGGTGTCTTCAACAATTCTCATGATAAAACGCGAGTGCACGCTTACGTTAACATTAATTTGACCCCATGTAAGACGATACGTTTCATCTTAAAATAATTAATCATGATTCATGAGTAAGCAAACGGAAATAGAAAAACTTAACGAATCTAATTATCGGTTTTGGGCTACACGAATTAGAAGCATTTTAACAATTAATAACGTCATCGAAGCGAAGCGATAGAAAACGTTGATTTTGTCAAAACGGACACCAATAAATTTGCCGAAAATAAATGCAAAGCATTAATTATATTAAACATGGACGATAAAAATTTAAGTTTAATTGAAGATTGCGAAAGTAGTTACGATAAATGGAAAAAATTAAACGAGGCCTACACCAAATTAGACAGTTACCAGAAATGTACTGGGTCCCGTGACGCCGTTCGGTACAGTTTGGTAGAGACAGAAAAAAAACATTTCAGAGACAGAAAATGATTTTGTTTTTTATGTACTTAATAATTTAGTGCAATTTCGTTTTTTGAAGTGGTATTTATTGCGTGTTTATTACCAAGGCAAACCAAACAAAACTGAATTATTCGTCAGAGCGGAGTAGGCGTGGTCAGACGCAAACGGAGTCTCCGCTTGACAGACACCGGCCGCGCCATCGCCAGTCAGCTGTCTGTCAGTGCCAGTGTGTGTACATTCCTTTCTAACCTATCAGTTGCAAGTTACGTTAGTGATAGTTGTTTTATTTTATTCCAATCCAGTTTTTAGTGCGTTTTTTTTAAATTAGTTGCTTAGTTTATTATATTTATAAAATTAGTAATAATTTTTAGTTGCTGAGTATCTATTGTCTTTATAGAAATCAGTTAAGTTTACGTTAGTTCAATGTAGTTGCGTTATTCAAATCAGTGTTTCATAATTAGTGTTTAGTAAGCGTTACTGTTTGCCCTAATAAAAACTGTTGAATTAGTTCCGTTCATTACTGGGTTCTTTTGCCTCTCCTTGCTAATTACAATCGAAACTAGCAACAAAAACCTTTAACGTCATTTTTCACTAGAGGTAACAAACAGTCAACTACAAATGAGCCTTCAACCTCAACATTGACTCCTCATGACAAAAATATACAACTGAAATCTGCACAAACTTGGGTTGTTGAGTTACGTAAGGAAAATACAAAATCCAAACTTGATGATCCGCCGGCAGGACTGGTTGATGACTTTCAATATTAACCAATCACATAATCTCAAGACTTGATGACTGCTGGTAAGTCTATTTATAGATGGCCTTCCATTTAGACTGAGGTAATGTGGGAACGAAAGAAAAATGCTTTTCCTTGGTTGAATTCTTACAACGGAAAACTTGGTTGTAAGATTTGTAAGGAAGTTGCCCAACTCGGGGCTTTCAAACAAGAGCGTTTGAGCGTACCAAAAGAATGGCGTAACTACTTGGTATCCTTTAACGCATCCAGCAAAGCAGCTCAGTTGAAGTCCTTAGGAAAAAAAATCGTTGAACACAAAAATTCTGCTGGTCACGCAACAGCTGAAAGAATCGCTTCTGAGAATTGAGAATGTAGTTGATGAAATGACGAAAACTAAATTAATGACTACAAAATGATATTTAGAACAGCTTACTTCATTGCCAAAACAATAAACCTTGCACAGACCACTTTGGTCTTTTAGAATTGTAAAAGTTAAATGGCGTGGAAATCGGTCTTGGATTACATTCTAAAAAAACTGCTATGGAATTTATAAGTCGTGTATCTTATGAAATGAAAAAGAAGATTGCAAAACAAATTTTGAAAGTGACTGGTAAATTGTCAGTTCTGATAGACTCTGCACACTTTTTATTCCTCCATCTTGTTGAACTGCCTGATCAAACATCTAAGACTAGCACAGAGCCTCCTCGATTGCTTAAGAAAACATGGATTTGACGAAGCATACCTCAACGAAAATTTATTGGCATTTGCCAGCGACGGAGCGAGTGTTATTCTGGGTAAGTAATCTGGAGTGGAGTTGCAGAAATATTGCTCAAAAAGTATCCTAATCTCATAGTTTGGCACTGCAGGAACCATAGATTAGAATTAGCTTTAAGTGACGCAAAAGATGAAGTGGGAGCTGTAAGCCATTTCCAAATATTTATGGACAAATTTCATTCTATTTATATCAAATCAACCAAAAATCAAAGGAGCTAGAGGAATGTGCTAATGATAAAGAAATAAACAAAATTGGTAAAGTGTTAGGAACACGTTGGGTAAGTACGTTTAGAGCCGTGACTGCCACTTGTTTGGATACAGTGCATTGTACAAGCACTTTGAATCGGCCAAAGTTGATAAAACTAGAACCTCTACAGAACGAGCCATGTACAATAGTTTGTCAAAAAAGCTGTTATCTAACGAGTTTATGCTTAATTTAGCAATAATTTATGTCATTCTAGCCGAGTTATTTTTGCTGTTAGAATCCCTACAAAACCAGGAAACGACCGTGTACTATGCAGACAAACTAACAAGAAGTATCCGATTTTTTGAGGGTATGAAGGAAAAGCCTGGAACTAAAACTTTAGAAGCGAAAATCACTATCAAGGGGTGCAGATTTGGCGTTGTTCCACTCACAGAAAACCAAATAACACCAACAGTTGATAACAAGCGTCATAAATAATTTACACAAGGGAATGTTCACAACAACTTCAAGCCATGAATCCAGTGTGACGAACACGCCGTCACATCAACAAACAGCTTACGAGTCTCTTCTGGAGGAACTATTAGTGCTCGAACCTTATCAGTGGTCAACAGATAAGCCTGTAGGTTTTGGAGAAGCCGAGATTGAACGTCTGTGTAAAAGGTTTAAGTTAAATGTTGGAAAAATTAAAAACAGTTAGAGATTTTGTTCAAAACCATGCCAGGATCAGAAAAACCTTAATACCTCTATTTAACTACACAAAGCTGATCCCCTGCAGTACTGTGTACTGCGAAAGAGGATTTAGTCTCATGAATCTAATCATTACACCTACCCGAACCAGACTGACAATACCACATGTTTCGAGCTTAATGTTTGTGAAGCTACACGGCTCAAACTTGAGAGACCGGGAGCCAGAACCGTACGTGAAAACGTGGATCCGAAAACACAGGACTGCAGACGACAACCGAACAAGACGGGCAAAACCAGCTGATTCTGAGGAAATCAACCCATTTTCAATATATTACAGCATTATAAATAGTTATTATAACAAGTCTTATTAGACTGTACAGTTTGCTGTTTAGTTTATCAAGCCCTCTACTTAACTTTAATAATAATATTACATATTGACAATAGTCATACAGTAAAAAGTGAAGTATGTAGTTATTAAACTGGAATTGTTTTACGTCAAGGCTCAATTAAAAAAAACTGGACCCCCCATCTTCGGGGGGGGGGATTCGCCCCCCCCCCACACCGCTCCCAACCGTTCCGCCACTGGAAATTTTACGAGTACACCACTGATAGTTACCACGCAATTGCTATACTCAAATATTACGTTAACGAATATAAGGGTGAAAAAGAAACCATCAATGAATACTTTATAAGAAAAATGAAATATACAAAAAGCTCGATAATTATGGTTTAAAACTCGATTTAAAATGCAAATTGGGATTATTCTTATCGGTCTGCAAAAGGAATATGACGCGGCAATACGATCAATTGATTTAGGTAAATGCTAAAGACATTAATCTTGAAATAATTAAACGAAAACTTTCTGAAGAGAAACGATTGATTACTTCACGCGAAAAGACAAATAGGTAAAGACAAAGTGGCTAACGCGTGTAGTACGAAGCTGAAAATAGCAAACGAATTTCAAGAGAAAACGAATGGTTACTCTACATTGGAACATCAGATCATTTAACTGTAGAAAAGAAAAAACTGCGAATTGGACAAAAAAATGGCGCTGGTGGAAATTCCTTAAAATCCGAGAGTTTATAATAAAGGTGGTATAAATGGTGAAATAAATTTAATAATATAATAATGAAATAAAGAAATAAGAGTAAAGTTCTCCAAAACACAAATCGTCAAACTGACTGGAGATACTAACCATTCACCACAAATAGTGCCTTTGACTCAAGTCGGTAGTTTAAGTAGCGGAGGTTCAATATTTTGATTTGCTTAATCACCACTAAATCTGCTATGTTATTTTCACTTAACATAAATAATAAAAATGCTATGTAATACTAATAAAATAATCTCGGACGCCAAGTTATTTTTTTTTCTTAATTATCTCGGAATAACTAAACCGAGTTTGTTAACAATAAAAATTTTATCAAAATGTAAAACAATAAAAAATATGTTTATTGACAGTTAATATGATATGGTTAAATAAAATATATCTTAAAAACTAATTGCAAAAACCTTAAAATACTAAAAAAATCATTACATAAATACCTTTGTAAAATTTTTGTACACAAATTTTTTAATAACCTCTGGTATGTAAATGTTTACGAAACGGTCAACCAAGGTGATGTCATCCTTGCACCATTATTACGCACTATCTTGAAATAATGTTTTACGTTATCAGCCACACCCAAAACTGGAATTATCCTTATTATAAATTAATCTTCGTGAAATTTAAAAATCCATTTATTGCATTTCTTGAAATTTTCAACGCAAAAATTGCAATCATAAAATTAAATGCGTACTTATAATGTAATCAAAGTACAAATAAAAGTAACAGTAAAAAATAAAAATGCAGTAAAAAAAAGTGCCTGAAAAGAGCAAATGTTTTAATTTTTAATATTACGAGTTAAAAGATATCTTACCATCAAATCAATGGCACTTTCATTAAATTTAAGGAAAACCCAAAAAATGCTTTCTGCTTCTCTTAACCTTCATCAGGAAGTAACCAAAATGGATGCTTTGGATGATGTACTCGTGCGCCAAAGGGTTTGCGCAAAGAATTAAGTCACGATGACGTAATGCGCGAATAAAATGATCAGAAAAATAATTTATGGGAATATAAACCTTTAATAAATATATACACTAAAGAAGATATGCACTATAAACCCTTAAAAAGATATGCAAATTAAGTTGCCTACCTCATACCTATATTTCAATAATTAAAAACTTATATTTACAACAGAACGAATGAAAGACCTTAAATTAAGGTACATATTTAATACAACTCAAAAAAGGGTTGTTACAAGTTATGATACCGCGAAGGTCAGATGGAGCCACGAAAATGGCGGAAAAAGTATGACTTTACACGATGTGTTAAATTTTCCAGGATTAAAGGGAAATTTACTATCCTTATCACGCTTAAGCGACTACAACGTACAAACGAGCTTGACGAAAAATCAGCAACGCTAAGTAGCAATGGAGAGTTTCTGGCGGCTACGAGAAAAAACAACGTATATACTATGAGCGAAGCAGGAAAATGTGCTTATACTTTAAACAACGCATCAAACGAAATGTGGCGCAAAAGACTAGGGCATCCTAATAAAACCGAGATGCACAATTTGGCAGAAATGTAGAATCTAAGTTCAGAAAAATTTAACAGTGTCTGCGAAACGTGCAACATTAAGCGACAGAAATTCCCCAAGGCGACTCAAAGTAGACGAGAAAACTGTCTGGACCTAATCGGACCAATTAGTCCACCCTTACGCGGAGAAAATCGATACGTAGTTACTTTTACAGATGATTACAGTCGATATACGATAGTGTACGCTATTAAAAATAAAGGTGAAGCTTTGGACAAATTTATAGAGTACAAGAATAAAGCGGAATGGTTGCACGAACGTAAAATTAAAACGGTACGAAAGAGAGTTAACGGCATCGTACTCGCCACAGCAAAACGGAGTAGCAGAAAGGCTAAACCAAACCCTGATGAACGTAAGGAGATGACTAATGATGGTTGCAGGAGCTCACGATGACTTATGGGCCGAGGCAACATTAACTGCGAACTATATCAAAAACAGAAGGCCGACGAAGGTTCACAACGGATAAACGCCTTACGAACTCTGGATTAATCGCAAAACTAGAGTAACGCATATGAAAATTTTTGGTTGCAGGTGTTGGTACCTGAATAATATTCGCGAGCAGAAATACAAACCTCGAGGAAGCGAAGGGATATTCGTAGGTTATGAACCGTTTTCGAAAGCCTACAGAGTTTGGAACGATCAAAAGAAGTACATTATAACGAGTCGAAACGTGACGTTTTGCGAAACCAATGTTTCTCTGAAAAATGTAAGTAACGAGCCTAAGAAGGATATTACATGCAACCGTTTTGTTAACCCATTTGCGAGTGACGACGACAATGGATCGCAGGATTTTGACGAGCACAGACCAAACGAATCGTTGCCCAACGATGGAAGTGAACCACACGAAAACGACGTGGAGTACGACTATTCCGACAGCGAACCAGACTCAAACGAGGACGATGAATAAGATTTAAACAACGAAAGAAGTATAATTAATGAACGAAACGACTATCCATGAAAACGAATGTAAAAACAAAGAACCAAAGACGTACTACGAAGCGATAAATGGCGATGAAAACGTGAATTGGATGAGAATTTGAGAACTTGGAATCACAGGAAACGTGGCAACTAGTGGAACGACCATCAAATGTGCATGGACATTTAAGAAAAAATTAAATGACTGCAACGAAATATTGCAATATAAGGCAATATTAGTAGCACTTGGCAACAACGAAACCTTCTTACCAGTAGTAGTGAGGAAAAGCACCAGAATATTGCTGGCATTAAGCATTATCAAGAACTGGAAGATTGAATATATTGATATAAATGGAATATACCTAAATGCAGAGATAAAGAAGGACGTGTTTATGGAGATACCGCAAGGACACGATGAGGAGCACCTGAAAAACGAGGATACATGTTTAAACTTAAAAAGGGATTATATGAGTTGCACGAATTAGGACTTCTATGGAATGAAAGGCTTAAGGACTATCTTTTGAAAGAAGGACTAAAACGTTGTGTATCTGATCCGGGTGTGTATTATAGTGACGAAAAGAATGTAATTATTACGGTATACGTTGACGATCTAGTATTACATGGTGAACAAAAGGAAATAGACAGAATAAAACCAAACTTACGAAGTTAATTCGAAATTAAGAGTTAGGAAGTGCGAAACGAGTACTATCTCTGAACATTAAACGTACCGAAAATGATATAAGAATAGACCATAGTGATTACATAATAAATTTGTTAAGAGAATTTGGCATTAACGAATGCAAACCTATTAAAACACCGATGGAGAAAAAATGAGGCAAACGCAGGCGAGACAATCAAGGCAAAATACCAACGAGCAATAGTTGTATTACCGTACCTAGCTACGAACACGAGACCACATGTCAGTACTATTCATTGTTATAGCTCCTGATTTCAAAAGAATTTTTAGGTAAGTTTTTGGGAATTAGTCGCCGGAAAAACGTTTGCTGCATACTTGATAATAAGATTTGAGGTATTGGTAATCACTCAATAGGTCCTTTCTAACAACTACCTCAATCCACTGCTTAGCTCTGCAATAAAATTATATTTTACATTCCTATTATTAATTAATTGTAGGGATCGCATAACAACTGGGCAACGGTTGTAATACATTAATAATTTGTAAGTACTTATAGCAGACGATCTTTTGGCAAATTAAAAAACGCGACATCTCTGTTGTCTTTATTCATGTAATATGAATTACGAATGCAATATGATATTTTTTGAGACATGTTTTAATTAGCAATATATGTAAGAAAAAGCGCTTGCTCTCAATTTTTTTAAACTTAAAAAATGCATAGGTATACTATTAATACATGGCAGCTGCCAAATAACTGATTTTTATAGAATGCTATTAATACCTTGCATCAAAATGCAAATTATTATTTATTTAGCGTGCGGTAAAGAACCTTGCCACGCGGCGTGCGGAAGAACAGAAGCGTGCGGAAAAGTAGAATTGTCTAAACTGAAATGTGTGCGGAAAAGTACACACGCTCGTAGAAAAATATTGACGCGTGACAGGTGAATAATTAATTTTTTTTTTCAAAAAATATTCAAAATGTATTTCCTCCTCCACTGTTAAGCTTGTAAAGAAGTAAATTATCACCTCAAATGAAAAAATGATCTCCTAGAAGAGTTCACAAAAAGCGAGGATACAGTGTAAAGTATCAGTCTTTCTTTATGATTCACATACTAATTCTATAACTGAATCCGTACTCTTATCTTTTGTAACTAGGTGCGAAATGCAGTAACAATTACACATAATTTAGCTACTGACTTTAACAGTATTTACGATGATTGAGCATAAAAATACTTTGCTAATCATTTTTTGTGCATTTTAGAATGGTGCTCGGTACAAAAGAAAAAGGCTCGAAAACCAATCACAAATTGATAAGCAGGTTGGAAGTTTACTGAACTTCGTAAGAACTAAGAAAAAAAGGTTGACAAACCAGATCAAACTTAAATTACAAGGCATTGTCGATCAGGAAACCGCAACGGTTAATAACACAAATTTAGAAGAACCTACTTCAGGAAATTGTAAAGAAAATATACAACCTGTGGTTATCCCAGATTCCGATCCAGCATCTTGGTCACCTAGTTTGTTAAACGCTAAAAGATGTTTTTTAGTTAAAAAGTATCCAGTTAAAAACACCGGTCGAGAAGTGAATTCGAAATTAAGAGTTAGGAAGTGCGAAACGAGTACTATCTCTGAACATTAAACGTACCGAAAATGATATAAGAATAGACCAAAGTGATTACATAATAAAGGAGAGGGCACGTTTTAAATGTAAAATACCTTTCGGTCAGAATTTAACCAAATTTTGATATGTTCTAGAACTTGACCAATTGATTAAATGTCTTCATTGCCCGAAAGCTCAAAGCTCAACAGTTTTTGATATACAGGGTCTGCAATATCACTATTTGATACTTTCAATATATCATAAAATGGACATTTTTGCCAATATTAACGCAAAACTTAGTGAAATGTTATTTTTTTGTGCTACTGGTTACAACCTTTTCTTTACTTTCATTATTTTTGTACATACACCTGATATACAGGGTGAGACCAAATATATGTATCTGAAAAGAATTATACGGTGGTATTGTTTTGATATTTTGGTGAATGGAAGTTAACACATATATATGTCCATTTAAATTATTATTGCAAGTTAAATCCCCTAGACGTCCGTTATACAGAGTGTTTCATTTCTTTAATAGATTTAATTGAGTATTATTATACTTCCTAGTTAATTTTCTGATAACTTAATTGAAATGTCTATATTAAAATAAACTATTTGCTAACTGTATATACCTACATAATAGTCACGATGTGTTTACACTGATACTGGGTGTCCAAGTACAAAGAACCAAAGCGATATCTTAAACTTCATATAGGTACGGAAAAAACCGTTAACAAAAAAAATCCCTTGCAATTGGATGTCGTTGCGAAATACAAAGCTTTTGGAGATTGACAGATAGAACGGTTAGATGTGCTTCATTTATTATGCTCACTATTTTCTAATAAAATTTTCAGTAGATTCTTTTGATAAAGAAGGCGCTTGTCGAAGTTCATCTTTATTTTGCAAAACTAAGAAAAGAAAATTCTTTAAGATACTAGTGTCTTCACTGTTCACACCATCGACAGACCGGTTTCGCAGGTCTACCTCCATCATCACTACCGCTTTGTACAGTCATTGGAAATAAGAAATGTTTATGTAGAAACGTTAATGAACGTATTTTAATATATTAAAAATATCTAAGCTTAATAAGATATCAGTTAACTGAACTGATGAGGCAGAAAACAGTAAATAATTTTTGGTCTTGATATAACCATTGTCATAGAAATCAAAAAGTTGCATAATCAAATGTTAAATGTCTATCACCTCCACATTATTTGCATTTAGTATATGATTTAAAACATTTGTAGGTGCAGTAAGTACCTACCTAATATTGGGTTAGGTTCTTCTTCCTCATTATTCGGCAAAAATGCAATCCACAACTGGCAACGAGTAGCATTTCTGAGGCGAGAATATATCCTTACCCATATAAAACCGGGTTCGTAGTTTTCATCAAATTGATATTGAACCTGGCGGTCCTCTATTTCATTGTCCTGTATATAAGAAGGAGCAAGCTTTAATTGAAAAATACCTACAGTTAACTCTTTAAGATAGTAATGTGACAAACGTGGGAATGAGGAAACGATAATTTCATTTAAATCAACCCATCTGCCCCTTCTAGCGCGTAAGTTTTCCTCGTCAACCCTGGCTTGAACAACATTTGGCTTTTGAACTTTTTGAAGAATATTTTCAGCTAGCTCAATAGTAGCATCTTGCATTACAATGGATGGAAAATATTTATTTATAATTGCTCCAGCAATTTTAAGAAAATCAGCAATATTACAAATGTGGGGTGTTTTTATCTTAAAGCTAAAAAATTTAAAAATTGATTTTAAGTGCCCATTGCATGCTTCTACGATCCACCTGGTTTTCGTAACGAGACGACTATCATTAGCCTCTTCTGTGGATAACTGTAGCTGACCTCTGGGCAAAAAGGCTGGCATTTTAAAATTAATACCTAATCTATTTAAAGCTGGAATAGCATCCAAGTATCCGCGGTCGAGAATGAAAATATCTCCTTCATTAAACCATTCACGCATTCCATTCACATCTCTATTAAATTCACTTATAAGTATGTTAGCATCATTGTTTTCAGAATTTGAGAAATATGGCCCTTGAATGTCTAGAATAAATCCGTTTGGGTGCAACAAGCAGAGATGGCTTGATAAGATGTTTACCCTTATAAGTACAGTAGGACTGTCGCAACAAGAACTTTTCTCTATTTCTAGATAAGTACAGTCATTATACACTATAACTTGAGGCCGATCCAGGTTTTGATTATATAGACGATTTGCAAAAGGAGTTACATGATTTTCGATGTAGCTGTCTCTTGTTGTAGCAGTAAATCCATTATTTTGTGGTACAAATCTTGCAGAAAGAGATTGCCTAACTAGAGATATAGCTAAACTGGCTTGTTGTCTTGTGGAATAATTAAAAATAACCGCTAAAAAACTATCACTAAGACCTTGTCGTAACTTGCACAGGAATGCTAAGAGATCTTTTTTACTTACATATCTCAAAGAATTTCCTATTCTAACGGGGTCACAAAAGTTGAAAAGATTATTAAATTGATCTTTGGTTATAGGAGAAACTGCTTTAAATTGAGAATCTGTGAAGTTATTTTCGTCTTCGTAAGCCGTGTGGTAGCTTTTTTTCTTAATTTCCTTACGTAATGCTTGTAAAAAAATATAAATCTCATTACCTGCTAATAATGGCCGATTTACATATCGTAACCCAGGGAGCAGAAACTCAAACAGATTATCATTCTCATCCAAATGAATATTACAGCAGTACGTATTTTCTCGTACGTATATATATATATATATATATATATATATATATATATATATATATATATATATATATATATATATATATCTCAACAAAAATATTAATTCTACCTTTCATGGATATTTTCTGTGTATCATTCCCATCGTTACAAATTCAGCATATGTGAGTTGACCTTTGTAGCACATTTAATCGCAAACAATTTGGTTTATTGTCTATTGCTTGAATTTCCCTTACAATAGAAATATTGCAGACATTGCAGATTCGAGTTTCTTCTATTATGACCCGCTCTGGTAGATTTGCTTCGCGGCGACGTGCAATCACAGTTTCCTGCTTTCTTGCATTTACCTCACCACTTATTTTCACCATAACCCTAGGAACTAAAGCATTTCCACAAGTAAAACATGGAATTCGATTCATTTTTCACATAAACTCTTCAACGATTTTAATTCAAAAAGTAGATTTGCAACTAAGCATCAACAATATCACTTAATTAGTGGATTAATTTTTGACGTTTCATAGCCACCTACTATATTGTTGTTATTTTATAAGTTTGGGAATAGAAAAAAATAATAATTGTAGTATGAAAAACGGAAAGAAAAGTGCAAAATCAGAAAAAATCTAGTTGTACGAATAAAAGCAGAAGAAAAAGCGCAATACCACATTACGGTTTTGGTTTAAACGAATAAATAAATACTAAATATAACTTTATTAGAAAATAGTGAGCATAATAAATGAAGCACATCTAATCGTTCTATCTGTCAATCTCCAAAAGCTTTATTTCGCAATGACATCCAATTGCAAGGGATTTTTTATGTTAACGGTTTTTTCCGTACCTATATGAAGTTTAAGATATCGCTTTGGTTCTTTGTACTTGGACACCCAGTATCAGTATAAACACATCGTGACTATTATGTAAGTATATACAGTTAGCAAATAGTTTATTTTAATATAGGCATTTCAATTAAGTTATCAGAAAATTAACTAGGAAGTATAATAATACTCAATTAAATCCATTAAAAAAATGAAACACTCTGTATAACGGACGTCTAGGGGATTTAACTTGCAATAATAATTTAAATGGACATATATATGTGTTAACTTCCATTCACCAAAATATCAAAATAATACCACCGTATAATTCTTTTCAGATACATATATTTGGTCTCACCCTGTATATCAGGTGTATGTACAAAAATAATGAAAGTGATATTGCAGACCCTGTATATAAGAAATTGTTGAGCTTTCGGGCAATGAAGACATTTGATCAATTGGTCAAGTTCTAGAACATATCAAAATTTGGTAAAATTCTGACCGAAATGTATTTTACATTTAAAACGTTTGTTAAGTGAATTTGGCATGCACGAATGCAAACATATTAAAACACCGATGGATGTTAACGTAAAGTACAGAAAAAATGAGGCACACGCAGACGAGAAAATCAAGGCAATTAGCCAGTTCACCACGAATCCAAGTAATGAGCAATGGACTGGAGTGAAAAGGATATTTAGATATTTGAGAGATACTACCAACTACGGTATTACTTACCGGAAGACAAAACGACAACAAAATATATGTTGATGCAGACTGGGCGAGTGATGTGAACGACCGATGTCCGTACAGTGGATACGCGATAGCGATAGGAGGAGGAATAGTTGCATGACTTAGCAGAAAACAAAGATGTGTTGCTTTGAGCACCGCAGAATCAGAATTTATAGCGCTGTGTGAATACAGCAAAGAAGTAACTTAGGTGAACGCATTTCTGAAAGAAGTGAAAATCATTAACGACGAGAGAACATGGATCATACAAATGGACAATATGGCAGCAAAGATAATAGCAGAAAATCACTGCACTAACGATAGAAGCAAGCATATAGATTTAAAATTATTTAAGATAAGACACGAGATCGAAAACAAACTTATAGAGGTGAAGTACGTACCAAGTGAATCGAATACTACGGATTTCATGACGAAGGGACCTAATGAAAAACGTACTCAACGTATATGCGAAATGTTGGGAATTGGTAGTTCAATCGCCTCACCGCTAATTAGTAGGAGTATTGTGATGTGCGAGACGAAAGGGAACGGAGAAAAAGCGTAAGAGGGGATAGTAGAGAAAGGAACGCGAACTCGGACTGCACGATACGGGATGTACGTACATTGGTTTTAGTTTTAAGTTCAATGTTAACGCAACAATGTAATCTATTTTATCTTTTTTCTTAATTAAATTAGAATTCAACAAAACAGTTTAAATTAATAACATATTTCTTATTGTATGTATATTGTCTATCGTTTGTTTTCCTTGTAAGTACGCTGCTTGTTCATCAGCAAGTTTATGTCCTATGTAGTGTATGTTTCTTTTGTAGAATCTTCGTATACATTTTAAACACTGTAGACGAAAGGATTGTTTCCCATTCCTCTGGTATCCGTTTCCTTTCCCATGCTTTCCTAAAAATTTCGTGTAACCATATTTTTCCATTTGGGCTCAAATTTTATCATCTCTGTTTCGACGCCATCTGCTCCTCCTGCCTTTCCTAGTTTAAGTGTACTAATTGCCTTTTCTACATCTTTCATTTCAATCTCTATTACGTTTTCTTATTGTTCATCATCTGTATCTTCGTATTGCTCTTGCAGTTCCTGTTGGTTTCGGTTTTCTTCGAATTTTTCCTCATAGTATTCTTTCCGTCTTGTAGGATTTCCATTCGTTTCCGTTTTTAATTCATTATTTTTGCTTCTTATGCGTCTTATTTCTTTTCCTTTACTTTCCCTTAATTTATTTACTGTTCCCCAGAAATGTTTGTTGTTATTCGTGTATAATTCTCGTCCAAACTGTTCCCAGCATTTAGTTTTTGCTTTTCTTACGTGTGTTTTGGCTTTGTTTCTTTTTCTTATATAATCTTCTCTGTCCTCCTGTTTTTTTCTGTTTATAAATTTTATCCATGCTTTCTTCTTTTCTCTAATTGCTCTTCGCTCCACCATCTGGCCCTCTTAGTGTCTGGTTTAAATTTCTTTGTTCCACAAATTTTTTGGCATTTTTTATTAGTGTTTCCTTAAATATTTTCCATATTTCTTATACTATACGTTCTGTTCTTTTTAATTGTAACTTTTTTGCGTCTACCATTATTTTCACTTCATCTATTTCTTGTTCTAATTCCCTCGTATATACAGCGTAATCTATCCTGCTTCTTGCCCCTCGTTCGTCTGATACCTAGGTGTACTTTTCCTCTAGTGGTTGATACTAAAACGTATTACCCATTATTAAGTCGTTTGCTATACAGAGTTCAATCATTATGATTCCATTACTATTCTGCATCTTTTCACCTAATTGTCCCAGGCTGCTTAATCCTGATTTATATTGTTACCTACTCTTGCATTCCAGTCCCTAAAATCATTGTTTTGTTACTCTTTTCTTTCGCTCTATCTATCGTCCATTGTAGTTGTTCATAGAGATCCTCCTTCTTATTTACTGCTGCACTCTCTACGGTCGTCCGATGGCAAGAGATAAAAAACTGATGGTTTGTTACGGTATAAATTGGCAGTAGAACGGGATAACAGATAAAATTGGGGTTTTGCTCGACTGCTCAGTGGTTGGGGTGAGTAAGGTATTACTAAATTTTGCGGGCGGTAGGATAGCTTACCATAAATAAGTCAAAATAGGGGTTGGGGTTGAAATAAAAACCCGAAAGGGCGCCAGAGTATTTGGCGTGGCACAATCGGAGTTGAAATGCCTAATTACGCCACTTCACAGCTCGCTTCAGTACTCAAATCACTCGCTACCTGAACGTAATCACAGGTGATCCCGGGATCAGTAGATCTTCGCTATACTTGAAGGCTACAAATATTCTCGCACGCTTGTCTAAAATTAGTCGCATGCCGCAAAAATCAATCTCTAATCGGATCAACAACAATTCTGTTGTTACGTTACTTTACTTAATAAATCTGAATTTCAATGTAATTTTTCTTCCAAGAAAAGAAATCAGTTTACTTCAGTTTACAACCACTTGAAATTATATGAATCAATGCGCTATAAAACATGCTCATGCTCATGAAGACGAAATTCTCAAGAAAAAAAAAACACTTAATATGCGCGTAAGTATTGTGCTGTACAACAAATGGGTTCATAGCTGGATTCACATTAAAAAAAACAACAGTTCGTTAACCTAAAGATATGTATTATAAAACCACCACCCTCGAAATAATCACGCAAGTGTTACATTAATTATTCTTCCAAGTTAAATCATTTAGTGTACGTAATAGGTGGTGATACTACCTATTTTCAACGTCAGCCTTTACTAAAATTCTGCAAACATATTCTTATACCAGCATAACAAATGGTTATAACAAATAAATTGTGTTCTCCTTGTAACACACTCGACACATAATTTCGATACAAATTCGTCAGTATAACAAATAGAAACACTCATAATTTTAGATTATAACACGGATGAATACGCTTGCATTAAAATAAAATAATAGGACGTTAATTTCAAAAGACAGCGTATTCACCCGTTAGTACATACAAAAAATAATAAAGTACACATAAATATTTATTAAACTTTGTCAATCACAGCAACAAAAAAATATGCGCAGAAATGATTACCTTGGCTTCCTACAGCCCTTTTTGTTGAACAGGCACCTGGTGGGAACTCAGAGGATGAACTCTGTGGCAGCGTCGACAATGTGAACGACGTAACTGCGCTCGAAACTCAAAATATGACCCAACTGATGCAAGTTCTGAATAACTTATTATTTTTAAAAGAATGAAAAGCTTATTTATTTACAGTGAGTTATTTGTTATCGGCAAACTGTGAATGTAATGTCTGGAATTAGGTACGAACGTTTGGTTTCTTCCGCATAAAAGCGATAACTACTCCATAGAAATACTAGGTGAAAACGCTTAACACCTTCTCCTTGGATTTTCGACAAAGTCCCTTTGAACAAACTGCACTTAACGATAAATCAATCTCGTGATGGTTGAAAAACACAAGATCCCTTCAAGGGTTGTTTGGGGATACTGCGCCTACTAACGGAAGTTTTTTCAACACGGATTATGGGTAACGGTATTCCGCGGTACTTCACTCGCTGCCGTAACGGTAGCTTTTTAACGCCTCTGCGTCTATACTAGGTCTGACCCTTGTGAATAATAAATTAGGTGCCACATTGGATTTTTATATCCCTACTACTTAGTTAGCCAACCATAAAAAAGATTACTTACATTGTTTTGAATACGCGCCAACACGAATCAAACTCGAGAGCCATCCGAAAAACACTTATCAGTGTAAACTGTAAACGATATCTTGTAAATTGAAATTTTCATAACGACGCTAGACCTTAATGCCTCGTACCTAGAAGCTAAACTCTGTTTAAGGCTAAAACCTTTATCAAAATATTCCGACAATTTAACGCCTACGTCTCAATAAAATGCAAAATATGATTTTCTACACTATATTTGAATACAAAGAAACCATTTCAATGTGTTCTGTAATTTTCCACTGGCGCCTTTTTTAACAACGACACTTAACGATATCTATACCATTACAAACAACTCTTATTTACAGCAAGAACTAATACTTCCCAACCGAATTAGTAAAAAGGATCTCTCTAATAATAATCGATATCAATACGTAAATCACATTTCCATTTTAAACTTTCATCAATTTGATAAACAATAAAACATATTTCGGTTTTGGAAAAGAACTCTAAATGCGATTGCTATTTGTAAAAACTTCGAATACCTTCTAAATACGTACAGAAAAAAACATAAAACGTTACAATTGAAAGCTTTCCAAAAATGTATGCGTTATCACGTTCAATTGCATTTCAGATGTACCTATGTATAAAACATTGAACAGATACGAAGCTTTCAGTATATTTTTTTTAGGTATATGGAGCAAATGTGGTGCATACAATTTGTCATCAAAACATGGACTTGCCAAGAGAACATGTGTGCACAATGATTTACTACGATTTTAAGGTCGGCTTAAGTGGACAACAAAGTCTTGAATGATTGCAACTCCCATTTGGTGTCTCGCTGGTACAGCAAATTTAAAAGAGGACGGATACCGCTTGTTGATGAGGCACGTGCCAGTAGGCTCTGTTCTTTAGTTACTGCTGGAAACATTAAGAGAGCGAGACATACGATCGACGATGATCCAAGATGCACCTATCAAGTGATTTGAGACAACTCTTGGTGTAGTATCTACAACAGTAAATTCAATTTTACATGATAATCTTCGAATAAAAAATTAAACTCGCTTGGGAAACGTTAGAAATGTTAAGAAGATGCACCAACACCAACAATGGCCAAAAAGCGTAGGTTGTTAAGAAAGTTATGTACGCAGTTTTCTTTCATAGTACAGGGTTAGTAAAAACAATCAAGCTGGAAAATCAATGTAGAGTCACAGCAAAGTGGTACACCACAAAATGTTTACCTGCAGTTGTTGAGTCAGTCAACATATGCAGGTTAATGTTGCATCACCACAATGCATTGTCACACAATGTAAAGCAGACAGTTGAAATTTTACATGAAAATAATGTAAACGTCATTGAATATCCACCCTATTCGTCTAATTTGGTCATGTGTGATTTCTGGCTGTTCTTTAACCTAGTGAAACATTTATGTGGTTGGTGTTTCACGACGGAGGATGAGATAGAAGAATCAATTTTTCGAGAGCATTCCAAAAGATGACTGGCTTTTACAATATGGAAGCTTCGGTTACAAAAGTGCATTGAAGGAGGTGATTATTTTGCACATAAATAAAATCATTTTCGTAAAAAGACTTGTAGTACTTTACTATAATTACAGAAATACAACCCAAAGTATATTAAAAGCTTGTCATATTTTACTTGTAACTGAAGTTTCTGTGCTGAAAAATATGATGAATGTACGCAAAAAAATATTGCATTGCATCTCAAGTAAATATGTGAAATATGACTACCCATTTGGTTTTCATTCCTAAAGTTTGGTCCACATAAAAAATAGTAATTAAATAAAGAAAATATAAATTGCCAGGTGGTATTAATTTAATTTATGTTAGTTATCTTGCGATTTTACTTTACAATTAAATAATAAACAATTAATGTTATTGTATGAAAAAGTTTATTTAGCTCATGAATGCGAATATGTGAAGATTATGTATTACAGATTGATATTAATATCCAAATTAACATAATCATTGACTACAAAAACTAGGCAGGACCACTTTCTACAATAAATTTTAAGACTAAATTAAACTCTTCTATGTTACGTAACATTGCTTCGATGAGCTAAAAATAAAAATATACATTACTATTTAAAAATCTGCAAAAATATCTGGTACTTACTAGGTTTTGGTAATCTTAAAAATTCATAATCACCTATTGTCGTTTCATAAGTTTGATTGTGATAACTATATTCAACAAACAAAAATTTGTCTTCTCCTACTACTGGATCAAAGAATCCAGGTAACTGACTCTACAAAATTTTATTTTATCAATTATTACTAGGTTCCATTAACATTTATGTTATAAGCTAATTAATACATCGAGATGTATAAAGTACTTTTTACTATGAATGTGTTGATTAGGACAGTAACTTGAACCACTATAGTATGTAAACAAAACAATATCTTCATTAACTGTTGGTGCCTTTTCAGCCTTTGTGGCTGAAGCTTTAGATGATTATGCATCTAGAAATTATTCATTAATATTATATTTAGATACAGGATACAGATTAATAATCATAGAACAAATTAGATATATACACAGAAATGTGTAATAGTAAAACTGCTTTATTTACATACTATAGTGTATCTGAATTATATAGATGTTAACAAGACAAACTATATATACCTTTGATTGCTCATGTAAAATTAATTTGCTATCTTTAACTAAACATTGAAGAGGAATTGTTACATTTATAACTTCCTCACACTCGATTGGTTCTAAAAATATTATTTTAACATCAGTTTACATAACAATAACATTTACCATTTAACATTTTTCCATAAAGTGCCTTAATGATTATAAGACCCATTTTAGATTCTTCGTTGGTGCAAATACGTGAATAAGTAGCAGCCATAAGATCTATAGCAGCTTGAGCTTCCTTACGTTTTTCTATTAATTTAACCTTATTTTTCTGCTTCTCTTTCTCAATCCTCTGAGCGTGTTGTTCTTTATGAAAAGGTTCTACTATTCCTTTTTTTACTAATACATATACTACTAAAGGAACTACTGTTGCATAAAACACTGCTGATGGTATAATTTCTTCACATAAATGAATAGGGAATGAGTAGGTTTGGTTAGCTCTGTTTAACCTAAAATTAAATGAAAATTGTTGTAACTTTAATATGTCGCGTAAAAATTCAAATATGCACTAACAATATTAAAAACGTTCAATGATGTATATTTGAGGACAAAATCCCTAAACTGTGCCTAAATATGAAATGGAAATTCACATCTGCAACCCACCCACATAATCTTCAATCACAACCTCAAAAATTAAACTACTTGAGTGTAAGCAAAAATAAGATAATTACTTGATTTTAAGTTTGACTCCCGTTGGTACACCTACAGCTACTGCTGCTGATAACCAACTATGCTTAGATATTTTTTTTTCAGCTCCATATTCAATAACTCCACCAAAACTCCCACCTCTAAAAATTATTTTTTAAACATCAAAGTAAATTATATGTAATACAACTCACTTAACTGAAATCTTAAACCTCAATTCTTGATTCAACATTTTTTTGGTATAACTTATGGAAACAAATGTATGTGGTAATCCAACTTGAAGGGAAAAATTGTATAATCCAAATTCTAAAATTATATTTTAAACATTGTAAAAATGATGAGTATTAAAGCATTAATAGTCATAACACATCCATGTATAGTCCTTATGACCTGTCCGTTACGCGACAAATGGTATTTACATTTATTTGCATGATAGTGTACCGATGTAGTTATATTTGTCAAAATATATAGATCTCACAAGAAAACTATGTATTAAAAATTGGCATAATTAGTTAATATCACAGTTACATCATGGTATTATATATATATATATATATATATATATATATATATAAGATGAAATTGCCTTAAAGAATATTGAATTCATTCGAGACAAACTCATCATTCAACAATTTTAATGACATAATGAATTCAGAAATGATTTTTTCAAATTCAAGACAAATTTCCAAGAGGAATATTTTTCCAATAGAGATGGATTTGATACATGGCCGATAAAGGAAAAACTTCCTTTTTCATAAGCTTCACAACGATAGAAAAAACTTATGGTTGACGTACTAATTACTGAATTGTTACAGGAATACACCTCAAGAAAAACTTTTAGAGCATAAAATTACCTTCAAAAATATGGTGAGTAGATGAGAATTGACGATTTGTCCCTCACTTTTCAATCAATCTGTACATTTACGGCAAGAAATACGTCTCCTTTACTGATATCTTTTCAACACCGTAGGATGAAATAGAAGAATCAATTTTCGAGAGCATTCCAAAAGATGACTGGCTTTTACAATATGGAAGCTTCGTTACAAAAGTGCATTGATGGAGGTGATTATTTTGCACATAAATAAAATCATTTTCGTAAAAAGACTTGTAGTACTTTACTATAATTACAGAAATACAACCCAAAGTATATTAAAAGCTTGTCATATTTTACTTGTAACTGAAGTTTCTGTGCTGAAAAATATGATGAATGTACGCAAAAAAAATATTGCATTGCATCTCAAATAAATATGTGAAATATGACTACCCATTTGGTTTTCATTCCTAAAGTTTGGTCCACATAAAAAATAGTAATTAAATAAAGAAAATATAAATTGCCAGGTGGTATTAATTTAATTTATGTTAGTTATCTTGCGATTTTACTTTACAATTAAATAATAAACAATTAATGTTATTGTATGAAAAAGTTTATTTAGCTCATGAATGCGAATATGTGAAGATTATGTATTATATTAATATCCAAATTAACATAATCATTGACTACAAAAACTAGGCAGGACCACTTTCTACAATAAATTTTAAGACTAAATTAAACTCTTCTATGTTACGTAACATTGCTTCGATGAGCTAAAAATAAAAATATACATTACTATTTAAAAATCTGCAAAAATATCTGATACTTACTAGGTTTTGGTAATCTTAAAAATTCATAATCACCTATTGTCGTTTCATAAGTTTGATTGTGATAACTATATTCAACAAACAAAAATTTGTCTTCTCCTACTACTGGATCAAAGAATCCAGGTAACTGACTCTACAAAATTTTATTTTATCAATTATTACTAGGTTCCATTAACATTTATGTTATAAGCTAATTAATACATCGAGATGTATAAAGTACTTTTTACTATGAATGTGTTGATTAGGACAGTAACTTGAACCACTATAGTATGTAAACAAAACAATATCTTCATTAACTGTTGGTGCCTTTTCAGCCTTTGTGGCTGAAGCTTTAGATGATTATGCATCTAGAAATTATTCATTAATATACAGATTAATAATCATAGAACAAATTAGATTTATACACAGAAATGTGTAATAGTAAAACTGCTTTATTTACACACTATACTGTATCTGAATTATATAGATGTTAACAAGACAAACTATATATACCTTTGATTGCTCATGTAAAATTAATTTGCTATCTTTAACTAAACATTGAAGAGGAATTGTTACATTTATAACTTCCTCACACTCGATTGGTTCTAAAAATATTATTTTAACATCAGTTTACATAACAATAACATTTACCATTTAACATTTTTCCATAAAGTGCTTTAATGATTATAAGACCCATTTTAGATTCTTCGTTGGTGCAAATACGTGAATAAGTAGCAGCCATAAGATCTATAGCAGCTTGAGCTTCCTTACGTTTTTCTATTAATTTAGCCTTATTTTTCTGCTTCTCTTTTTCAATCTTCTGAGCATGTTGTTCTTTATAAAAAGGTTCTACTATTCCTTTTTTTACTAATACATATACTACTAAAGGAACTACTGTTGCATAAAACACTGCTGATGGTATAATTTCTTCACATAAATGAATAGGGAATGAGTAGGTTTGGTTAGCTCTGTTTAACCTAAAATTAAATGAAAATTGTTGTAACTTCAATATGTCGCGTAAAAATTCAAATATGCACTAACAATATTAAAAACGTTCAATGATGTATATTTGAGGCCAAAATCCCTAAACTGTGTCTAAATATGAAGTGGAAATTCACATCTGCAACCCACCCACATAATCTTCAATCACAACCTCAAAAATTAAACTACTCGAGTGTAAGCAAAAATAAGATAATTACTTGATTTTAAGTTTGACTCCCGTTGGTACACCTACAGCTACTGCTGCTGATAACCAACTATGCTTAGATATTTTTTTTTCAGCTCCATATTCAATAACTCCACCAAAACTCCCACCTCTAAAAATTATTTTTTAAACATCAAAGTAAATTATATGTAATACAACTCACTTAACTGAAATCTTAAACCTCAATTCTTGATTCAACATTTTTTTGGTATAACTTATGGAAACAAATGTATGTGGTAATCCAACTTGAAGGGAAAAATTGTATAATCCAAATTCTAAAATTATATATTAAACATTGTAAAAAAGATGAGTATTCAAGCATTAATAGTGATAACACACCCATGTATAGTCATTATGACCTGTCCTTTACGCAACAAATGGTATTTATTTGCATGATAGTGTACCAATGTAGTTATATTTGTCAAAATATATAGATATCACAAGAAAACTATGTATTAAAAATTGGCATAATTGGTTAATATCACAGTTACATCACGGATTATATATATATATATATATATATATATATATATATATATATATACTTGTTAATTTCATTAAACTTGCACATATGGACATGATTATAAAGTTTGGTACAAGCACAGAAACGGCTCATCTGAATTTTTAGTATTATTGTAAAAATCTGTTTGCTATTACAGTTTTGCTGATTTCAATACGAGTTCTTTCTGTTGTAGTGATATTGTAATTTAGTTTTGAGTCGTTCTTGTTCTTGTTATTATTATTGTTCTTGTTCGTGTTTGTGTTTTCCTTCCTGAGTCATGTTTTCAAATGAAGAATATGCCGATATTCATTATTATTATGGTGTTGCCCAAGGGAATGCGAGTGAGGCTGCTAGACTGTATGCAGCTGCTTTCCCAAGAAGAATTCATCCAGAAAGAGGGGTGAGATCTGGAGATCTTGGAGGCCACGCCACTGTACTACCTCTTCCAATCCAACGTTGGGGATAATGTTCATTTAGCCAATCTCTCACACCTCTTCTGTAGTGGGCAGGACAACCATCAAGTTGAACCCAGATATCTGCTCTGGTTGCCAATGAAACCTCCATCAATTCAGGGAGGTTTTCTAGAAGGACATTCAAAAAATTCACTGAATTGACTCTATCTGGCAGAATATATAGACCAATAAGTTGATTGTTGAGTAAACCAACCCAAACATTAACTTTGAACTGGTGTTGAAAGCTATTTGGTCTCATAATATGTGGGTTCTCATGTGCCCAGACGTGCGTGTTATGGATATTGAAGATGCCTGACCTTGTAAAGGTGGCCTCATCCGTCCACAAGATTGCTTTTTGGAAATCTCGATCATTCCTAACTGAATTGAGATACCATTGGCAAAACTCAATCCGTCGACCTAGATCTCCATCTAAAAGTTCTAGAACTCCCGTCACGTCATACGCACGTCTTCCGTCAGCCTTAAGAGTTCTCCGTATTGTTTCTCGTGGCATCTGCAATACATTGGATGACCGCCGCAAGCTAGTCTCAGGATTTGCTTCGAAATGCTGGATTACGTCGTCAATCCTCTCAACATTATGAAATTCCTCTTGATCTCTTAGGATCCTAAAAGATCCTCTCACTCTTAGAGCAGTGTGTACCTTAGAGAAAACTCTCCTTTCTGGATGAATTCTTCTTGGGAAAGCAGCGGCATACAGTCTAGCAGCCTCACTCGCATTCCCTTGGGCAACACCATAATAATAATGAATATCGGCATATTCTTCATTTGAAAACATGACTCAGGAAGGAAAACACAAACACGAACAAGAACAATAATAATAACAAGAACAAGAACGACTCAAAAACTAAATTACAATATCACTACAACAGAAAGAACTCGTATTGAAATCAGCAAAACTGTAATAGCAAACAAATTTTGACAACTAACTTATTAATCTCAAGTCGTTGCTACGGTGTTGAAAAGATATCAGTAAAGGAGACGTATTTCTTGCAGTAAATGTACAGATTGATTGAAAAGTGAGGGACAAATCTTCAATTCTCATCTACTCTACCATATTTTTGAAGGTAATTTTATGCTCTAAAAGTTTTTCCTGAGGTGTATTCCTGTAACAATTCAGTAATTAGTACGTCAACCATAAGTTTTTTTCTTATCGTTGTGAAGCTTATGAAAAAAGGAAGTTTTTCCTTTATCGGCCATGTATCAAACCCATCTCTATTGGAAAAATATTCCTCTTGGAAATTTGTCTTGGAATTTGAAAAAAAATCATTTCTGAACTCATTATGTCATTAAAATTGTTGAATGATGAGTTTGTCTCGAATGAATTCAATATTCTTTAAGGCAATTTCATCTTCTACAAATTTCTCCTAATGTGTTTGCTTGTAACTCTTCTAGTTTGGAAGATACAGCGTGATTTAAAAAATAAGTCCACGAAATAGAAAAAACTAAAAATAAGTTAACATCTTGGAAACCATCAACAATAGACACACCCTGCATTAACAATTTTTTGTTCCTTTTGGCCAGAGGAATCAGCTGTTTTCGTTTTGGCCATCGAGTTTGGGTCACCCTGTATGTATATATATATATATATATATATATATATATATATATATATATATATATATATATATATATATATATATATATATTACTTTTAATTTCGTTAAATTTGCACATATGGACATGATTATAAAGTTTGGTGCAAGCACAAAAACGGCCCATCTGAATTTTTAGTAATATTGTAAAAAATCTGTACATTAACCATTGCTTCTTGTGTTGTAGATTGTTATTCTTGATGTTGAATTAGTTGTTGCATCATTATAAATAGAGAGGCAGTAGCTTAATATGGTTATATTTTTTAAATGGATTTTGACATTGCCTCTTAAGGGTGTTCAATACCTGCTAGAGACACTGTTCTCCGCTATGCGACGTTACTGTCGCTATTTTAATATTACGACACTACCAGTTCCTAAGCTCCGCCTCCCTAAGTACTAAGTTTAAGATTAATATTTAATATTTACCTGCGTAAATGAACAAGCTCTGTTGTATATTTCATTCTTCGAAGAAATCAATAAACAAGATTGTTTTTCCAGCTAAACAATTACCCCACAGAATAACTGCATATGATAACAAATTATTACAGTTTGCTTCTGTCTACGGGCTAAATACTCCACATGCGCCGCCCATTTTATGGTGAGTTCAACATATTCTTGACAGTTTATATTTAAATTTCATAGATTAAGAAAAATACGCCATATGTGTTTTCGTGTAATTTACACTTAATGAAAAAGACTAGAACCAGTTATTGATGATATTGTGGTGATTCTATAGAGTTGCTATTATTAATACTAGTGAAATAGTGGAATATATATATATATATATATATATATATATATATATATATTTCGTTAAGTTTTTCACGAGTATTTTTATTTCTGGAAATATTCATATTCTGGATGCCATCTAGTTTTATAAAGGTTGTGTCAAAGTGCGTGTTCTACTACGAGGAGTCCATGAGAGATAGTGTTATTTGTTGTGTGAATTTGTTGTTGCTCGTCGGATTTGGTGATTTTCCACTCTAGACGGAGTATCATTCTTCTTAATTAGATGTTTCCATATATCTGGGAGACGTAGACTATCATCACGTTTATTGAAAGCATAGGGCGTTTTTCAATTTCTACAGCTTCTCGAATTATTATCTTACGAGTATGGATAACGGGAGCAAGTAATCGTATATTATTTGTATTAATATAATGTCCAGTTTCCAGGTGATTGGCTGCCAAAGATGAAGGGTTAAACTGCTTTATATATAACTTATGTTATTGAGCTCTAACATGTAACTTGCGGTTAGTTTGACCGCTGTATATACATGCGCATTCATTACATGGTATTTCATACACTACTGGTTTCCAAATTATTCATGAACATCCAGAAACGAATACCAGAAAATTTGCTCAACAAGTAAACGTTAGTTACAAAACTGTTCTAAAAGAAAATTATTGTATCCATATCATGCTCAACATCTTCAACATTTACACGTATGCAGTATTGCCAATGGATATTAAGAAAAATTACAACCAATCCCAATTTTGCACCCACTGTTTTGTTTACAGATGAAGTCAACATCACAAGACATGGCATTATGAATTTTCATAATAACCAGATATGGGCTGCTGCAAATCCACATGTCACAGTTGTAGCACGATTCCAACAAACCTTTTCGGTGAATGGTTGGATTGGTATTGTCGACGGTTATTTAATAGGACCATTTTTCCTTCCCCAACGATTGACCGGTGATACATATCTTCATTTTCTAGAAAATGAACTTCAGAATCTTTTGGAAGATATACTTCTCATAACTTCAAAGCGTCTGTGGTTCATGCATGACGGTGCTCCTCATTTTACATTTTACAGCAATCATACGGGAGTTTTTAAATCAAGTTTTTCGAAACCGTTGGATAGGACGAGGATCTCCACATCCATAGCTCCCAAGGTCACCTGAACACAATCCTCTGAATTTTTGTGTGTGGGGATATTTAAAATCACTCGTTTATACAACTCCGATCTTAAATTTAGAAGATCTTCAAAATCGCATCATACGAGGCAGTAATGTTATTCGCAACACTCCTGGATTTTCGAACGTATTCGGCAGTCCATTAGACGTCGAGCGGATGCTGATATTTTAGCTGGATGTGCACATTTTGAACATCTGCTCTGCAGTGTACTGCTTTTCATCTTTATTTTATTCTATTCTATTAAAATAATAAAAACATTGAGCACCCTGTATCTCGTTAACGACTACAAAATTTATCACACATGTTTATAGGAACTTTTCGTCTTACAATTGAATGATGAATCGTTCAAAACAATATTTCCCATTACTTTGGAAACTCCCTGTATGTATGTATGTATGTCTGTGTGTCCGTGTGTCCGTGCGTCCGCGCGTCTTCGAAACTGAAGTTCAACGAATACTCTCAATGAGCGCCTTCAGAAAAAGAGGCAATTATCTCAAAAATAGATTGGGTATACAGTTGAGACCTGTTAAAAGAATGAAATCCGCTAAAATGTCATGTGCTAATGATTTTCTTCTATGTCCACATTGTCTAGACTTCTACAAAAAAAAAACTTTATCCAGACACACCAAAAAATTCAACAGCCAACCAAAATCGGTTAATGCAAAGAGACAAAGTACTCAAAGTGATGGACAAACTGCTTTGCTTTTATGTTACAAGCATAACAATTATTGAAAAAGGAGCTGTTTCCGCATATGAGAGCTGTTGAAGTAACTTTAACAGCACAACAAGACCTTCTGATTTGCAAATGCGCGTATTCCTACATGAAAGGTAGACAAAGTAAAGGAAATCTAGATAATGTATGGCAGAACATAAGAAGATTGGCCAAGCTATTACAGTATGCCAAGGAAGAAAATAGTGATAATAAACAGTTAATAGATCTGTTGCTCCCATCATTCCTTAACGTCATTGTCACTTGTGTTAATAAAATTGCTAAAGGTTGAAACTTATAAATCGGTAAATTTAAGCATTCACGAGAATGAATTTGAAAACTGCCTTACTGAAACCGAGAAAATTCTTCTTAATTCCTGCAGTAGAATCATAGTCAAAAGTAAAAGAGGAAGAGGTGTTCCTATTTTATTGCTTTCGGCAAAAATGAAGGAACATTTCGATTTCTTAATAAAAGTACAAAGTAATTTTTCAGATAATAATAAGTATATCTTCTACACTGACGGGAAAACATTTCTCGATGGAACGAAAGTTTTACATAAGTATGCACTCAAGTGTGGTGCGGAAAATCTAAAAAGTATTAGTGCTACTAGACTTCATAAGCATTTAGCCACAGTAACTTAACTATTGCAATTTTCAAAAAGTGATCTTGAGCAACTTTTAAAGTTCATGGGACATACGCTTAAATCACACTGTGATTTTTATAGATTATTCGATCGTACCTACCAGACAGCGAAAATATCTAAACTTCTTTTGCTTGCCACAGATGGAGGTTTAGATAGATTTAAGCGTATGAACTTAGATGAAATACATATTGACTTAACCCCTGTAACAGAAGAATGTAACATAGAAGACAAAATTAGTTCTGAAAGAATTGAAAATTCAAATGAAGACAATGCACAGCCTATTAACCGAGAAAATCTTGCTCCAGTTCATACACGGCAGAGGATAGTCAAAAGAAATATAGTTGAAAACCAGCCCTGGTCACTTGAGCAGAAGAGAATTATTTCAGACTGTTTCCAAGAACACATTAAAAATAAGCGTTCTCCAAAACAAAGGGATATTATTGAATTTGTCAAACTTCATCCAGGTCTATATGAAAATAGAAAATGGACTTCTATAACAGCTGTTGTGTATAACATTTATGCTGGAAAGCTATCTGTTCCAACATAACCACAACGAAGGTCAATCCATAACATATGGTTCAAAAAGAATGTAGAAAGTTGCTTTATCATTAAAAAAAGAAAATTATCCGTTGTTTTCCAGTTTTTGCTTTCCATAAAAAACCTCACCTAAAATTAGATATCAAAATTAAAACAAATTAACTTTTCAGACATTTTTTTCTCCAGTAAGGAGTGTTATATACAGCATAATATTTTATATTAAACTAATTACTTTTATTCATCACTAATGACTGCAAGTGGATTGACCCAAGAATAAGTATTTCAAAAATAATGTTTTTAGGATATACTTTTCATGTTTACACTGTGTTAACTATTTTTTTTATAATTGCTAATCCGCAAGGACTTCTTTAATTTATGTAGTGTTGAGAGATTTTTGATAAAACTATTTCTTTAAAACAACTAAGTGTTATCATTTAAACCCCAAAATTAAAATATCACTTGTCTGCTTTAACTTTATTTAAAATACTAAGTTATGAAGTTGGTACTTTATTAAAAACACGAAAAAAGGTATGAAATTAACATCTTCAAGTTAACTAAGTAATTAAAACACTTATTCTGAAGCAGCTGAGTACATATAGAAATTAAAAGAAAATGTTTGCCAAAAATTTAGTTCTGTAGTTTGCAGTTGAATTTCGTAATCATGATCCAATGTAAACTAATAAATGTACTAAAGCTTATTTTTTTGAAGTGCATCAATCTTATTTTACACTTTTTAATCATAAGCACGATATAAAGCTTAAACAAAACGATTATATTTTTAGCAGCAGTTGTTTTTCTGATTATGAATCGAGCAACAAAATTTATTCCTCATTTTTGTATAGATGAAAATAGGTAGGGTCATATAATTATTTTAAAATTCCCCAATCTTCTATTCCAGTCATTTTAAGACTTATAGATGAAAAAGTACTTTTTTTCTTTCAAAAAAAATTTTTTTCATCTTGAAGTTATTTCGTATATGAGTATGAACTATTCAAAAATATATTTAAACGATATCCTACTATTTGTAAGTTTTATTGGTGGATATACAGGGTCCGCCAATAGTGCGTGGACGAAGCTTTATGAGTGTATACAATATCGTTTTCAAAATTATTTATTGCAGGATTGTGTGGGATCTTTCGGGTTACAATTAGAAAATATTTTCGCAAAAATGACTACTCGTATACAGGGTATTAAAACACAAAGTTATATTTTTTTAATTGGAACATACCGTATATTATTATAAATTTGGATTCCCTGGTTAATTTTAAGGGCACTTTATTCACTATATGAGGTATCTTAAACACGCAATTTAGGCGCTGCATTCCATTTTTTGAAAATTTAGAGGTTGAAAAGAAAAATTGTAACAACCGTATGGAGAAATGTGTAACACAAAAATTTTAATGGTTGATTAGTCATAGACTGTGCTACATAAAATCGTAAAAATAGTACTATTATCTTATTTAATTTTCGAGATATCGTAATGCAAAGTATAAGATTTTCAATCATAGATAACTTGATTTTTTTAAATGGAAAGGTATACATTGTTTTACATTGTTAGATAGGACATTTAATTACATTTTTTTATGATATAACATTGTTGGTATTTATGTTTTGCCGTTTTTGATAATCCAGCTTTTTTACTAAATTTGCAAAGTTTAAGATTTTTAATCATAGATAACTTGATTTATTTAAATGGAAAGGTGTACATTGTGTTACATTGATAGATAGGAAATTTAATTACAATTTTTTTGATATAACATTGTTGGTATTTATTTTTTGCCGTTCTTTGATAATCCAGCTTTTTTACTGAATTTATCGATTTTGGAAGAAAATAATATTAAATTAAATGTTCAAATTGTCGACCACGCTGATTTAGACAATACTGAATTCTTTTAATAAAAGAAGCTTCAACCCGATCTAACATATTAGGAGTAATTGTAGCAAAAACATTTCTAATTCGCAATTTCATATTCTCAGCAGTTGTTGGTTCTTCCTCATATACTTTATTCTTCACAAAGCCCCAAAGAAAAAAATCCAATGGAGTTATATCGGGAGATGTAGCTGGCCAAGGTATCGGTCCTTGTCTTCTTATCCAATTTTCGCGAAACGTCGAATTTAACCACTGGGTTACAATTCTGGCATAATGAGGAGGTGCCCCGTCTTGTTGGAAAAACATACCTCTTCTTTGAGCCAAAGGTACATTCTCCAATAAATGATATAATTCGTTTTCTAGAAAACTATGATATTCTACCCCAGTGAGTGTGCCATTGAAAAAAAAAGGACCAACAATAGTTCCGCCGAATATACCTGCCCAAACATTCCACACCATCCTGCAATAAATAATTTTGAAAACGATATTGTATAAACTCATAAAGCTTCGTCCACGCACTATTGGCGGACTCTGTATATATATATATATATATATATATATATATATATATATATATATATATATATATATACAGGGTGGCGCATTAGTGTGACAAAGTCCCATATCTCCTTTATTTAAAGAGATACAAAAAAAATTAAATACAAAAGTTGTAAGATATGTTCAGGTGCATATTCCAAAAATATTTTTAATTATACAGGGTAGATCATAAAAGCTTAGAAGTAGTTTTAAATTTTTTTTTAAATAGATAGCCCTATGTATTATTACATATTTAGATTTTACATACGATTTTAGACACATTTTATGTATAATGGTCTATACCTAAGTCTAACCGTTTTGACAAATTTCAAATTTTTGTCAAAAATGACGTTTGAACCAAAACATAGGTGGAAATGAAGCCTTTATCAGTTAGTTATGGTTGGTTTCCTTGGAAATGGGGACCTACTCTAATGGGCTGTATTGATATTTTTGTAATACATACATACAGGGTGATCAAAAATGGACAATAAAAAGTAGATTCAAAAAAACCTATAAAGTCATTTTTTTTTAATGGAAACCCCCTATTTTTTTTATTCTATCTTATTTAGCGTTAAAAATAAGGGTGACTTTGTATAAGAGTGTATATTCCAAAAATTGTAGTTTTGAAATAATGACAATTTAACATTTTTTTATTGTAAAAAGGCTATACGGCTTTCAAGTTTTGTTGTTAGTTGGCCGTGCGGCGGGGCGCGGCGAAATAAAAAAAATCGAACACTTCAGATCGAAAGATTACAATTTATTAAAGCCCATATAAATAATTATTTTATTAAACGAACTTAAAGTAAAGACAATATATTTTGGATTCAACAAATTATGTCCTAATCCTAATCATAAACTTAACACCTCTAATGTAACTAAACCTGTAACTAATTATACAGATAAAAGTACTAGAAACACGTCAAATACGTACTAACTAATAAGTTGTTCGAAATGTCCACCTCTTTCTTGAATACACAATGCAATACGTCTCTCAAATTCGCTGCTTAAATTTCTACACATTTCAACACTAATGTTTTGAAAACAGTTTCTAATCCTAATCTTCATGTCTTCCTTTGTTGTAGGCGGTATTTTATAAACCTGCTCTTTGACGTACCCCCATATGTTAAAGTCCATTTTACTAAGATTTAGGGATCTAGCAGGCCAAGCAAGAGGCCCTCCCCTCCCAATCCAACATTCTGGATATCTAGCATTTAAAAAAGTTATTATCGGACCTGTATGATGTACTGGGGCCCCATCATGAAGAAGCCACATTTCTTGTTGCGTATCCTGTGGCACTTGATGCAACAAATTAGGTAGATTGTGTCTGTTTACACTTCCGTTTCTGTGAAATGTGGCCTCATCTGTAAATAAAATCAAATGAACAAAATTTTTTTGTTGGTTTATTTTGTTTTGAGCCCATTGACACAATTCCAGTCATCTTTGGTAATCTTCAGGAACCAACTCTTGAAGTAGTTGAATGTGATAGGGGTGCATTTTTTGAAACTTCAATATCCGCTGTACCGTACGTCGTTCAACACCAACCTACTGAGAAATGGGTCGTAGTCCAATATATGGATTTGGTAACTGTTAATAGTACATTTAATTGATTTTCCTCAGTCTGTGCACGTTTTTCCCTAGTATTTTTTCATATAACACATTGCCAGTTCTTTCAAAACGCTCCAAAAGCTTTTCAAATGCCCTCCTTTCAGGTTGCCGTCTCTCTGAAACCGTTGTTGATACAGTATTCTTCTTATCACTAGCTCCCAAAACAAAAATCATATTTAACCATCTCGGCTTGCGAAAAATTCATTATTTACAATTTTAATTCAAGTTTTAAACCAATTTGCTATAAAATACACTAATGCATCACACAAATTATCAACTGACAATAAATAATGACGTTTCTGATGATCTCTATTATATTTATATGCTCGCCTCGCCGTCACGGCCAACTAACAACAAAACTTGAAAGTCGTATAGCCTTTTACAATAAAAAATGTTAAATTGCCATTATTTCAAAACTACAATTTTTGGAATATACACTCTTATACAAAGTCACCCTTATTTTAACGCTAAGATAGATAAAAAAAAAATAAGGGGTTTCCATTTAAAAAAATGACTTTATAGGATTTTTGAATCTACTTTTATTGTCCAATTTGATCACCCTGTATGAATGTATTACAAAAATATCAATACAGCCCATTAGAGTAGGTCCCAATTTCCAAGGAAACCAACCATAACTAATTGATAAAGGCTCTTTAGAAAAGATTTCCACCTATGTTAGCAAAAACGTCATTTTTGACAAACAATTTGAAATTTGTACAAACAGTTAGACTTAGGTATAGGACATTATACATAAAATGTGTCTAAAATTGTATGTAGAATCTAAATATGTAACAATATTAGGGTTTTCTATTTTAAAAATTACTTCTAAGCTTTTATGATCTACCTTGCATAATTAAAAATTTTTGGAATATGCACCAGAACATATCTTACAACTTTTGTATTTAATTTTTTGTATCTCTTTAAATAAAGGAGATATGGGACCTTTGACTAATACCCTTAAATATATATAATATATATATATATATATATATATATATATCATAAAAATATAACTTTATGTTGTAATACCCTGTATACGAGTAGTAATTTTTGCGAAAATATTTTCTAATTGTAACCGAAAGATTCCACACCATCCTGCAATAAATAATTTTGAAAACGATATTGTATAAACTCATAAAGCTTCGTCCACGCACTATTGGCGGACCCTGTATATATATATATATACATACAGGGTGGCGCATTAGTGTGACAAAGTCCCATATCTCCTTTATTTAAATAGATACAAAAAAAAAATTAAATACAAAAGTTGTAAGATATGTTCTGGTGCATATTCCAAAAATATTTTTAATTATACAGGGTAGATCATAAAAGCTTAGAAGTAGTTTTAAATTTTTTTTTAAATAGATAGCCCTATGTATTATTACATATTTAGATTTTACATACGATTTTAGACACATTTTATGTATAATGGTCTATACCTAAGTCTAACCGTTTTTGACAAATTTCAAATTTTTTGTCAAAAATGACGTTTGCAGACCAAAACATAGGTGGAAATGAAGCCTTTATCAGTTAGTTATGGTTGGTTTCCTTGGAAATGGGGACCTACTCTAATGGGCTGTATTGATATTTTTGTAATACATACATACAGGGTGATCAAAAATGGACAATAAAAAGTAGATTCAAAAAAACCTATAAAGTCATTTTTTTTTAATGGAAACCCCCTATTTTTTTTATTCTATCTTATTTAGCGTTAAAAATAAGGGTGACTTTGTATAAGAGTGTATATTCCAAAAAATTGTAGTTTTTGAAATAATGACAATTTAACATTTTTTTATTGTAAAAAGGCTATACGGCTTTCAAGTTTTGTTGTTAGTTGGCCGTGCGGCGGGGCGCGGCGAAATAAAAAAAATCGAACACTTCAGATCGAAAGATTACAATTTATTAAAGCCCATATAAATAATTATTTTATTAAACGAACTTAAAGTAAAGACAATATATTTTGGATTCAACAAATTATGTCCTAATCCTAATCATAAACTTAACACCTCTAATGTAACTAAACCTGTAACTAATTATACAGATAAAAGTACTAGAAACACGTCAAATACGTACTAACTAATAAGTTGTTCGAAATGTCCACCTCTTTCTTGAATACACAATGCAATACGTCTCTCAAATTCGCTGCTTAAATTTCTACACATTTCAACACTAATGTTTTGAAAACAGTTTCTAATCCTAATCTTCATGTCTTCCTTTGTTGTAGGCGGTATTTTATAAACCTGCTCTTTGACGTACCCCCATATGTTAAAGTCCATTTTACTAAGATTTAGGGATCTAGCAGGCCAAGCAAGAGGCCCTCCCCTCCCAATCCAACATTCTGGATATCTAGCATTTAAAAAAGTTATTATCGGACCTGTATGATGTACTGGGGCCCCATCATGAAGAAGCCACATTTCTTGTTGCGTATCCTGTGGCACTTGATGCAACAAATTAGGTAGATTGTGTCTGTTTACACTTCCGTTTCTGTGAAATGTGGCCTCATCTGTAAATAAAATCAAATGAACAAAATTTTTTTGTTGGTTTATTTTGTTTTGAGCCCATTGACACAATTCCAGTCATCTTTGGTAATCTTCAGGAACCAACTCTTGAAGTAGTTGAATGTGATAGGGGTGCATTTTTTGAAACTTCAATATCCGCTGTACCGTACGTCGTTCAACACCAACCTACTGAGAAATGGGTCGTAGTCCAATATATGGATTTTTGGTAACTGTTAATAGTACATTTAATTGATTTTCCTCAGTCTGTGCACGTTTTTCCCTAGTATTTTTTTCATATAACACATTGCCAGTTCTTTCAAAACGCTCCAAAAGCTTTTCAAATGCCCTCCTTTCAGGTTGCCGTCTCTCTGGAAACCGTTGTTGATACAGTATTCTTCTTATCACTAGCTCCCAAAACAAAAATCATATTAACCATCTCGGCTTGCGAAAAATTCATTATTTACAATTTTAATTCAAGTTTTAAACCAATTTGCTATAAAATACACTAATGCATCACACAAATTATCAACTGACAATAAATAATGACGTTTCTGATGATCTCTATTATTTTTATATGCCACGCCTCGCCGTCACGGCCAACTAACAACAAAACTTGAAAGTCGTATAGCCTTTTTACAATAAAAAAATGTTAAATTGCCATTATTTCAAAAACTACAATTTTTTGGAATATACACTCTTATACAAAGTCACCCTTATTTTTAACGCTAAATAAGATAGAATAAAAAAATAGGGGGTTTCCATTTAAAAAAAATGACTTTATAGGTTTTTTTGAATCTACTTTTTATTGTCCATTTTTGATCACCCTGTATGAATGTATTACAAAAATATCAATACAGCCCATTAGAGTAGGTCCCAATTTCCAAGGAAACCAACCATAACTAATTGATAAAGGCTTCGTTTAGAAAAGATTTCCACCTATGTCTTGGCCAGCAAACGTCATTTTTGACAAACAATTTGAAATTTGTCAAAAACGGTTAGACTTAGGTATAGGACATTATACATAAAATGTGTCTAAAATTGTATGTAGAATCTAAATATGTAACAATATGTAGGGTTTTCTATTTAAAAAAAATTTAAAATTACTTCTAATGCTTTTATGATCTACCTTGCATAATTAAAAATATTTTTGGAATATGCCTTACCAGAACATTAATTATTCTTTAAAAACTAGTGTTTCATAGTATTTAATTTTTGATATTCATTTAAATATTAATGGAGATTACTGGAGTACTTTGTGCAACTTAATGTAAACATTATATTATATATACATATATATATAAAATAATATATTATATATATTAATAAAATTAATATAAATTATAAATATAATAATTTAATATATATAAAATTTTTATATAATTATTTCAATTATATATAATACACACACACATATAATGTAGTACAAAAAATAACAAATTATGCAGGGTACAATATTAGTAAGAACATAATTGACAAGTGTCACAGACTTCCAACAAACTCTATGTGACATGATTGTGCAAATATTGTAAAATTTGTATTTGTATTTAAGTTTAATACACTGGTATAAGTGCTGTAAAAGGATTTATTTATATTAATGAGGCAATGTCACCAAAAAATAACATGCTATTTACAAAAGCGTCCCTTAAAAAAAACAAACTGGAACATGTGTGGTTCAAGAATGGGAGAGTTTTAATAAAAGTCAAACAAAATTCCACTACAACTATAGTTACAGAACTAGAAGATCTTGGTGTATACTTTTTTCGAACCTAAACTGGTGCTGATTGTATATTAATTAAATGTAAATTTAAATATATCTCATTCGGTGTAATGGCAATTTATAGATGGTACTCGGCACATGTATATTGTTTCTTCGAAAGTTTGGATGAAGTTCTTTCTCGGATCAGAGATAGTGCAGTATTCTGTGTTGGAGATCTTAATATAAACGTAAATACCGAGAATGACCTTTGTCTGAGATACCATTAAGTATATGTTACTCATGGGTTTGAAAATTTAGTACATATAGATACAAGAGTTAGTAGCTACTCATCTACCTGTATTGCTAATGTAATACATAGAGGTAGTCAGTTGGATCGAGATAATATTAAATGTTTTTTAGTTGATAACTGTATCACTGACTATAGGGCAATATCCTTTTTTTTTCCTGTGCAAAAATAATGATAATAATGTTACTGAAGTAATTAACTATATTTTACTAAAAGGAATGTTAAATACACTAATGTGGCAATTTGTGTACTCTACCCCAATGTAAATCAATCTATGGAAACTTTTTAAAATTTATTTAATGATTCTATTAAAGCTTGCACCAAATTAAGGTATTGTGGCGTGCGACTGAGGAAAAAAAGGTAGAAACCGATTGATTTTACAATATAATTCTCAGTGTTGCAAATACTAAGCAAAGAAATTTTCTAGATTTGACATGACGTTAGCTTCAATCATTAATAGACACGTATTACCTATGTCCGTTATAGACTTTGAAACCATCCAACCGATATGCTCAAAAAAGGTTTCAATAGAAAGGCAATAATGCGAAGATGGTTTTAGACCAATAAAATAGGCACATTCGATTCATTCTGGATTTTTGAAATTTTTAAAATTTATATTTTTAAATAGGGTGTTTTATATTTTTTTATACGAAAAATTTTACCTTTAAATAAATATCGTAAACGGTTATTGAGGTGTGTTGTGACCATACCGCGGAGCGAAGCTCCACGCTAGTTTTTAATAAAAGTTTATTTCATTGTAAATTTGTAGTTTCCTATACAAGTTCATGTAGGGCCAAGTCCTAAATATTAAATAAAACTAATTGTGTAAAATGAGATTAGTCAATCAAAAAACGTTTTTAAAGCATGTGCGACTGAGACAATTTGACAATTATATCATTTGCATGAAATTCACAATTTAGTTGATAATTTCATTGAAAACTTTAAACTGTTTTATCCAATTTTAACCATTTTTGACATAACCCCTTTTACCCACGCAGCAGCGAATTATACGATTTAATGTAGTTTGTAGCACCGTTAAACAGGTTACGTCAACATGGCCGTTGTTTCAGATACAGTAACATTAGTATGCAAAATCACTAACTATCTTAAATATATAACATACAAAACAAACAGGTATTAGTTGGCTAACGTGTACAGTATTTTGTATCTCTTGAAATATCTTAACGAATTTAATTGTAGCGTGCACAGTAAGTTTTGTAAAGGGATGAAATACATATATTAATAAATGTAATTTCTTAATTGCATAAAAATTAAACTTTAATGGCAAATTATGTTCAATCAAATATAAATAGCCAAACAATAATTGTTTTGATTTTATTTCTGATTTACGCGTTAAAGTCGTACATTGTGATTTTTTTCATTATTCAATGGAGGAAGTGATTTTGAATGAAGATAAAACTTTATTGAAAGTTTGCATAATTACTGCCAAACTTCGGTAATTATAATAATTTGTTTTAATTACACAGCCGTACTAATAAATCTCTTCTATCCAATGTATAGTTTTAAATAACGTTCTAGTATTACCTATTTTAATTTAAATGCCATTTTCTTTTAATAAGGTAAATAATAAAAAATATTTTTATAATTATATTTTCACTCACTGTAAAACGTTAGTTTTCCTTGTTTTAAAATAATGTACTATATAACCAGTAGAAGTTTTAAAAAACGTCGTAAATAATGTTTTATTTTATACTACCTATAACATAAATTATTTACACCATGCACCCCTCTGGATATTACGTTCGCGCGCACTTACAGGGTGAACAGGGTGACGTATTTAAACGGTGGCCATATTGACGGACCTGTTTAACGGTGAGACAAGGTATAGAGAAGTCTCATGATTTCACTTTTGATGTATTTTATTTTGACATTCCACACCTATAATGTAACATATTTTATGATAAATGTATGTTTATATCTAATCTAGAGTAAGATGGCTCCCGGGTAAAAGAGCTATAAAGGCCACCTTGGGGCGATAACAACGGTAACACTAAAGTATGTTTATCGTGTGCGTGTCTGGTATGAAATATGTTACCTTTTAATTCATGAATTGTAAGTGCAGACATTTAACATATTGCGATGTTTTCACTTATACTACAGTTAACTAACTGAGTAACAGGGTGATCACCATTTATGAGATACAGGCTGTATTAAATATTACAATATTCGCACATTGATTTATTAAGGTGAGAGTAGGGTTATAACAATTTAGATCTTTTAATAAATAACCTTAGAATATAAATACGCATTGATTTATGTATTTATAATTAATACTTGTATTTTATTTAGTTGTTATTCTTGTTGTAGTATGCAGTAAGGTTTTTCTTTGGTAGTTATTTCTTTATACGCAATAAAGACAGCAGAACTACATCACACTTGCTTATGAATGTATATACTGTGTTACCTTTATTTTATCCTCCCTTAGAGACCCCCAACACATATATCCCGTAACAACTCTGTCACACAACGTAAGTTGTCCTACCTGGTTTCTCAGAACGATCATTTGGATTATGCAAGTTCGCGTATTAACTTTGTTTTTGCATTCGAGTTGCGCAGTCGCTAGACTGGCCTGGGTACATTGCAATATATATGGCAGAGCGAAGAAGTCTCAGAGATATTTACAATTTTTACAGGACCAAGTTGAAGCGTTTATTGAAGACAATCCAAATTAATTTATTACAAAGAGTATTTTTCTAACACGACGGGGCACCATCGTATTGTGCGGGAATCATCAACAATTATCTAAATGAGCAGTTTGGAGGAAGCTTGATGGGGAATCAAGGGTTAATCGAATGGCCCGCTCGGTCTCCAGCTTTTTCGCCCCATCATTTTTTTCGCTGGGGTAAAATCACAGATCTCACATATAAGCAGCCTTTTAATACCAGGGAAGAATTAAAAGAGGCGTTGCTAGATGCATTTAACCAAATCCCACCTTTGGAATTAATAGATGCTGCAAATGGGATAAGGAGAAGGTGTACGATCCGTTTGGAACAAAATGGGAGACAATTTGAACATTTACTAACATAAATTGTTTTTTTTTTACATTCGTTTCACTGTTATTATTCAGCTGAGTATTTTTAAATCAGTATTAATTAGTTACGTTTGTTATGTTATTTATAATACCTGTTTGTTTTATTCACATAAGTTTTTTGATCATGTTCGTTGTTTTTTGTTTGTTATTTCAAATTAAGAATATTTGGAGCTAATAAACATTTCCAGTTAACTAAGAAATTGTCGTTTTAAATCATGCTGTCGTCTTTTGCCATGAAAACCTAGATGTCTGCAAGAAAAATATTTTAATGTATAAAATGCAATATTGCAAATAATATGTAACACAAATATAACCAGTGATACATCAAAATTTAGGAAATTTTACACTGTCTTCAAAAACCCCAAAAAATAGATGGTGGTTTGTATGAAAAAATGTAGTTTAGGGTCGCATAAAAAAACAAACACAATGTATAAAAACTGTCTATCGCAATGGATTCTACGTAAAAAAGTTATCTAGAAAGATTTTGCCAAAATCAATTATCTTTAATAATAAGAAAGTTATGAGGCATTAAAGAAATCGACTAAATTCGAGAAACACCCCTCAGCGGTGGCAACATTGCAACTATTTATATCGCCATTTTGTTAATTGAGTGAATTGAGCAACAGAAGTTATAAAAATAAATAGTAATAAATACCTAAAATAGAAACGGTTAAAGATATCGATTTAGACAAAGTATGCCTTTTTTATCTGAAAAACATCAAGGTTTCGTATTTTAATAAAAAATCCAATTTACTCCATTGGCGTAGAAATTAGGGATTAAAAAATTGTACTACCCCTTATGTTCTACGCCAGTGTACATAATAAAAACGTATTAATAAGCTCAAACCAATGTACTTTATCTCTATTATACCAAGAATGAGAAAAACTTTTTTTCGTTTTAGAGATTTTCAAAAATCAACTTTTTTTGTAACTTCAACACCCTGTCTATATATATATATATATATATATATATATATATATATATATATATATATATATATATATATATATATATAGAGAGAGAGAGAGAGAGAGAGAGAGGAGAGAGGAGGAGAGAGAGGGGAGAGAGGAGGGAGAGAGAGGGGAGAGAGAGGGAGGAGGGGAAGAAGGGAGGGAGAAAGAAGGGAGGGGGAGGAGATAGGGAGATAGGAGATAGGGGAGAGGAGAGAGAGGAGGGAGAGAGAGAAAGAGAGAATGCAATGTTAAAACTAAACTAGGAAAGAGATTAATTACAAGTACTTTAAACCATGCATGGCAAGTCAAGAGGTAAAAGTTGCAAGTAAATGGTACAACTTTTGGGTAGGTAACAAAGAATACGTATAATAAAACGTATGGCACAAGCGCTGTTAGGTACATAGTACTTGTTATCAATCCGAAATGGGATGATTTTGAGATAGTTGATTGTGAAACTATTGTTATTTGCCATTAATCTTTATGGAAGTTTAAATTATTATTACTTACTTATATTTTTGTTATTTTAGAACGATTATTAAAATTTGTAAGAAGAATAATAATAAACTATTTATATCTGTGAGTGCACCAACTTTAACCCTTCATGGACCATTTTTGGTCAGCACTGTACTCATTACTCCTTAGGTTGGCAACACTGGTTATACTATCGGTTTACATAAAAGGAGATTAAAAAAAAATAAAATGGCGCACACCAGCCACACACACTTGTTAAGCGTGATTATTATGTGTATTTCAATGAACTTGTGGCCTAACAAAGAAATTCCCACTTTAACGAACAAACTGTGTTCAAATTCCTTCTTTGTACCTTCCATATTCCTGTGATACAAACATACCAAATGTTACCAACATCAAGAAAAATCGGTATCAGAAAGTGAACTTGTAAACGCAAATTAGTACAATTAATTAAAACGTGTTCAATTGTTTTAATTATTTGTTACAGATTGCGGCCACTGAGTTTTAAATTTTCTAATGCAAACTAATAGAAAAATGATTTTATAAGATTGTAAATAGTATAAATACCATTTTATCGCAAAATTAAGGATAGATATCCATACAATTATAAATGAAAAGTACAATGTAATGAACAGTAATTTTAAAATACCTGAATCTTTCACGATTGAAGTTGAAAGTAAGGATCTCATTCCATTTTGATATGAAAAATATGTAACAGTATGTTTATCTACTTGCATTGCTAACGCTGGAGTGAAAATAGATTAAAATTAATTTCACGAGCACTTTTGTTTCTTACTAGACATTATTCCAGGTCTTATTCCTTGAGGAGTAAACTGAAGTACTGTACCACCATTCCAAAAAAATCTTTTTGATAGTGTACGAAATGCTTTTAGTGAAACAGCAGGTCCATTACCTAAATAATATGTTATGAAGTACATTATCCTATCATAAAACATTTACCTGCCAAGAGTTCGAGCTCTGCCCAACTTTTATGCGAAAACATATGTCGCCAACTAAAATTGACTCCTCCACCACCAGTACCATTTCGTGTTTGCAATTGTCCAGCTAGAGTACATGTATCCTTTTGTGTTAAAGGCAGTTCGATAGATTGATTAAAATTCATTCCAGATATTTCCACACTTGGTAGTATATTTGAACGTTCTCTAAAAAGTTTCTATCTTACACAGGGTGATTTTTTAAGAATAGGCAAACAGTACATAAATGTTGCAGGTTAAAAGATACCAGATGTTCAACAGTGAAATTTTATTTTGAAATATCATAGTAACTTTAAAAGTTTTAAGAGTAACAACTTGAAAATCAATACTTTTATGTTTGGAATGTTGTAAAGTACACAGTTTTTTTTTTAAATATCTCTTGAGATGTCTCCAGATACATTTGCAGTTTTTCCGAAATTTAATAATAGTAATAAAGACAACAATAATAATGGGATTAATTTCCCAACATAGTTACATTTCAATTACAGGACAAAATGTATTGTTAAACAGTAGCTACTTTAATACTCACTTAGACATCTTATTTGGTAGCAAACTATCCTACTCTGAACATATCTGGGTAACTTTTTTGTGATATTTAATTTAAACTATAATTTCAAAATATTTCACTATATAATATATATATATATATATATATATATATATATATATATATATATATATATATATATATATATATATATATATATATTATATATATATATATATATACAATAATATATACTATATATATATATATATATATATATATATATATATATATATTATATAACATACACACACACATCAAAAACATAACACTTTAGATAAAGGTTTCAGATCGAACTCGAAACATATTACAAAGATACTTCGTATTTTAATGTAAGATAATATTTGAATGTGTGAAACTTGAGTAAGGGTTGAAAAAAGAGAAAACCACATGTTGGAGTAAATAAAGTCTATAAAAACGTTGTAAAAGAGTTTCAAATCTTTTTTTATGTTGAAAATCCGGGTTGAAATGAAATTAGTGCATGCATGAATAGACTTGGTAAAATGTATGCCACAGTAGTCGACTGCACTCATCTAACAGAGAAACTGATTCACTTTTTGAATAAGAGAAGAGAACAAGTCTGCACCAGGTCGAATGTATAAGATCGATGGTTTACAACCTACCTTTCCAAAAATTGAAACCGTTTTAAAAATATATCTTATCCAGTGCAAGAGGTAGCGGTCATTTTCAGTGCTTGAACATGTTATTTGCGCAATAGCTTAAACCTACATCACCTAAGCTAGCTGTCCATCTCATGTTTAGAAAATATTACACAACTAGACTGCAATAATTTAATAAATGATTTCACGAAACAAAAAGTACGTAAAGTAGCTATTGTGAGTTTTCATACGGGGATACCTAATTTATTGTTATAGGTTCTTATCTTATTTTTTTTATTCAGTTGCTGTAGTACTCCAATTGGCTTATATGTACTGCTGTAGTGCACATATGAGTTGCCGGGATTATATGTGCTTGCATTTGTAATGTGGAAATGAAATCAGAAATATAACTATTACACCTATTTACAATATTTAGGGGCAGTTACCAATTATCTGTTCTGATTTCCAGAAGCCCAAAGTTCAGACAGACCTGTGAGAGGTGCGATAAAAGTTTGCCGTTATGCTCTTGATTTGTATCCGGTGAGGCCGTGCGGTTCTTTTCAAAACAATTCAAAAGATGGTAATAATTCTGGGCGCCACTGATTTACTACTAATTCGCGTGCACTTGAGCCAGAAAGTGCTGAAGGTGTTAGCTCAGCTTCCCTCAATATCTTATCTTACCTTTACAATCCTGACAACTGTTCTCACTCGTATTCAAATAATAAGATTTAACAAACCCAAAATAACAAATTTTATTTTCAAACATATAACAATTATTTATTTGTAGTTGATACTTCCTTTTCCACCAATTTGAACTACCAAAATAACAATAGCTAGATTTGGAAACTTTACCAAATCGAATCAAAATCCAACGTACCCATATAAATGTTTACAAAAAAAAACCGCTGCCATATTATCTGCCATAATGCTTTCTCACATATCTAAATAAATAACTTCAAAGCTGAATTTGAGTCATATTGGTTTTTAAACACGATAAATTCCCCATTTTTGATCCTCCATTTTGAATTTTTTAATTTTGACAAATGATTTATTCTTAGCGATCTTAAAAACCCCCAATACCCAACTTTCAAAACAATTTTGCACCCTAAAAACGGTGCGCCACTGGCAGTTTTTAGAATATTTTTATTTAGATGTTTTACAAATTAACAAAGTTGCAGAATTGCTCATTAGCCCAGAATACCTGAATTTTAGTCATGTCGGATTTTAAATACGATAATCCCCCATTTTTGATCTGCCATTTCAAATTTTTTAATTTTGACAAGTGATTAACACTTAAAGTTGATAAATTAAACAAACACGACAATCCCCCATTTTTAATCCGCCATTTTGAATTTTTTTATTTTGACAAATGAAATGCTCGATTTTCAAAAAAATCGGTTGATAAATGAAACAATACACAATTTTGCACCCTAAAAACGGTGCGCCACTGATTATTATATATTTTTTTTATTTTGAAATTATATAAAAAAATATTAGTTTGTTATTTTAGTTATGTAACTTTTTAAAATTTGAAGCAATGATTTTTTTTAGTTTTCTAATCTCCAAAAAATGCCCCGCCACTGGTTGGATTTTGCTTATTAACGAACTTGACCTAGATTTTATGGCCAATAATTTTTGTACCAAATTTCATATCGATAGCTTTAATGGTTCAAAAGATATCCCGCATACTCACACAGACTCTAAGTTTTTTTTTAAAATGGCTTTTTATCGATAACCTCCAATCTCCCAGATGGATATTTTACATTCTTCAACCACACCAGTGAGTGATGGTCCGTTATGACTGAAAACTCTATTCCCTGGCTTTAGCTTGTCGATCGCCCAAACGACTGCCAAACATTCTCGCTCCGTGGTACTATAATTCCACTTTTGACGGGTAAGTGATCTACTGAAATAACAAATGACCTTATCCCCTTCTTCTCCAGGTTGCGCAACACAGCTCCAATGCCATATCCAGATACGTCGGTTTGCACTATAAACGGTTTTCTGTAATCTGGACAGCTCAAAACAGGTGCACTCACTAATGCCCTCATCTTTCTAAACGATGTGTCACATTCCTTGGTCCACTCAAACTTGTGGCCTTTCTTCAATAGTGTCGTAATAGGCGCAATCACTGATGAAAATTCTGGTAAAAATCTTCTATACCAACTACCATCCTCACTTGCTTCACATTTCTAGGTGCCGGGATATCTACTATGCTCGTACTTTATCAGGGTCAACATGCAGTCCAGTTTTATGGACTACATATCCTAAGTATTTCATCTTTGGCTTACAGAACTGACATTTTTCATAACTAATCGTGATATTCGTCTCTTGCAGACGCTTAAAAGCTTCGGTAAGAATCTCTAGGTGTTGCTCAAATGTTTGTGTAACTATTACTACGTCGTCAAAATAAACAAATACATCTGGTTCCAGGTCTTGGCCAATCACCTGATCAATTACTCTCTGCCATGTTGCTACGGAATTATGCAATCTGAATGGCATCCTACGAACTGGAATAGTCCTCGGTTGGGCACTACGAATGCTGTATATTTGTTCGATGTTTCTTCCATCTCTATTTGCCAAAATCCCGATTTAACGTCAATGCTAGACAAATATCGAGCATTTCGCAATTTATCTAGTGTATCGAATACCATAGGTAAAGGATAACTATCCCTCTCGATCACCGCATTTAACTTTCTGTAATCTACGCGAAATCTAAATGAATGGTCTTTTTCTTTCACCATAACAATAGGAGATGCCCATGCACTATTGGATTTCTCCACTACTCCCAATTTCAAAATTTACTCCAACTCTTCATCTATACACTTCTGCATAACTGGCGACACTCTATAATAACGCTGCTTTATAGGTAGTGAATTCGTATTTATGCTATGCCAAGCAATCGTTACACATCCCAGCGGCGACTTCTGCATCATTCTATATTTTTCTATTAACGACTGCACTTGCTGCTTCTCCACATCTTCCAAATTGGACTGCTTACGTAGATGTTCAATCACATTAACCTTTGGTAACTAATCACTAAAATACCATTCATTTACCAATGGTACAACTCCAACTTGCTGCCAAAAATCCCATCCGAGAATCAAAATATAAGGTAACTCAGGTATAACTAATACTTCTATAATTTTTACACGATCTTTTAATTTTACAGGTAACTCACACGATCCCAAAATATCACAAGTTTGACCATTAGCAACAGTACAAGATCATTGGCCCGATTTCCTAATTTCAATTCCCAAATATTTCAAATTTTCCCGTCCAATACTTCCTAAAATTGTCCGACTGGATCCTGAATTCAACAGTCCTAAAATTTTCCGTCTCAATATGTCCACTGGCAAATACGGTCTTTGGTCACCATTAGCATGTTGCAGAACGAACTTTAAAATAACTTATAGGTTTATTATAAGTGTTGTTATGAACGAATAAGTTCAAACGTAAATATGTAATTAAAAATTATTATTAATTTTATTAAATACATAAATAAAAAGTTCACCTTGAGTAGGATTTGAACCTACGACCTATACTTGCTAGAGTACCGCGCTAACAATCTGCGCCATCGAGATTCAAGCCCAGATCGATGTAAATTTTGTCTTTATGTATATAGAACTGATGTAAATTCTAAATATAACGAGATTACTATCAAATTACTTATATTAATGGAATGTGAGCCTGCAATATCGCAAGGATTCACACATACCAAAGCAACTTGACTAATATTAATTTATTATAAATACAGGTCGTAGGTTCAAATTCTACTCGAGGTGAACTTTTTATTTATGTATTTAATAAAATTAATAATAATTTTTAATTACTATTTACCTTTGAACTTATTCGTTCATAACAAAACTTACAATAAATTAATATTAGCAAAGTTGATTTGGTATGTGTGAATCCTTGCGATATTGCAGGCCCACATTCCATTAATATAAGTAATTTGATTGTAATTTCATTATGTTTAGAATTTATATCAGTTCTACATACATAACGAAAAAATTTACATCGATTGGGGCTTGAATCTCGATGGCGCAGATGGTTAGCGCGGTTTTTATTTATGTATTTAATGAAATTAATAATAGTTTTTAACTCTTATAGGTAATGTCGAGGGTTTACCTTCGGCGATCCCACCTCGATCCTTTAAGAACGACAATTAGGGAACGTATTTTTCGTAACACCTTCTTTCTTACATTGGCAACAATATTTATTTCTAGGCTTGAGACACCCAATTGCCTTGTGGCCTGGCAATCCGCAATTGTAACACATAAATCTGTATCAACTGTGTTGCACCTTGCTTTTGGAGCTGATCGACTTTCCCCCCGCTCCTCCGTCAATTCAACGTACGCGAGATCTGGTTCCAACGCTGCTTTCCGTGATGGTAAGACAAATGCTTCTACAGATTCCTTCCTAGCTTCTAATCTTCTACATAATTGAAATAAATGACTTATCGAACTAACTTCTACTAATGCCAACTGATTTTGATACACAGGATTAATATTTCTCATCAAAATACGTAATTGGTCTTGTTCACACACTCCAATTGTCAATCTACCAAACATAGCTGACATTACCGCTAAATAAATTCCTATAGATTCTCCTGGTCCTTGTGTTCTCTTCTTTATTTCCTTAAACAACTTCTCATCATAATCTATCGGCTGAAATTCCTATCTCATCTGTATCACTAATCCGTTCCAGTTACTCACTATTTTCTTCATTGCTCTAAACCATAATAATGCTTTTCCCTCAAAAAGATCTACTGTTGATTCAAATAATTCCCTTTTCGATACACTCCTAGCCCTACATAATTCCTCTACTATCTCGAGAAATGCGTTTGCCGATATTCCAGATTTGGATCCTGAAAATTGAATTCCCCACTTTGCTACAGGTACAGATTTATAAACGACTGATGGTTTTTCGTTTACATGTGCAGATGTAAGTACTTCTTGATCTTCCCCTTCTTCTATATTTAACACATTCCAAGTCCAACGATGTACTTTGTCCTACCTTAACTAATTTCTGAGCCTTGGCTTCTACTTCTCTCGTAATTCTTAGCGTAGTTGCTAGTATGTCTGCGCGTTTCTTTTTTGTTTCTTCATCCCTCGTTACTATATTCTTCACTCTTCCAAATACATGTGCTAATTTTGTTTCAATCTTCTTTACCTTATTCTGACCATCCATTTCTTTAATTAAAATCCTTAACCCTTCTAATTTCGCTTCAACTGCTTGGCAATCCGTGTGTAAATCAAAAGGGTATTTAGGGTATGGCATGTGTGTTCCTTCTTTCTCCATTTTCAATACTCTCGTTGACGTCTTGCTCATTTGTTCGCAGGTACCAGTTCCGATTCCACGAATAGTCAACTCATAAACAAGTTCGTCTTGATTAGGTCGAGTGACTTCCATTTTCCCTGCCATTTTTACTTGTGTATATATACTCATTTTTTTTTAGTTTTAATCTTTAGATGTGTGTTCTTCTTTCTCCATTTTCAATACTCTCGTTAACGTCTTTCTCATTTGTTCGCAGGTACCAGTTCCGATTCCACGAATACTCAACTCATAAACAAGTTCGTCTTGATTAGGTCGAGTGACTTCCATTTCCCCCGCCATTTTTCCTTGTGTATATATACTCCTTTTTTTTAGTTTTAATCTTTAGATATAAGTTAGCTTTTAAGACCTTAGTAAGTAAGTAGAATGACTTTTTATTTTCTATTATTATTTCAGACTGAATTTTTATTTTTACTATTATAATTTTCCAAAAATTTTTGTAAATAGTTCTATCTATTCTACGGGGACTATAAAAATGAAACTTATCTATGTACACTAAATTACTTATATTCCATTACGCCCTATTTGATCAATAATGATCCTACTTGACGAGATTCTGACCAAAAACACTATTTTCAATTTTGACCTAAGTGACCCACTAAGAGTGTACAAAGTGTTGTTTCTGCACAAACAAAAGCTAGATACAAGTTGTCCTTACTATGTTGTCAAGAACGACACTAAATGATTAATTCACAAAGACAAAAACTTGGAAAAACCAGACTGCAAAATGTAGTAACTCTGTTGCCAGGTGTAAAAGGTAATGGTCACAGAAGCCGAAACAGTGTTAGATTCCTGGAAGCTTTTTTCCAGATGAAATCATATTGTAGACTGCAACAATAAAAAACATCAAAACATGATCGTACTCTTATATCTTACAGGTGTAAAAACTCTACAGAACTTTGGAATACAGATGAATTTATTGGGACATGCTTAAACATTACCCAGTTGGTTCTTAAGTAACAGTCGATGAGATACTCGATGAATTTAGAGACAGGTGTATATTCCGTCAAAATATATTGCCAATAAACGTGCAAACGTAGGATTAAAATTTATGCTGTTGTACACTCAAGAATGCTTTATACACAACATAAAAATCTATGCAGGTAGCCAACCCCCTGGTTTCTTACCATCTAAAAAATGATGCTCATAACATAGTAAGGAGACTTCTAAGACATTGCAGTAGTACTGGACGAAATGTCACTACTTTATATCTGTACCTTTGAGCAATAATTTAGTACATAACCACCGTATTACATTAGTGGATATCTTAAGTAAGAATATGCGAGAGTTTCCCCAATTTTTTTTAGACACTAAAATACAAAAACAGCATTCCAGCATGTTTGTTTGGTGAATCGATTCCAACAAATGTCTTCTTACACCATACATACCAAAACGTAATAAAACTGTGTTGTTCCTTTCTACATTTCACAAGATTATAACATCAACCCAAAGACTGGTGATACAATAATGCCTCCAGTTATCATTTCCTACTAAAGCAGCTGTTGATGTGGTAGTCAAGATGAAGGCTGAATATTCTACTACAAGAGTAAGCAATAGAGGGCCGTTCAGTATGTTTTGTTCTTTACTCAATATTGGTGCTATAAAATCACAAATTATATACTACAAACACCAAATTACTTGGAAGAGTATATCCGACAGACCTTGCCAAGCAACTTACAAAGCCACATATTGTTTGTCAGTTAAGTATTACTATACTATCAATTCCGGTATGACAAGAAACTAGTAATATTTTGGTATCTGGAGCAACATCAGTAGAACCTGTGGAACCATTTGATGCGAAGCCTTGTTGTTTCTTTTGCATGCAGAGGAAAAACAGATTTCATCAGCTCCAATGTCATACATGTTTGAAGCACGTATGTAAAAAGTATACCTCCAAAACTGTTTTGAGCTGTCTTGAACATATTAATAGAGGACTTTATTGATTTTCGTTTAGTTTGTTGCTTCTTGTTGTTTATTTCCTTTTATAATGCAGTTTTTCAATAACAATAGTTCAAAAAACTGATATTTTGTTACAATAACTGTACATTATTCCTAACTTTTTAATAAAACATTTACAAAAATAATGCCAATAAAAGTTTTAGTTCGTCTGAAAATAAACTACAAAGTTCTCAATACTAATATGTTAGATGGAATCTAACACAGTACTTATCAACTGTGTGAAGTTTCGAACAGCACCGATCCCGAGTTAAACTGATAAACCTCTATTATAAGTAACTTCCCTTTAATATTCAATTTCCAGATAAGTGCACCAGACCAATAAAAATTCAAAAATCAAGGATGGTAACTACCCGTATTAAAAATCTAATAAGCATTACCGTCAGTTTATGTCACTGCATAGCTGGTTACGTATATGTGTTACATACTTTAGATTTTACACTTACATTTCTAAGTCATCATCTAAATTGAAATCATCCATGTAAGGATTAAACAAATCTGTGGCATTAATATTAATGGTAATTGCTCCATGCGGATTTGTACGTTGCTGTTTAAGTCTTTCAGCTTTTTCCTCTGCAAGTTGTTCATATTCAGCTCGAATTTCAGCAGGAGTTTTTGTGCGTTGAACAATTTCCCAACCTTCCGTTTCTAAACCTTTAATACCTAAACTATCATAAATTGCTCTACGATGAGGATCTGAGAGTACTACAAAAAAAAACGTCTGCACTAGAATATATATTTAAATGATTACAAACCTTCATATGCTCTTTTAGTTTTATTAAACAATATTTCAGCTTTTTCCTTATTTTCAGGATCAAGGTGTTTATCCGGATGATATATACGACTAAGATTGCGGTATGCATTATTTATCTCTTCTTTGGTTGCCTAAATTAATATCATAAACATTTACATAATAATTTACTTTAAAACAGAAGATAATTGGATTTGTAATTTTTGAGGTTATGAAAACGTGAAACCAAAAATGAATGAATGTTATTTTTAGTGAAATACCTCTTTTGAAATGTTTAAAAATGCATAATAATCTTCGTTAAATACTATTTCTTCGTCTGAATCAAAATCCATCGTTACAGTTTCTTATAACCACCACACATTTAAATGTCATATATACACTTAACCCACGAAAATGTATAAATTTAATTCGTTTATTTTACATTACTCCAAGAGATTCTACTTAATCATTTATAATAATTCAATGTTCGCTTATTGAATGATTAATTATAATTTTTAATAGTTGTGTAACATTTACATTCGGGTTTTTTATTTACGACGTTCCCTATATAAATTTTTGTAGAATATTTAAATAACCTACAAAAAGTTAACTCTTTCCTTAGAATATAAAATGCCAGGAAGGAACGTTGAGCTATATACCGTAGTGAAAAATTGCGACGGAAGTCGCCATATTGAACACCCAAATATGACCCATTCTTGGTGGTTTGATCAAAGAAAGAGGTGTTTGTAAAAGTGTTTTGGACGTTTTGAACTGTTTTAAAGTATCTTGTATAGTAATTACTGGTATAGTCGGGCCGGCCAGAGGTGTCTTATGACTCATCTTTTAGTAAAGCATGGTTTAAGATTTTAAAAACGTATGTCGGTATTGGTTCATATAGTTAGTAATTTTGAATACCAACAAAACATCGTCAATGTTTCTAGGTTATTTTCAAATTTAAGCCGCGCTGTCAAATTTAAATAAAATTATTGTTCGAATATCTCGGGATTTAGCTTAGATTAGGAAAGAGAGGGAATACCGTTCGTCGCATTTCGCAAAGGTTAACATTCTGTTACCAAAATCGGTTAGACGCCATTGTTTTGGTGGAAAACAAAGGATTTGGTACGGTGTAGTTTTCTTGTGATTTTTTGTGGTTCTTAAGACTTTTCCATTTAAAATTATGTTGTAAGTAATGGTTGGATGTGCAGCTTATGGTTGTAAAAGCCACAGCAGTTCAAAAGATCCTGAAATTTCCTTTCACAGGTAAATAAAAATTTGCATTCTTTCACAAATATTTTTTATCGCGGATATCTAGAAAATTATATTTTATACAATTATATTAGAGGAATATAAGTATTAATAGAGATATACGAAGCCGATTATAATATTTTGGTTTGAAATCTTATTAAGCATAATTATTAAATTAGCGTTGTTATGCTTATTTTCACTCTGTCACCAGTAGCGTACGGCTAAGGTTAAAATAACAAATAGGAATTTTTAAAAATCAGTCTCGACAGGAGGATTCTGTACGAAGCACATTAACGAAATTAATCCTATTTAAAGGTCAGTAAAATGTTTTTTGTAACCACAATAAAACTGTTTTTCTATATGGGTGTTTTATTAATTCCTAAACCTGAGAACAACTTAATTTTATGATTAACGTAGTCTCTACGCTACGCCACTGACACTGTGGCATTGGTCCCAAATGGTAACAGATTCTTACGCTGCATTATACGTCCACTATTATTACCTAGTCTAAGGGATTTAGCATCCTAAAGGTTTTAAAAATCCTCATCCACTCGTATAAATAAAGTCGAATTTCGTTTAAGGTCTGTTCGCACTTATTCTGGCATGTAAAGCCCACCGAGTGTGGGTAGTCATATGATAAAAATATATTGTACAACTGTAAAAGATTATCAGAACCGAGACCGGGTCAACAAAATTTCGTTTTGGATCTTTTTTACAAATTAATTATATCAATAATTTTCAATAAGAAACGAATTAGCTAGCAGTAGGCAGTGCCCGAATGAAGTGCGAAAAGTTTGGTTAATTGTGGAGGATCGTTTTTAGACGACAGAACTCACTGCGTCAAAAGAGTGAAGACTGCAATTTGGTTATCGAAGCCACTTATAAATAACTGATTTTGTCATAAATAAATACACTGTATTGGATGTTAAAAATGAGTTTGATTATTAGTTAATAATATAACCGATTTTAAAAATCTCAGTTTACAGTTTGTCAATATATATATATATATATATATATATATATATATATATATATATATATATATATATATAAACGAATGTAAACCTAACTACAGTTACAGAGGTATATGTTAAATATAATAATTCTTTACAATGTTATAAAGTAACTAAGATTCTAATTTTTGCTTTAAATTCAAATATTGGACATCTTATAATTAAAAGTCATCACCTTCACTTTCACTATCATCTTCACTCGACTCACCGACATTGATTACTGGAGGTTTTATCATGCTCTTTTTTGAACGTCCCACCACTGGTTCATTTCCTTTTCAGTATGTAAAATACACATTTGCCACATTTCTCCAGTTACTTGGTTTAATGAATCCTTCCATAGCGATAAAATATTCTCGTCCCTGAAGCCCTGTCTTCCAACGTTTTTGTTGTAATACTGTTTACAATTTGCCCATATTAACTCGATAGGGTTGAATTGGCAGTGATACGGAGGTGAACGTAAAATTTGATGTGCCCATTGATGAGCGATTTCATCAATTGCATATATTTTTGGAACTTGTAAATCCTTGGCAATTTGTAATAATTCCACTTTCAGCATATCATTCGAATGAGGAATGTTGTGTTTTCTTAAAAATTGAAGATCTTCTTTCTTCCAACTACTTGAAGGTAATTTTTCTACTAATGTAGAATGATAACTGGCATTGTCAAGAATTATCAAACTTGGTTTTTCTAAATTTGGTAAAAGCTGTTCTTGAAACTATTTTTGAAATAAATCAGCTTTCATATTATCGTGGTAGTCTGCTGTCTTACTTTTACTGGAAAATATCATTGATGAATTAGGTATAAAACCATCCTTCTTGCCAGCCTCAGTACGATAAAACTAAAATTTATTCGGTTAAAATTATTTTTAACAAATCGGACTATTTTAATTACCGTTTCCCTTCTCCTAGCGGTTTGTTTTTTGTGCTTTTCAAATCATTATCATGCCATGATTTTCGAACGCTTCCTCGACTAAATTTCCACGTCTCATCCAAAAAGACAATAATTTCTGAATTATTTACCAGTTGCATGCATGGTGTAAATTTTTCGTTTCAAAACGTTTTTCACGTATTCGTCGACATCCTCTGACTTCGACTTCGAACGCAGCCTATGTTTTTGCGGTGAATCCGGCGCCGATTTCCCAGATTCTAAAGCGAGAGCCATTCTTGTCTTTGTCCGAGTTACGGTTTACTCGGAAATGCGGCATGCGAGAGCAGTTCGCTGCAACATAATATTACATAAATATAAATTTAGATAGTGAAAATTATTAGCGTACCTGGATAATGGAAGGTAAATGTAAACTTGGCCCCCTGTTATCGCGTTCCATCTCGAAATAATCTAGTATATTCATTAACATTACTTGAGTTTGGCTTTTCAAAGATTTACCTTTTAATGATCATTATTTGCTGCAAAATAAAATAAATGCATTCAATCAATTGGAAATACATTTTGCATTATAAACTTACCTCGTAATAGTGAATATTAATAATAATAGTTTTGAAAAAAACTGTTGTTTACAAATGCAATGGAAACTAATAAATTACGAAGCTAGATAGAACCACGATCAGGTCCTATTACAGAAATCTGTGATTACCTTTTTAAAAAATACTGTCATGTATCCATGATTTCGTCAAGATTCGCCGGTAAATTTCGAATTTGTAAAATTATCTCTTAGTACCGAACATTTTCAAAGGGGTATAATTTTTCGTAATTGGAATTAATCAGGCATCAAAGATTGGAGAAAATTTTCGATTGTAACGTTTTCTTTTGTCGTTTACGTAATTTAAAAGTTTACAATTTTTTTTTGTATTTTCTAAAAGAAAAATATGATTTACATTTTGGTATCGATATTTAGGGAAGCCCTCTTACTGGATTTTGAAAGGAAACATTCGTTAGTGTATTTGTATATAGGGATAGTTTTGTAGAAATAAATCTCGTATTTTCATTTGGTTAAATCAAGTTGGAATTGCGCCATCTAAAAAGATTGAATCAAATAACGTATTCAGATATTACATTGTAACATACATCTTTTGCAAAAGTTCTAGTTAGCCGCCAGATAGGCACCATTTCTATTGATAAGAGTTTGGTTTTAAGAAATTGACTTTAGGTACATAGCATTTTAGATGAAAATTCCATTTCGTTAAATATCAAATTTCTCAGATAAGATTTCGAGTAGAAACAGGCTTACTGACAAAGCAATCTCTCCCGACGTTTCTCGAGCTCGACTTCGTGTATGCGCGGGGTGGTATATTTAAGTTTTTTGGGTAAACTAGAGTGGAGGTGGTTGAAAAACCAATGCGGCGGAAAGTAAAGTTTTTATGTAGAGAGTAGTAGTACAGGCGTCGAGGCGAACAGTTGAGTTTCTTGCTACGGTGACGTAGATGGTACCGCTAAACAACGTTGACTAGGCTCGTGTAGAAAGAACTCCTGTTAAAAGGTGCTCTTCATCTTCCAAAAGTACATTAAGGGATCATATAATTGTTCAACCTTCACGACGCCAATTTATTGTGACGTTTAGTTAATCCTTAGGGTTACATGTATCGAGATTCAGAACAGTGCTGAATGTTAAGTCCCTAGTGCTCACGTTTTCTTCTGGAGAAATACAGCGTTCGTTTCAAAGTTACAAACATTTAAGTTCACAGTGCGCTCGTAACCAAATAACCTGCTGCTAAATAAATAAAATTTTTTGTAATTTAAAATTATAAGAATTAACCCGAGCTTGTATAGTATTAATATAAAGTAAATAAGTAACGTACTGTAAATAGTTTCGCCTGAGGAGCATAGTTAAAGTAAAGAAAGTTAAGTGAACGATTTGCGTGTCAATGTAGACATTAATGTACACAATCAATTGAAAATTGAATCAAGCAACGCTAGGAGCAAAGGCAGCAGTCGCCCGCTGCTTAATATCGCAAACATCCCCAGCAGCAACCGTATCGTCGAGGTTACAGTCAGTCCCAGATTCGACGTAACCACGGGCCTCTGCAATTGAGGTAACTTTTTTGTTTTTCTTGGATGTGGTGATTGCCGAAATTTAAATAAAATTTTGGGTGGTTTTTTTATGATTATGATGTTATTTAGGTATAAAATAAATGCATGAACTCACGGCTTTTCTTTAGTGGGTCACTCTTGATGATTTTGTTGGTTAAATTTATACGGCCAGTGCTTTCATGCAGAGAATTAGCCAAATTTATTTGAAGTGTATTTTTGTAATGTTATACAAAATTGACAAACGTTTATATTGTAATTAGTATAGGTTTATTAGTAAGTTGTTTGATGCCGTTCTTTGTTATATTTACATTGTCTACAAATTTCTTATGTTCTTGTATTATTATTTATTTTATGTACATTATTTAGGTTATTGGACTTGTGTTATTTTTGTTTTGTGAACCTATGATTACACAGCATCGAAGAATTTACGCATTTATTGTTTAATTTGCTCATTAAATTAACGTAATTATATCGAATTTGGTTTGAATGAAATGAACACGGCCGAAAGGTTTCAAAGGTTGATTTAATTTTAACGTACATTTGGGGGCCAATGAATTTTGCATTTTTCTTTCCTGTTTTGTTTATGAATTAAGCCTAATCAAACGTAATTTGAGCAATTCGATTTGAAACGATTGTGTGTACAGTTAAAGCGTTTTTTATTATTATGATATTACTATATTTTTGTTAGGGGAGGTGAAATTATTTTACACATTGAGATTTTGGATTAACGTAACTTGACTAGAGATTAGTTGATTTTTGCGGCACGCAATTATTTTATTTCAGCGTGCATATATTGGTTTTGAAGCCTTTCAGGTTGGCGAAAGGTCCGCTAGTCCCGGTGCCGCCTGTGGAGATTACGTATAGATAAGTAAGTTATTTGGGTATTTTGAGCGAGCTATGAACTATTTAATCCCCTATTGTGACATTTCAAATATCCTGGCTCCCATTTCCGGTTTTATGACGATTTCTACCCCTATTTTGACGCATGTCTGGTATACTACCCTTCGGTGTACAATCTAATTCACATCTAACTCACACAGATACCTGAACAAATATTAACAATGCGGAGTTTGCCTCACCCACGTACACAAAATAGAATAGACCACACTAACCAAGGAATGCAATTACTAGACCAAAAAATCTGGTCTTCACTCTCCATTCCCGTATACATACGTTATATCACAAAAATACTAGCGGTTTTATAATCGTATAATTACATAATAAAACTCTACGTACAATGCAAAAATTATATGGCATGGAATAACACACGACCTTCCGACCTCCAAAGTCAACATTAAAAAAATGATAATTTTAATATCTATTTAGAAGAGTTATGTAACCACTTTTTTAATATGTTCATAAAAAATAGGCAATATTGTAAAACAAAAACAATCTGTATCAGATCAGATGGACGTTTAAAACTTCATGTTAGATAGAGGTTAACATATGGATGCTAACTTAAAAAAAAACTTAAAAAAATTTATTAAGCTTGTTAGTAAAATTAAATTTTCTTTAAAAAGTATGTTTACATTTTCTCATAAAGTTGGTCGTTATTCGGGTATTGATCAAATTTGAACAAACACATAAAATCCACCTTTTGAATTTTTTTGCAGACAGATTACGCGTCGTAATAAAAAAATTTATTTTATGGTCTATATGGCAGTATTTTTATATATTTGAAATAGGTAGCTGTCCCAGAAATATATAAAAACCAAAAACTTTCCCAATGGTTTAGTTCATTACCTCAATGACACAGGTAAGTATGAGAACATATTTATTACTTGTTAAGCGGACGATACAAACATTTTAATTAGATCTAAGAAAACATGTGATGTGGTTACAAAAACAGAAGCTATATTTGATAAACTGCATATTTGGTGTGACGACAACAATTTAACAATAAAGCCTATAAACACAATATTAATTCAATTTGGGAAACCACGCAGTACGGCGCGCTTCGAGACTGTTGTTGGTTTTACAATGTCGAAATCAACCAAAATGCTTGGATTAACGATTAAGTCAGATCTTAATTGGTCCTCGCATATTGATCAGGTTTGCACAACGCTTTGCAGGAGTTGTTGCTCCCTAAATTTTCTCAAAATCTTCGTTAACCAAAATACTTTGCTTTTAATATACCTACTATGCTCACTTTCATTCACACTTAGCCTACAATATTGTCAACTGGGGAGGCAGCTCTCACGCTGAACGAATTTTATATACTCAAAGCGTGCAATGAGGATAATAGTGCGCTAAAACAGTTATTGAAATTTGCTGTTTCGGATACACTCATAAAACCTTGCTTATAAAGTCGGACCACGAATACAGTGCAAGGAATAAAAACTTACTTCACCCAGTTAAACACAACTCTACCCTTTTTCAAAAGAATATTGTGTGCGATAGTTACCAGATCTTTAATGTACTCCCTAATTAATTCAAAATGTTTTCTCTAGTTTTAAAAAGAACTTAAACCATTATATTTTCAAGCTTAACAATTCAGTCTTGATTTTATCTTTGTTTTATGTATATCTCTTTGACAACTATCACATACCTGATGTATCGAATGTATTGGTAATAAACAGAATGATTATTATTAATAAACATCCCCTATGTGCCTCTGAATTTCTCCCAAAATCTAATCAGCTCCAGAATAAAAGAAAACAAGCTTAATTTCGAAATTTTAAGTACGTACGTGTTTTCTGTTCTGAAGAACTTACCACGTATGCCCTACAACACATGCAACGCACAATGTACGTACGCAGTTAAAGCACAATTTCAACAATAACACATCCACTATTTTATCTTGCTTAGACTCACCTACTACGCACTACACAACCGACTGTATCACGCACTCACTCACTCGCGAATACACACGCACAGCACTCATCATACAACACACACGCACCTTTTGTTGCGTAAGACCTGATTTTGACTCCCAATTTTCATATTTTTTCTGTTAGTTATCAAGCAATTAAAAGAAAATTTTGCTATAATGCACTTCATTTAATATAGAGTTGTCTAATTATTAACAGTGTTGGTGTCAAAATGGTATTGGTTTCTTTCTAAGAAGTTTTTTTTATGAACATTATTATTATGTTAAATACGTAGTGACAGTTGTTATAATAAACGCGTTCGCAAAACTTTTAATTATATATAAGACAATATATTGGTTATTATGGGGGAAAAGACGCTTAATTGGTTAAAGGAAAATAATTTAGCTCTTCTATAATATCCAGGTATCGTTATTAACATTTATATTTACATAACCAAGACAGTTGCATTAGTGTAAGCAGATACCTTTTCGCTGTTCATGTCAGTTGTGTAAAATGTTCTATATTTGTAGAGTTTTGTTAATTGCTACAATTAACAATAATGCTTTCAGTATGCACACTTCTGACCACAGGGTGCTTCAGGATCAAGAAATTTGTATCTAATATGAAATGTTAAAACTAAGATCGTTGTTCAAAATGTTGTTTCAAGTTCTGCTTTCCAAAAAACAAGCGATAATTTTTCATACAGTGGAAGGTCTTTCAGTTAAAGATTATGTATTGAACGTGTAAAAATTATTGGACCAAGAACGTTTTAATTTGCTTCAGGATGAGCAATAATAGAATTTGTATTTATGTTGTCATCTAAAGACCTTGTTTGCAAATTTATTGATATGGAAGGCAGTTAATATTAACGACATATTTATCTGAAACTAGTATTACCAGCTAAACGTTATTAATTTTATCAAACGTTTCACCATAATTCCTCATTACATAATAGAGGACGAGTTAAAAAGAATACCTTATTGGCTCTCAATATCATTTATTGAGTTGGAATTGGGTTAGAGGAATATAGTCATGTTTGCAGCTTCCGTAGACCAGTTTTTATAGCTACTGACTCTGAAGAATGCACTGATTTTCCACCATCGGTTATTATAGATTTTGAAAATAAAGAATATAGAATTTTTCTCTCTGATGAGAAAATTAGATGTTTCAAATGCAAGGAATTTGGCCATATAGCATCTAAATGTACCCACTCTGATTCTGAAGATCCAGCTCCTACGATATCTAACAAGAGCAACCATCCCACTACTGGTTCTGTTAGTGTAGCAGAAGACTCTTATACCAGTATCAATGAAAATGGAGAAACATTGGTAATTGAGGAAGCAACATTTGCAGAGCCGCAAACATCTCATATAGAGAAATCAGTAAATAAGAAGAGCAAACTATCATAACCAATTGAAACTGAAAACTATGATGACATCTTGCCGTTATGGTCGAATGAAAACGATAATTCCTTAGATTTTGTAAATTTTACAGATTTTTGATAAATGTTAAAAGATGTAGTAATGCCTTAGAAACAGCAAGACTCTATACAGATGATACAAATGGTCTTATGAAATTATTAAAAAGAGCAGCATCTTGTTTCTCTCAAAGAGCAACTAAGGAAAGATGCAAACGTTTGGTTAATTATCTAAAGAGAGATCTTGCAATAGAAGGTTCACCAACTTCGCCTCCTGAATCACTAAGAGGTTCATCGCTTGATCGTACATCTTCGGTAGACAACTTCGATGGTAACACACGATTTCAATAAACACAAAACGCTAAAAGTCTACGAACGATATTTAAATGGAACCATCTCCTAACTTTTCTTAGTGTTAATAACCCCGATATACTGCTTGTTCAAGAAACAAACATAACACATATTCCTTCTACTGGAGGTTACAGTGATTACATTTATTTCGTTAATCCACGCACATCGGACTACAGTGGTACCTTAATTGCACTTAAAAAAATACAAATTTAAAAGTGATTAAACATAATATCTTGGTTGAGTCGTACCTTCATCAAATAGATGTGTCATTAAATGATTCAGTTTGGAATCTTTTAAATATTTACATACCTCACAATTTACCGATTGCAAAAGACATTCTTTCTAAATTAAGTATCTTTTTACAATCCATAATTATAGGAGGCGATTTTAACTGTGCCCTTAATCCCCAAACTGGCAGACAAGGATCTATCGAACGATACCCTGATCTATCAAATTATTTGAGAAAAATGATTTGTGAGAAGAAGTTTCAGGACTGTTGGACTTTTTTAAACAGAGGTAAAGAGGGGTATACTTTTCATACTCAAAATAACACTGCATCTAGGCTAGACAGAATATATTGCTCCAATAACTTGTGTACACAATTACGAGCGGTTGAGCTACACACTTCTTTTTCTGATCATCTGTCCCTCTGCATTTCTATTAAAAGCAGGAAGATTAAATATTCACCCCTTTATTGGAAATTCAATAACATGTTGTTACAAAATAAATCATTCACCGAGGCAATGAAAATCTTTATACAAAATGAAATTCAGTATATAAACCTAGAAAATATTTTAAGTGAATGGGAAAAATTAAAAGTGAAGATAAAAGATGTGGTAATATTATATCAACGACAAAATAAACAAAAACGCCACCTGGAATTACGTATTATAGAGAGTAAGTTACAAAAAGATGTTATCTTTAATAATTCAACTCCATTTCCAACTGTGAGATTAATCGACCAGGCAAGAGATACCTAACGTAGACCGTCTGAGCAACGGCTATTAGCCACTAAACGTGATATTCTTATAAATCAAGGTCGTCCAACATTAATATCACATATTGAGCATCCATTTAAACCTCTTCTAGTTTATACCACAACAACAGGACAGTTGAAGATGTACCTTCTCTCTGGTCCATAGTCGTCAATCTTTTTAGTGAAAAATATAAAGTCAAGCCTGTAAAACTAAACACAAATTGCATCTTGTATGATAATCTATCGAAATTATCCAATGTTGAACAAAAATCATTAGAACAACAAATAACGCTGGATGAACTAACTAACGCTCTGCACTCATTGAATGGAAAAAGCGCACCTGGTTTAGATGGGTTAACTGCAGATTTTTATATCTATTTCTGGGAATATTTGAAAGATCAATTTTATAAAACGGATCGATTACATGCATTTACCAAACTCAGTAAGTAAGTCAGTAATTACCCTTTTACCTAAGAAAAGAGATAGATTAAATTTGGAAAATTGGCGACCTATATCACTTTAACAACAGATTATAAAATATTAGCTAAAACTATATCCATAAGGTTGTCTAATGTGATCAACAAAGTTACCGCTCCAGATCAGAGCTACTCCGTGCCATATAGATCAATGTATGACTCCCTTCATCTCCACAGAGAGTTAATTCACTTTGCCAACAAACATAACATCCCTCTGGCTATAGTAAATTCAGATCAAAAATCAGCATATGACAGCATTCGTCACAACTACTTATGGCATGTTTAAAAAAAATGAATTTTAGTGATTATTTCATAAATTGTGTAAAATTGTTGTATAAAAACGGAAAAGCGCATATTAGGCTTGGGCCTATTCTTACAAAAGCAATCGATTTTCAAAGAGGAATTAGACAAGGGTGTCCTTTATCCGGTCCTCTATTTTCAATTGCTATTGAACCCCTTCTGTCCTTATCAAGATTTAGACTTCGAGGGTTCCCTATTAACGCTAATCCGGAATCCATAGATACAAAAGTAAGTGCGTATGCAGATGACGTCTCGATGTTTGTGTCCAATGAGGAAGATTTTGAACGGATACAAAATACTTATGAGTTATACAGCAAACAATCAGGTTCAGAACTCAACCATGACAAACGTAAAGGTTTTCGGGTCGGCAAATGGAAGGACAGGGACTATTCACCCTTAAATTTCCACTGGTAGTCGGAAAGTGTAAAAGTGTTAGGTATTAATTTTTTTAATAACAGTTCCTCAGACTCAAACAAAGCATATGAACTCTTGGACAATGCTCTGACGAACAACCTCGCAAAGTGGGAAAGCAGATCGTCATCACTCTCTGTATTAGGAAAGAAAAAAGTTATAAATCAGTTTATAATACCGAAACTGTTGCACATTTTACAAGTAATAAATATATCCATGCAACAACAAAACGCGTTACAACAGAAAATAGTTAATTTTATGTGGAGTGGGAAATATTGGGTACCAAACATTGATCTATGCTTACCATTGAACCAATGAGATATCGGTCTTAGTCATCTTCATTCAAAAATCCATGTGGCTACAATTGGCAATGGTTTTTCCTTCAAAATAGAATTCCTTCGAAGCCATTGGTATCACCTTTTATAGCCGACCTTATTAAAGTTTTGCAAAATACAAAAATAAGAATGGACAATGTTGATCCTTCTAGCATCCCCACATTTCCTTCAACTTTATCACCACATACTGTACCACCAGTTCTTTCATCACGATGAACAGATTATGGGTTCAATATTGTAGAAGATTTTAGACTAAACGGCGTATGGTTAACTAACAGTGCTATGCTACTTCAAATTTAACATGCCCATAAAACTATAAAAGACGCGTTATTACTCCATTACAAAAGAATAGTACACTCATTCGACGTTTTGTACCAAAATTTTTCAACATCATTACCTAAAGATAAATTTACCTTCAATATACCAGGAAACGGTGTAATAACACTTAAGAAAAACTCAAGAAAAAAACTACAAACTCAACTAACCATGAATTTTTCCAACTGTAATCGAACCAACAGATCACTTGCACACTGATTAGATTTCAAAACATATTGGAATTTATATTTCAATCCAATTACACCTGGTTTTATTGGAGAAATAGCGTGGAGATTTGCTAAAAACAGATTGGCCGATTGTATATTTCTTTTCAATGCCAGCCTCACAAACACACCAAACTGCCAGTTTTGTGATGCAACGTGACACATGATTATAAATTGCCAGCACGTAAATCAATTGTGGCTGTAATTACGTCTTTAGTTAACCATATCCTCACAACGAGTTGGTCTCCAAGGATAACAATTGTTTGTGGAATAAAAGGAAACAAAAATTCCGCCAATCTTTCAAATTTTCTAATAAATCTTGCAAAGTTCGTTATTTACCACCACACGTTAAATGCCGTCAAAAGCAATTCGCCTGCTACATAGACCAAAGCAATCAACTTAAGTGGGGGACATTGTTAATGTAATTAAGATTTTTTGTTCTATGTAGCTTGTCCATATGTATACAGAAACTGTAAAAACTGTTTTAATAAATAATAATAATAATAATAATAATAATAATAATAATGCACGCACGCGCCCACGCACACACGCACTCACGAACCCACGCACGCACGCACCCACGCACGCGCACACACGCACACGCACCCACGCATGCACGCACGCACACACGCACCCACGCACACACGCACGCACGCACGCGCACGCACACGCACACACTCAACTTTGGGAAACATTACCAAACGAAACGTGCTACTAAATCCTTTAAGATAGTGAAATTATGTAATATCAAAATGCGAATGTTTTACTTCTAATAAATAGAGAAATTTATTATAATTTTAAAATAACCAGTTTTGACAAAATGCTTTGCGCTTGATTTTAAATTACAAATTATTATCAATAAAAGTTATTTGGTTAAATATTTACTTATCAAAAAAAATTATTTTTATTAAGGTTTTTGTTAGTAGAATATGATAACCATATGCAACACACGTCATTATTTTAAAAAGTACACAATTATTAAAAAAAGTGCAGCCGTAAATTGTAAATATCCCGTTTTAAAGTTAAACTGGTATCTTAAACTGATCTCAAATGACGACTTCATCTGAGTATAACGAATGCGTAGGTCAGAGCGTAACTATATAAAGTTTTCCAATTAACCTATATAAGCAAACGTAGATATAGAAAATTTTGAAATCGACGCTTTAAAAAAACTCTCGAAAATGCATTAGATACAAACATTTGTTTAATACTCTAATTTTGCAATCGGTTGATACTGTTATAGTCTTTTCAAAAATACTAACTGTTGGGGAATGGTCGGTTTTATAAACCTACACTATACCACAGAATACAGATTTATCTGTATTCTGTGACGATACTCCTTGTGTAATAAATATTTGCTTTCATCGTATTGTAATTGGTACGCATGGCAATATTGGAGTTCGATGTGCATTTTAGTTTAGCCGCTGCACGTAAACGGTGTAGTTAATTTCAACAATATCTTGCTTGGTTTCATTCACTTTCCTCTTTTACCGGTTTTTTCCTTTTATTGTAAAAATTGGTAATTTTATACCTACAGCGAGCAAAATATTTAAACAGAAAGTAATTAATAAATCGCTGTGACTATCCACAAGCAAAAATTATAACCTTAAACTGTCTAAAGATGGAAATAAAAAGGAAAACAAAAATCTATGGTAACCTGGGATTCTCTCAATGGACTGTAGCGTAACGTAGCTTGGATCCTAGGTTACTGTAGATTTTAGATTCCCTTTTTATTTCCATTTTTTTAAACAGATTTAGGTTAATTTTGCATGCGGATAGTCACAGCCTTAATAAATTACACCAGTTATATCCAAATTAAACGTTTATATTTAGGCCGTGTCTGCTACTACGCAAATTATAACCTAAATCTACTTTAAGAGATGGAGATAAACAGAAAATGTGAAATTCGGATGTAACCTAGATCCAATCTACAGCACGCTATAATCGTTTGTGTAAGCCGGACAATCCAGAAGGGGTGACAGAGTCTTAACTGAAGCACAGTATATACTTACGTTTATCTACGTTACTGTATATACTGTGACCGAAGTACCGTAGATGTGAATGATTTCAAATTTCCCGTTGTAGGAGACACGCCGTTATATTTATTGTATGGTTATGTTTTAAGTTTTTTTTTACTAACGTAAAACCGAAAATATTCTGCAATAAAGTTGTTTACAATGCAGTAATTTTTAATGAGAAAATTATGGCTTCTGGCTCTGATTCCGAACATGATTCTCAAAGGAGTTTGAGTCCAAGCGCGCAAGGACCTGCTCCAACCCCAGGTTATGGTCTTGATAGATCTCGTTCCAACTCTCCTGATTTTGAAAATGAAACAGAAAATAGATCAAGAAGCGGAAGTCCGTCAATTGACGGAAGTCGAAGTCGGTCTCCTTCAGGTGGATCACAGCGATCAAATTCAGTAGAATCAGGTGGTTCAAATAAATCACGTTCTCCAAGTGTTGCTTCAAATAAGTCACAGAGATCACAAAGCGCAGGGTCCGATGTTTCAAATAGATCCAATGCTTCAAATAGATCTAATGTTTCTAATAGATCTAATACTTCTAATAGATCTAACACTTCCAATAGATCTAATGCTTCTAATCGATCTAATACTTCTAATAGATCCAATGCTTCTAATCAATCTAACGCTTCTAATAAGTCACAAACTTCTAATAGATCAAGAAGTGCCAGTTCACATTCTAGTAGAAGCTCACGTAGATCAGGATCTGGGTCACATGGTTCTAACAAATCTCGAACACCTTCAGAAGGCTCACATGCATCAAACCGTTCAGGCTCACAAGAATCTAATAGATCAAGATCAAACTCAAAAGATTCTCATCAGTCAAGATCCAGCTCAAGGGGTTCACAAAGATCTAAGGCATCTAATAGATCAGGTTCCGGCTCACAGAGGTCTAGGTCTGGTTCTCAAGCATCTAATAGATCTAAAAGTGTAGAATCAAGTAAATCCAAAAGGTATAGTATTGTTCTATAGTTTCTGTCTAATATCACTTTATGTTAAGATCCAGGTCGAGATCAGGATCAGAACGGTCAACATCTACAAATCGACAAAATACTTCTCAAAATAATAGTAGGTCAAACAGTCCAAACCTTGAAATTGATGCAGGAAGTCCAGGTAGTGAAATTGGAATTAAACGAAAGAGATCAAATTCTCAAGAAAATGAAGTTAAAAAGAAATATAGACTTATTGATTCAGAAAGTGAAAATGAAGGTATGTTTTAAGTGTGTTAAAAATATGTTGAATTTTTATTTGGTTTAAAGAGAAGGAAGAGCCTAGTGCGGCTGCTTTATTTGGAGATGCAGATGATATAAGTAGTGAAGAAGAAAGAGATAAAGATGAAGTTGAGGACAGAATTAGTGAAGGAGGTAGAAGTGATAACGAGCAATTAGAAAAACTATCAGATGTTGACGAAAATGAGCATAGACCAATTGTTGAATATGTAAGTTTAAGTTATAGGTCAATGTTTATATTGTGGCAGATGAGATTGAATATAGTTAGTGTTGAAACTTATGCAACTTGTTTGTGCGTTCAAGTCTCATCTGCCATGGACGAATGTGGGGTTATGCTTCAGATTTCAATCATATACCTATAAAAAAAATATACTGAAAGCTTCGTATCTGCTCAAGGCTTTGTTTTGTAACAATCAGTTTTTTATCTCTTACCTCGTTACCCCAAAGTTAGTGCACGTATTGAGAAAATATGCTTATTTTATTTCCTTTTAAAATAACCTCACAAATGTGAATAACCTCTAATTTCTGAACGTCTACGACTACGTGAAATAATCATTGTGTACGTAAGATACTATCACTAAATTAAGGGAATATGTAATGTCTTTTCAGAAATTTGAATACTATACACATTTGTTACTCTGATGGCCAATGGAGTTTGTAAACATTTATAACAAGACCACGTCTGCGTGAAAGGTTTAAAAACTGAGTGAAGGATATCGCTTCAGTCTTTGAGATACAAATTTGTGCATGCCTTCAGTATATTTTTTTATACCTATATGATTTCAATCAATTTTCTAGGAAGAAGAAAAAGAACCAGAGCCTGAACCTGTTCCTGAGACTAGGATTGATGTAGAAATTCCAAAAATTAGTTGTGATTTAGAAAGAGATATTCATTTTGTAAAATTACCAAATTTTCTTTCTGTTGAAACACGTCCCTTTGACCAAGAAACATATGAGGATGAAATTGATGAAGAAGAAACATTAGATGAGGAAGGACGAGCAAGGTATATTTTGTATATTTTTATATATTACAAATTATTGGAATGTTATATGTCATTTGTCTTTTACTTGACTAATTGTAGGCATGAATATATCACGTTGACGAAATTTGTTGTCCTTAAAAGGTATCTCGAAAATTGTAATAAGTAGAGAAAACAAATTACACATTCTCAAAACTTTTTTTTATGAAACACACATTGCAAAAAATCACATACACTATCATTTTTTACCTTCCAACCTACATATGTAGGTATAGATGATTGTACAATTGACGTTTTTTTACTATCACTCATTTTACGATGTTTGACAAAGTTTGGCCAAGATCACCCATGTCTGTGTGTTGGATGTATGTTAGTATCCACGATAACTTCAGATTGATGATACTTGAAATTTCACATTTAAATTTGATTTTAGGAGAAATCCAGCAATGGAAAGGGTGGGTTTATAGGGACAGTTTTTGATTTTTATCAAATATTCCTGGAACTATTGCATATTTCAAATATATAAATATACTGGCATATAGACACTTTAAAATTGTAAATGAATTATGTTTTATACAATTTTTTGATACAATGCATAATTTGGGTGTAAACAATCCATAAGGTTTTTTACTTTATTATTATTATCATTAATCAGCGCTCAGAATACTATCAATAAATTCTATAAGCTAATAGTAGTAGAGTTATAGGATGTTAACATGATGAGATTTTGTCCATTGACGAATTCCCTAGTACTTGGATTGCTTATTTTTTTCCAATTCCAACGATACCAAAAATATACATACTGTGTGGACGTTTAGGTTGGAATAAATTCAATATCTCGTAAAGCACAATTTTTTTCAAAAATCGCTCGGACCCGTCGATTTTATATTTTTTCGGGGCATATTTTGCGAGAAAAAAAATTTTATACAGGGTGTCTCAAAAAAGATTTGCTAAACAAAACTTTTTTTTCAAATTGCAACCCAATTTTTTTATTGCATTTTTGGATTGCCCTTACAATTCTAAACATTTGTCATGTAGCATGTGCTATACCTAAGTCCAAGCGTTTTGCAGTTATTCGTCAAATTCAAAAATTAAAATAAAGAATTGAATTTTAAAGTTATCATGAAGAAAATCGAAAAATTAAAATAATTTTTTAACGTTTTATTATATCGATATACCAAGATTCGTAAACTTAAAAATAATTTTATTTCAGCAAATGCTCGACATGTCTTCCGTTAGCCAACTGACCATAGTCTAATCGATCTACAAATTCCTGCTGCACATTTCGAACCATTTCGGGCGTTAGTTGACTAACGGAGGACATTTCGAACATTTGCTGAAATAAAATTATTTTTAAGTTTAATTGCAAAATGCAATAAAAAATTGGGTTGCAATTTGAAAAAAATTTTGTTTAGCAAATCTTTTTGAGACACCCTGTATAAAATTTTTTTTCTCGCAAAATATGCCCCGAAAAAATATAAAATCGACGGGTCCGAGCGATTTTTGAAAAAAATTGTGCTTTACGAGATATTGAATTTATTCCAACCTAAACGTCCACACAGTATATACCCACAGAACAAATCAAAATTACTCTTTTAACAAAATTTGGACTATTTATTGTTCTATATTACTATTAACACAACTTAAAACTTTTATTATTTATTTCTAAAAACAAAAAGTTGTTTATTACATATTGCATACACATTAATAAATCATAAAAACAATGTTTAGTGATTGAGCCATTAATTTGCTAGTCCTCATATATTACGTCTAGATCTCTATATCTATTATATCATCTTGAAGAAAACTGTGAACAGTGCCAAGGCGAGCACTAGTTTCATCATCATCAGTTCCACTTCCAATACTTTCAGTTTCTATGTCGTCGTGTAAACTATAATTATAATCGTTATCTGGTTCGGTAAGAAAGAATTTTTTCCAATACGGATCCTCAAAGGTTCGTCATGAAATGCAACTTGAATAAATTGCTCGTACCAATAAAGTGCACAATTTTTCTTTCTCCAATGGTTGTACATTATCCATAAAACATAAAGGATTAGGATGAGATGAACTTCTTGCGACCTATAATCGGTAAACTTTTAATTGTACAATTCCTTTATGTACGACGAATAATAACTTACATGTACATGTATGAGATTCAATGATTTAATAGCAGAGTAAGTAGGCATCTAAAACAGGTAAAAATAAATTGAAATTGTGATTATGAAAAGAAATTTCTTACACCTACTACAGAAGTTTCAGATATAGACGATGTCGTTGATAAAGATGTAGTTCTTTCTTTTTTAGTCACGTTCTGTTTTTGTTTTAATTAACTTAATATGATCTGGGCATTTACGACACTTATTTAGCAAACGTTTCTTCATTCTTACGGGATTGGCAATATAGCAGTCACCACAAAACTTGCATTTTCCTTTCTTATACTCTCCATTATTAACACTATTATAATATTTCCATATAAGCCCCTCTCGTTTTGGCATACTAATTATTATTTAATATAAATTGTAAATTATAATATTGAATAGAAAACATGCAATGCTAAATTGCGAAAGTATAAACCTTTGATTATGTATATACATAATCAAAGGTATAAATAAACACACAAAGAAAATATAGGATGTGGTTCCATAAATAGCTGACGGTAATTTATATAAATGACTTCGTTAAATATCCGGCTATTTAACCGGATATTTAACCAGGATATTTATCTACTTCCAAACACTACTTCACAGTAGATCCATTGGCCAGTTTCTTTTGAGTCTTCTATTGTAGTCTCTGGTAATAGTTCAAGTAGGGGGTTTTCGTGTTTCAAGTCTTGGATGGTGATTATTACTTTTTTGTTGGATGACATCTTTAACAAAACTTATTTTGAGCTCATTATGTATTGTTTCATTCGATACAAACCACGGTACATTTAGGATTTCTCTCTCTAGTTTGTATTGCCACGTGGTTATGTTTTTATCACATATTTGCCGTTAATCCCGAAATTATACATTCCTTAGTACCGTACATCTGAAATGTAGTGTAAGTTCATGCTATTGAACTTGATAACGCATATATTTTTGGGAAGCTTTTCGATTGTAACGCTTTTATTTTGTTCCTTTACGTATTTGAAAAGTATTCGAAATTTTTACAAATAGTAATAGCATTTAGAATCCTTTGTTTGAAAACAAACGAAAGTTTTGGGTTGTTTATCAAGTTTAGATGGGAGTTTGAAATTACAATGTGATTTACGTTATTGGTATCAATAGTTAGTGAAACCCTTTTTTTACTAATTTGGTTGGGAATGTGCTAGTTTCCTTGTAAATAAGAGTTGTAATTCTATAGATATTGTTAAATATTGTCGTTAAAATTGCGTCATAGGAAAATTGCAGAACACATTTAAAATTGTTACTTTGTATTTAAATATAGTGTAGAACAGCATATTTCGTAGTTTATTAAGACGTTGGAGGCGACAAATTGGCGGTGTTTTTCGATCAAATTGTTGGTCTTAAACAAAGAGTTTAGCTTTTAGGTACGAGGCGTTAAGGGTTAGCGTCGCTAAGAAATCTTCAATTTATAGGAAATAGATTACAGTGATAACGCACGCCGGTTGTGAATTGTTTTTTTGGTGATGCAATTTTTCCGACGGTTTCGATTTTGATTCGTTTTGATGCGTATTAAAAAAATTAAGTAATCTTTTTTAGGATCGGCTAATTAAGTAGAAGGGAGATGACATTGAAGATGGCAAGAAATGAATGTAGCTTAAGGCAGTCTTGCTAGAGATGTAGTTCAGGGCTCACCCTTGTTTGCGGCTCTGCCGCACACACGAAGATTTGTTTGTTTGGAGGTGGTGAACTATTTACACCCTTACCGGGATGTTAAGTCAAGTGTATCGTGGAAGGCTTTCCGTTAGTTAACCTTGATTTGAGGGATAATTTTATAACTTCGTTCCTCCCGGATTATTTTAAAGTTATCGTTGTTCATGGAATTGGATTCGGTGTTGGATAAGTGTCGGTCCTTAATTCCTTTTAGAGTTTCATCGCATCTTGTGTGCGGACTAATAATAATATAGTTCAGGTTTTTTAGTTTTGTGTATACAGCAGACCCGATAACAAATAACTCGCTGTAAATAGCTAAACTTTTTTGTTCTTTTAAAATAATAAATGTTATTCAGAACTTGTATATGGTTAGAGTATATTAACAAGCAACGTGTAAATAATTAAGCTTTTTGTTTGAACAATAATAAGTGCCGTTCATTGCTAGAAAATTAATGAAGTTAAGGAGTAACGAGTAAAGATAATCAATAGTGTAACGTACAACCAATTGGTATTAATCAGAACGCACTTGGAAGCCGAAGTATTTACGAGAATATTTGGAGTTTGAGCGTAGTTACAACATCGATCACGTTGCCGAGACCGCCGCAGAGTCCATCCTCTGGGTTTCCACCAGGTGTCTGCATAACAAAAGGAGCGGTTCAAACTTAAGGTAATCATTCATTTCACATTCTTGCTGTGGTCGACAAAATTTTAATAAGGTGTTATGTGTATTTGTTTTGTATGATCTCACTGCTGAGCACGCTGTTTTTTTTAGATTAATTTCTTATTATTTTATCGTTTAAATTTTAATATAAGCGTATTCATGCGTGTTGTAATCTAAATTTACAGGACTTTTCATATTTTGTTATACTGACGATTTTGTATCAAAATTTTACGTATGACGAAGGCATTACAAGGGGAACGCAACTTTTTGTTATAACCATTTGTTATGTTGGCATATGAGTAATATTTACCGTAAATTTAGTAAAGGCCGACATTGAAACTAGCTAGTATCACCGCCTGTTAAGTAAACTGAATGATTTAATTTTAATAGAGAGAATTTAATGTAACGATTGCGTGGTTATCTCGAAGGTGGTGATTTCATAATACATATCTCTAGGTTAATATACTTGTGTTTTTTTTTAATGTGAACCCATTTTATATACAGCACAGTGTTTACACACATTTTAAGTGTTTGTTTTGTTTTGAGTGAGATCATTGAATTAACGTCAATGGTTTTGGGTTTATTTTAAGTGAAATAATTACGTTAGAAAACTTTACAAGTGATTATTTAATTATAACGTAACATTTAGAGGTTGATACGTTAATGCATTGTACAGCCCTCTAAGGTTCTATAAATATACTTCTACACCCATGGCTACAATTTTTACCTACTTGACAGTTTGGGTAATAACTAGAAGATTTGGTGCCTGATGCTCAGTCGTAGATTAAAGTGGGCTAGGTTCATAAAATTGTCGATTTGCTTTATTAACCAAAAAATATTTACATGTACCTAGATATGTTCGCTTTAAAATCGGGGTTGCTTCTGCCTAAAACTAATTGTTAAATACTCGGACACTAACTTGTTTTTAAATATGGAATAAACAAGTAAACCATTATACAATAAAGTTAAAAGAAAATTTCTACAATAACATTTTATTACACAACCTATATCTAATTATAAACTGAAATACTTAATGCTAATGTTAGTATCGTTATAACCTAATGAATAATTAAAATTCTGAGTAATTAATGGAATCAGAATACCTTATTCTTGGTCACAGTGTAGATAGCGAAACGACTGCATGCTGGGTCAGCTTTTTTGGAAATTGTTGCGTAATATTACTTTAGGGTTGAAATAAATCTGGATTTGTATGCTTTATAATTCCAAAATGAATAAATCTCACTCTTGATCAATCGTACTAATACTATTAATAATAATATTAACGGTAAAATAATTAATTTCGTAGATGGGTATAAACGTGTAAAGGTGAAGTGAAAGTAAAAAATAGAAGGTAAAAGTAAAAGTAAAAAAGTGCCTGAAATGCAAACGTCTCAAACATTGTAAAATAACTTTAAATAAACTCACCATAAAATTTATAGCACTTTTAATAAAAAAATATTTAACAGAGCAAAAATGGATCCTCTACTACCTTTCAGTATCGCACAAAAAAACGAAGTTGCCAAAAGGTCTTTGCGCATGAACATGTCTGAAACTGAATGTGCAAACGAAATGCGTACGAGTTATAATTAAAATAATTAAATGCATGTTTTTATGCAACTATGATATGCAACACACGCTGCACGTAATGCATATTAAGTTGCCTATTTTATTATTTTTTATAATTTTATTACAAACGTTGAAGAGTTACAGTATGTTCACATGAATTTGAGCATATTTGATAGGGGATTGATTGATATAATTTCAAGTGGTTGTAAATTGAAGTAAAATGATTTCTTTACTTGGAAATATAATTTCATTGATAATCAGATTTATTAAGTAGCGTAACAACAGAATCGTTGTTTTTTGATCAGATCAGTAACTGATTTTGCGGCACGCAATTATTTTAGATAAGCCTGCGATATTATTTGTAGCCTTTCAGGTATAGCGAAGACCTGCTGGTCCCAGAACTGTGATTACGTTCAGATAAGCGAGTTATTTGAGTATTTAAGCGAGCTGTGAACTGGAGTAATTCAATAAATCACAAAAATTTTGATAAAAATGAATAAATTAAAAAGAAAAAAGTATATTTTTTCGGTACGAATTCGTCGAAGGGTAGCTTACCGTAAATAAGTCAAAATAGGGTTTCAAATCGACATAAAACCGAAAAGGGCGCCAGGGTATTTGAAATGACACAATGGGGGTTGAAATGCCTAATTACGCCAGTTCATAGCTCGCTTAAAATACTCAAATAACTCACTTACCTGAACGTAATCGCAAGTGGTCCTGGGACCCGCTAACCTGAAAGGCTACAAATAATATCGCACGCTTCTCTAAAATAATTGCGTGCCGCAAAACAATCAATGACTAATCTGATCAAAAAACAATTCTGTTGTTACGTTACTTTCTGAATAATTCTGATTTTCAATGATCTTTCACTTCAAAAAAAAAGAATCACTTTCATTCTGTTTACAACCATTTGTAATTAAATTCCTCGCCCACAATACGCTCAAATTCTTAAAAGTAAGGCATTAACTCGTCAACCTTTAAAAGTTACGTTATAGCTCAATAATCAATAGATAAAGCTTTCGTACGTAATTATTTTACTTCAAACGAACACAAAAATATTGACGTTAATTTCAATGACTCAATCCCATAAAAAACACAAAATGCGCGTCAATGAGGTGCTATATGAGAAATGGGTTTACACTTAAAAACACAAGTACATTAATCTCAAGAAATGTAATATAAACAAAATAAAAATAAATAAGACCATCGAGATGTCACGACAATTATTACATTAATTGCATTCTATGCAAGTTCAATCACCTAGTTTATCTAAAAGGCGGTAATACTAGCTAGTTTCAATGTTGGCTAAAATTTATGGTAAATCTGTTTCTTATGCCAAAATAACAAATGGTTTTAACAAATCAATTGCGCCCTCCTTGTAATGCGTTTGACACATAATTTCGATACAATTCGTCAGTATAACAAATAGGGAAAAACACTTGAATAAATTCGGATTACAATACGGATGAATACGCTGGTAGCAAAATTTAAACGGTAAAGAACAATGAGAAGTTAATCTCCAGCCGCTAGTATAAACAACCAAATAATAAAATACGCACAAAAATTTCTTAAAATTTGTCAACCACAGCAAAAATAAATTCATAGAAATGTTTACCTTTACTTGGGAGTAGCCTCTTTGTTATACAAGCACCTGGTGGAAACCCCAGATGATGATTTCTGCGGTATGCAATATGATTGATGTAACTACGCCCGATTACTCTTCCTCGTGAAGGAAAGCAGTGTGTCGATTCAAAGTACCAAATTGCGGTTGATTTCTACCTCAATTGGTTGCACGGTACACTCCAGTCTATATTTACACGTTATTTGTTAACTTTATTCTACTATTTACAAGGTCTGCTTGATACTTATTATTTTTCTTTAACTATACATAAAAGCTTAGTTATTTAATATATTTAACGAGTTACTCGTTACCGGGGAACTGTAAAATAACTATTTGGAATATAGGAACGAACGTTTGGTTTCCTCCGCATAAAAGCGATAACTACTCCAAAGAACAGTGAAAGCACTAGGCAAGGAAACACTTAACACCTTGGATTTTCGGCAAAGTCGCTTAGGACAAGCTGCACTATCAATCTCGTGATGGTTGAACGACTTAATATGATCCCTTCGACGGTTGTTCGGGGATGACGCCCCTTCTAACGAAAGTTCTTCCAGCATGGATTATGGATAACGTGGTTCCGCGGTAATCACTCGTTGCCGTAACGGTAACTTGCTAATACCTCTCCTATGCTAGGTCCGACTCTCGTGAAAAATTAATTTGTCGCTACTTTGGTTTTTTACATCCCTACTAAGCCAATCATAAAAAAGTTTACTTAAATTTTTTGAATACGCGCCAACACGAATTAAACTCGAGAGCCGTCGGAAAATTGCATCACTAAAATAATGCACTTCGTAATCGCGGGCCTTATCTTTGTAACCGATATCCTGTAAAGCAGCGCTGAACCTTAATGCCTCGTACCTAAAAGCTAAACTCTTTGTTTAAGACCAAGATCTTATCGAAAAGAAAAGCCGATAGTTTGACGGCTACAATTAAATTTGCCAACGATGCTCCATACAATTTCATTTTATAAAACGCAATTTCACTCAATTCTTCCTATCAAATTAGTAAAAGGGTTTCACTAATAACCTTAATTTAAACTTTCATCTAAATTTGATAAACAACCGAAACTTTATTTTGTTCTCAAAAAAAGAAGATTCTAAATGCGATTACTATTTGTAGAAATTCGAAAATCTTCCAAATGCGTGAAGGACAAAATAAAACGTTAAAATCGAAAAGCTTCCCAAAGAATTTATGCGTTATCGAGTTCAATTGCATGAATTTATACTACATTTGAGATTTACGGTATTAATAAATAAGTTATAATTTCGGAATTAACGGCAAATATTTGATAACCACCATGTGGCAAATCGTTAATAAATATTAAAGAGAGTAGTGGTCCCAATATTGATCCCTGGGGAACTTCTAAAGTCAATAAACTAGGTTGGATGTTTTACCATACACTATTACGACGTGGGGTCTGTTTTTTAAGTACTTAAGAGTAAATTAATTTGCAACTAAGAGTTCAAAATTATAAATTTGTCTGAACTAAAAGCGATACAAAATTCGCCTTTTTCAAAATAACCTAAGGTGTAGTTAATAAAGTGTGCTACTGCATCTGAAGTATTTTGTCCTTTGCAAAATCCAAATTGTTGTTTAAAAAATAATGTATTACATTCAAATAAACGTACAAATTGATTGTAAATCACATGTTCAAAAATTTTAGATTTAGTTTTTAGGATCGTTAATATTTCCTTTTTTATGAAGTGGAAAAACTCGTGCGCTCTTAAGCTTATCATGGAAGACACCACATTCATACGATAATTTGATTAATTTAGTAAGAGGTTTTGCTAACATACTGCTATTAAATTTAACCACTTTAGAGGAAACACTACTTTTGAGAGATTAAATAATATCTCTCGACAACAATTTATGATATAGATTGAAATTAATTATTTTGATTCATTTTAGTTAAATATCAACAATATTTTTTAGATTAAAATTTTTGGCAAAAACTTTTAGAGACTTATTTGACGAAAGAACAAAATATCAGTTGAATTTATCTGCCTATTTCCACAGTTTTTGTTTTATAGCGCGACGGTTTGAGATTCCAATCATTTATTATTATTATGTTTCGGAAGCGGACTCTGCTTTCGTTATCAAGCTTAGTCCTGAGAAGGACTGTTTTCGCACTTGAGTTGAATTCATATATTATGAATTTTTCCCAAGCACTTGACTACTCTCAGATTCGAACTAGGCACCTTTCACATGTAAGTCTGAGAGCTTTACCGCTAAGCCACTAAGTAATCCAATATTTTTTAGAACTTATATATACTAAGTGACATAGAAAGAACATCCAGTAATAATGAATATTTTCTAAAAAAATTTTTGGGAATATGTTTGTTTATGTTAAGATAAAAAACGATCAATTTTTTAGCCATATTACTCTAGTGTTTTTGCGTTAACCTCTTTCAAAAACATTTACGATCACGTAGCCTTAAATTCATTTGTAACTACAGTTGTCATTTAAGACGTGTAGAACACATTACAAAAAGCTTCTTACATTGAATCACGATGCCTCGAGTGCGAAGATGCCAAAATGTTCGGCAGTCAAGCGAGTTTGATAGGGGCCGAATTGTGGGCTTACGAGAGGCTGGGTTGTCTATGAGAGATATAGCCGATAGAACGCAACGGAGTTTAAACACTGGCAGTCTGTGTTCGGGCATCGAACCAAGAGGACCGTACACGAAGAGCGAGAGGTACAGGACGTCCTCGAAGAACCCCAGAAGCCGAAGATCGCCGTCTTAGAGTATTGGCTCTATGGGACCGCTTCTCGTCTACACGGACGATTGCGGACCAGTGGTTTGCAGAACATGGAAGCTCTATTGGGATGCGAACTGTTTATCGCCGGATAAGAACCTTTGGACTCTTCATACCGTCCCCATTTTGTGCTACCACTGACTCCTGGGCACCGACGTGATCGTCTAGTGTGGTGTAGAGAACGGGCAAATTGGGACCAAGAATGGAATTCAATTGTCTTCAGTGATGAGTCCAGATTTTGTTTGGGCATGCATGACGGTCGTGCAAGGGTGAGAAGACGGCGTGGTGAAAGACAAGGTCCCCAATTTTCTGTGGAAAGGCATATATATGCACCACACAGTTGGAGTTATGGCATGGGGGGCTATTGCTATTTGAAGTTGGTCACCTTTGGTCTTCATTAGAGGTAACATGACTGCTGTGCGCTACATCCAGGAGATCGTAGAACCCCATATTGTACCTTATGTTCAGACCATCCCCAACAGCACATTCCAACAAGACAACGCACGACCTGGTGTTGCTAGGTGGCTAATTTTGAGGCTAATGAAGTTGCGACGGGCCACCGAGATCGCCCGATCTTTCACCCATCGAGCACGTCGGATATTATGGGAAGAAGATTACTCAATTTACTCCACTCCCCACAAACTCTAATGGCTGCAGCATGAGTTACAGATAGCATGGGATGAGTACCTCAGGAGGAAACCGATCACCTCATTAGAAGTATGCCCAGGCGTGTTAATGAGTGCTCAAGACATCGTGGTGGCGCAACACTTTAAGTTTTTTTGAAAAAGTTAATAGTTTAATTTTTATCAAATTTTGATCGTTTACTAGTCTAACTCGAATACACTTGTATACCAAAAATTGTTCAAATAAATTTATTATTACAGGGTGTTCTTTCTATGTCACTTGGTATATGTATATATTAAACTTTTTCGTGGTTACGCAGTAGTTTATTGTGCATGTTGCGCCGTAACGTTTTGCGCAGATGTATTGCACATTATTGCGACCCAAATGGGTTTCATTTCTACACTAGCTTGGTTTAATGAATTTTCTGCTAGTGCGATGTATGTTACTTCTTTGAGTTTCCGGCGAGTTGTATTCGCATGCTTTGCCACTATCTCTGTTATCCCATTGGATGCGTTGCTGTTCGTTCCAAACATGTTCGGCGGTTCTTGATTTTTCTTGTCACCTTTGAGGATGTTGTTCTTATATTCCTGAGTTCTCACTTTGAGTGGTCTACTGCTGCTCTCTCCTATGTATGCTCTGCCGCATTTACATGGTAGGTTGTATACACAATTCTTGGAATTCTGATCTTCATTGTGTGGTTTGGTTTTGGTTAGTATTCCCCTGAGCGTTCTTGTCGATTTGAAGGCAGTACGTACCTTGTATTTGCTGCCTTCTTTCGTATTTTGTCTGAGGTACTACATATGGTATTATCCCTGTTTATTTACTGTTACCCTTTCCGTGTTTGAGTTAGGTGTTAGATCGGGGTAGCCATTTTCTTTAAGTGTTGTAGCGATATTTTCTTGGTCTTTTTTCACGTCCTCTTGCTTTGAACATATTGTTTTCACTCTATCGAACAAACATCTTGCCACGCCTAATTTCACGCTTTTGTGGTGATTAGAGTTGTAGTTTAGGTATCTTCCGGTATGGATAAGTTTCACTGTCATGAAAGTGTTGTCATTTCTGTGTACAAGAACATCCAAGAATGTGAGTTTATGTTCTGATTCCATTTCCATTGTGAATTTTATGGAGGGTACGCGGCTGTTTAGATGATCTAGGAATTCATCCAGCGTATACATGCCAAACTACGAAGGTATCGTCGACATCTCTAAGCCACATCCTTGGTTTTCCAATTTGGATATCACTTGGTCTTAAGTTCTCATATATATATATAATATATATATATATATATATATATATATATATATATATATATATATATATATATATACAGTGTTATTTAATAAATGTCCGATATTTTCCAGGAGGATTTCTCAATTATTTTTAAGGAAAAAAGTTTATATAAGCACGGGTCTACAAGGCCTTCATTTTTGAGATACAGGGTGTTAAATATTTATTTTCATTTTGGTTTTTCCTAAATAATTTTGAAATTTTTATTTTTTTTTAATCAACATGAAAACATTTTAAACGCAAATTTATAAATAACAATAAACGCAAGACAAAAAAACTAAAGCCAAATCACAATAAATGTTGGAAATGTCCTCCTCCTGCCTGTATGTACACTTACTTGATACTTTTCTTTTCAAAGACTACGCGAATTAATGACAAGAAGATTGGATGCATTGATTTCTTTAAATCAAAATATCTCGAAAACAGTTGCTAGCAGCGACTTTCGACAAGAATACCTTTTTTACGTAAAAATGGCGGGGAAATCGATTTTTCTACTAGAAAATAAGATACAAACATGCACAAAAAAGTTGTGACTCTGTAAAAGAAAAGTATCTATAGGTAGCGCCCCCTACAACTAAGAGCCAAACTAACCTCACATTTGAATTTCTCATGTTAAAAAACTCCCCAGTACCAATTTTTGTTAAAATATTGAGATTATTTCAAAAATTATTTAGGAAAAACAAAAATGAAAATAAATCTTTAACACCCTGTATCCCAAAAATGACGGCTTTGCAGACCCATGCTTATATGAACTTTTTTCCTTACAAATAACTGAGGAATCCTGTAAAATATCTGATACTTATTAAATAACACCCAGTATATAAATTGGCGGGTAATCTTGAACAATTATTGTGTATATGTGTAACTTTAATTAAAGACTCACGTTAGTTTGTCTTGATAAAGAAATAAAGAATTCTGAAAGTTCGACTCAGCAACAAAGAGTTTTACTTTCCGGGGCTTGTTTACTTTGACTGCAACCACAATTAGTATTTAAGTATTTATATATATATATATATATATATATATGTATAATCATTAACTGTATTTATTTAAAATTAACGTTTGAAGTACATACAGTAAAAGATTAACTCGAGTGGGACTTGAACCCACGACCTCCACTTTGCTAGAGTGAGGCTCTTCCAACTGAGCTTATCAAGGGGGCAAGTCACAATCGAATCAAACAAACTGTATGTACTTCCCTAGTTACGATGTATTATAATTTTTATACACAATGAAGCATCACAGTCAACTTGTGTTGTATGTCATGTGAGTTTAAGTTTGAATCAATTGTGACTTGCCTCCTTGATAGCTCAGTTGGAAGAGCCCCACTCTAGCAAAGTGGTAGTCGTGTGTTCAAGTTCCACTCGAGTTGATCGTTTACTGTATGTACTTATTTGTATTAGTATTCCGTCGGTGATTATATGTGATAGTAAGAGATTGGCCTGAGTGATCTGATAAAGTAGTATCATGTACAATTAATCTAAAATTATGACCAAAATTAATAAATGAATTGTCGAGACAATTATTAAACCTTGTTGCCTCAAAGTTGGTGACAATGTAACCATACGAAGCTACGATATCGCTCAGGTCTACAGCAATTTTATCATTTATTTCAACGTAGCTGTTACTTCACAATGTACTAGAATTGACAAACTATTTAGATGAGTAACGTTTTTAAATTGAATACCTTCTCTCACTAATATCAAGACTCTTTTATGATCAAGTGTTGTGCTAGAGTTGGACCACATCCAATATTATTGAAGCATGTAAATAAGCTTCAAATTCAGAAATTTTGTTATGAATACACTAGATGTTTAAATGATTGTTGAATGTTAAGCATTTATCATTGATTTAGGACGAAACATGAAGAAACGGTTAACAATGGACTCCTACTGGCCACAAGTTGGGTTCCATTGCAGATTCTTTTTCATTGGAGTCTAACGTTACTTTAAAAGGCGTATTCATTAGGACGCTTTGAATTAATTTTAATAGATGTTGCCGATTTAATATTTCTAGATTATAAATAACTGGTTAAGGTTCCTTTGGTGTAATTAATGTCAACACCTCATACATGCAGATGGCAGAATTTTTGAGCAGCTTTCAAGGAGCTCCCAGTGCAAGAACCTTGAATTACCAAAGGCTTCTTCTTATTTTTGTTTCCTGAACTTCTGTAATTTTATTTTTTTCTGTTTGAGAATGGCAGTAGTAGCTGTAGAGCTTGTTGTTATTTTGTTGATGGAATTTATTGATGGTGTAACTCCATTATTGTATTTATTTAATTTTGGAAACTTCTTTTCATTGTCAATGTCCTTGGAAATGTGTACATTCTTTATCGTTTCTGCAACGAATGCAGAAGTGATTACCCCATTACCTTGGGATTTATTTCTATTAATGCTTTTTAAAGTACTTACAGGTTTAAATTCTGAGTTATTTTCGACATTTTTAGATTTTAAATTATTTAATTCGCTTATTAAAGCAATTTTATCCTCTAGTATGGCTATTTTATCTTGTAGGCGTTTTATTACCATGTCTTTTTCCGCAATAATAGCTTTTAGTAGATTTCTTCACATGCTTTACATATCATTGTATTTTGTACAACAATTACTTTAGATGTTTCAGCACAACTCGGTTGATAGCAAGTAACACAACAAACACTACATGTTAATACTTTTTAACCACGATTACATTAGAAACAGTTAGATTCACTGATTTTAACATCCTCACTTTGCAAACTCGACCTCTGCTAGCCGACATTATACTTTTATGTTATAGTAAAAAACAAATTACTTTTATATATTTGTAAAAAGAATTCATTTTACTAAATTTTGTTTACATTAGTATATATATATATATATATATATATATATATATATATATATATATATATATATATATCACATACATACATACATACATACATACATACATACATACATACATACATATAGGGTCCGCAACAAGAGCGCCTTCTTCTATATCTTCCGTTTTATATAAGCTAGATTAATAAAATTTGGAAGCAGTTATAGTTTAGTTGTGTGCATGTTTTAAAATTATTCACGCGAATACAGGTTGTTTATTTAAAGAGGACCAAATTATAAAAAATTTAATTGGAACACCCTGTATATTATTACTTTTTGAATTCTACACATTGTTCTAACAAATTCGCAATATATTTCCCTATCCTAAATATAGCCGTTTTGAGATATTTCGATTTTTTAAAAAAATTGAAATTCAGAGTACATACAGTAAAGATTAACTGTTGAAATAAAAGTTATCAATTTATAGAGATATACAACAGAAGCTTCCATGGCAAGTAAGAATATAACAATATTTGTATGTACTTCATAATTACTTGCATTATCATTTATACACAATGAAGCATCACTTTCAATTAAAACCTGTCATGTGAGTTTAAGTTTTGGTTTCTTTGTGACCTTTCCTTAAGCTCAGTTCGCAAACTCCTACAAACCGTTTCCGTTCATTGCCAATTTTGCAAACGTTACTGTATGTACTTACATTTTAAATCTCGGCGTGATTATATGAATAGTAAGAATTGGCCTGAGTGATCAGATAAAGTAGTAACAGTACAATTAATCTAAAATTATGACCAAAATTAATAAATGAATTGACGAGACAATTATTAAACCTTGTTGCCTCAAAGTTGGTGACAATGTAACCTAAAACTAGATATCGCTCAGGTCTACATTTTATCATTTATTTCAACGTAGCTGTTACTTCACAATGTACTAGAATTGACAAACTATTTAGATGAGTAACGTTTTTAAATTGAATACCTTCTCTCACTAATATCAAGACTCTTTTATGATCAAGTGTTGTGCTAGAGTTGGACCACATCCAATATTATTGAAGCATGTAAATAAGCTTCAAATTCAGAAATTTTGTTATGAATACACTAGATGTTTAAATGATTGTTGAATGTTAAGCATTTATCATTGATTTAGGACGAAACATGAAGAAACGGTTAACAATGGACTCCTACTGGCCACAAGTTGGGTTCCATTGCAGATTCTTTTTCATTGGAGTCTAACGTTACTTTAAAAGGCGTATTCATTAGGACGCTTTGAATTAATTTTAATAGATGTTGCCGATTTAATATTTCTAGATTATAAATAACTGGTTAAGGTTCTTTTGGTGTAATTAATGTCAACACCTCATACATGCAGATGGCAGAATTTTTGAGCAGCTTTCAAGGAGCTCCCAGTGCAAGAACCTTGAATTACCAAAGGCTTCTTCTTATTTGTTTCCTGAACTTCTGTAATTTTATTTTTTTCTGTTTGAGAATGGCAGTAGTAGCTGTAGAGCTTGTTGTTATTTTGTTGATGGAATTTATTGATGGTGTAACTCCATTATTGTATTTATTTAATTTTGGAAACTTCTTTTCATTGTCAGTGTCCTTGGAAATGTGTACATTCTTTATCGTTTCTGCAACGAATGCAGAAGTGATTACCATTACCTTGGATTTATTTCTATTAATGCTTTTAAAGTACTTACAGGTTTAAATTCTGAGTTATTTTCGACATTTTTAGATTTTAAATTATTTAATTCGCTTATTAAAGCAATTTTATCCTCTAGTATGGCTATTTTATCTTGTAGGCGTTTTATTACCATGTCTTTTTCCGCAATAATAGCGTTTAGTAGATTTCTTCACATGCTTTACATATCATTGTATTTTGTACAACAATTACTTTAGATGTTTCAGCACAACTCGGTTGATAGCAAGTAACACAACAAACACTACATGTTAATACTTTTTTAACCACACGATTACATTAGAAACAGTTAGATTCACTGATTTTAACATCCTCACTTTGCAAACTCGACCTCTCGCTAGCCGACATTATACTTTTTATGTTATAGTAAAAAAAACAAATTACTTTTATATATTTGTAAAAAGAATTCATTTTTACTAAATTTTGTTTACATTAGATATATATATATATATATATATATATATATATATATATATATATATTTACATCCCGATATCAATCCGGCGGCCGTACATGGAACAAGCATCGGACGTCCACTAAAAAGCATATATAAGTGAATATACACCGCGTATAGTGCAAGATAATGAATTTTAGACCTGACTTTTGATGAAAAATACTACCTCATTTTTTAAGAAAAATCCATATTCCTATCAATATGGCGGCATCTCGTAAAACCGCAATATGACGGCCAGAAATGTATATATTATGTACAGTTCGAACGTATGGGACGCCGTATATTGTACTACGCGTGATTGGGACGGCCACACCGTTGCCAAATTGAATCGGGTCTATTATTCATTACTCATTGATTATTAAATAGCAATTACATTAGGTTTTCATAGTATTTGCATCGCGTGGGCAACCGTTTGATATATAATACGCGAGTACACAAATTTTCGAGATACATTAACTGATTTAGTTCTAATTTTGTACATAGTTGTAGTATTATTGAATACATATCCAAGCGGTGTCAAGGTGAAAAGCAATAGAGGCCAATTTAGCAGTACAATATGACGATTTCTTAATGGTTTATGTATGAGTTTACTTATTAAGCGAACGCTTTAGCGTAAGCTTATTATTTTCGTCACTAAATTTCATACTTGCTCGGTCGTCGTTTCAGTATTTTCTTGTTACCAAGTCCCCAGATAAACATCGAAGATATTGACAAAAAGGAATAAGTTTTAGAGTAGAAGAAAATAAGAAACTGGTTGAACTTTTTTTTTCTGTATAGCTTTCGTTTTCCGTAAAACTCCAAAAAAAAAATGAATAGAAAAAACATACCTTTCTTATTTGTGGAAATATTTATACACCGATTGTGTTGAGGTGTCTGCAAAATGGAATGAATTTGGCGCCGCAAGAATGCTTGTCAAAATTTGGGCTAAATGGTGGCCAAAATCAATATTTATATACAATATTTTAAGGCAAAGTGGATCCAGTCAGTGACAAAGAGCTAAATTTTGTGCCCTATGGGCGTTTTTTAAAATTTAGTCTAACTTTTACCGAAAATTTATATTTATACACCAATTTCGTTGGTGGTCTAAATTCCTTAGTCCATGCGTGTTAGTCAGCATTTGGACAGAACGTGGGCCAAAATAAATATTTACACTCCACTTTTGCTAGTGTTGCGGCAAAATTGATTTCCTTGATGCGGAAAGCCAAATTTGTGTTCCATGAGTATTGGTCAGCATTTGAGCTAAATTCTAAGATATATATTTATAAACCAACTTCATTGGGGTCGCGACAAAATGGATTTACTCGATGACCAAGAGCTAAATTATGTATCACATGAATGCTGCCCAAAATCTATATTTACACACCGATTTCCATCAAGGGAATCCATTTTGCCGTTACTTCAACAAAATACAGGGTGTCTCAGGAATGAAAGGCCAAAACTTGGAAAATAATATTGGTACTTCGTATAGCTTTTTTTTTGCTGCCTTTGCATAGTTATAGGGCTGTAATGTTGAAAATTGAAAACACATTTTATTGATCTCTAAAATTATATTTTAGAATTTAATGAAAATTTGATGAATACGTTAATCGTATCAATAATCCATTTTCGCAGTACCGTTAGGTATAAAGATATTGTAGAAAGTCAGGATTATACTTAGCTCACTTTTACAAGGATAAAGCAACAAACTTAAAAAACTTTCAGTTTATTCCCCAACTATTTTCCTAATAAAAAGGTGCTTTCTTAAATTCGATAAAATCAGTTGTTTCCGAGAAATATGAAATTTTGTAAGATACCGCAAAACACATAGACAACTTCCACTAATTCCCAAATTCAACCCAAAATTTGACAAACATTCTTGTGGCCCATTTTGCAAACATCTCAACAAAATTTGAGTTTCTGTTAAAATTTAGGCTGAATGTTGTCCAAAATCTATATTTATCTACCAGTTTGGTTGTGGTTGCGGAAAATTGATTCCCTCGATGGCTAAAAGCCAAATGTTGTGTGTCCATGGGTATTGGTCAGAATTTTACCCAAGGTCTATATTTATACAGTCGCGGCAAAATTTATTTCCTCGATGGTTCAATCTCTGTGGCCTGTTAGTGTTGGTGAAATTTTGGAGCTCAGCGTTGCGTAAAATCTATATTTTGTTGGAATCTCGGCAATTTTGATTCCCTTGACGGCTAAGCGCCCAATTTTATGTTTCATAAGTGGGTCAGCATTAGGACCGAATTTTGCAAAAACTATATATTTTTGACAAATTTTGTTGGGGTCGAGGCAAAATGGATTTACTCGATAACCAAGAACTGAATGTTGTACCTGATGAGTGTTTGCGCTAAATGTTGTTCCAAATCTATATTTATATACCAATTCCATTGGGGTATGGCAAAATTGGTTGCCGTGAGACATGTGTGTTGGTTAGGATTTGGAACAAACGTTGCCCAAAGTTTATATTTATACACAAACTTCGTTCAAAACTAATTTCTTCGCTGGGTAAGAACTAAATTGTGCGATACACTACGTGTGTTGGATAGAATTTTGACGAAATGGCACAAATGAAGCACTATAACTGCACCGATGGTTCTAGTAATAGTGGTATGATAGTGTTTTCTTCCTATTGTAATGCTAGCTTGCTACTCTAATTAAAATGATTGCAGAACCAGTGCATATCGTTGATACATTGATACTACTGTTTCCTGCGTTATGTCTAGGGGAGAGGGCGTCATTTTCTCTAAAACCGCGGGTCGTTTTATGCAATAAGAAAGCTCTGGTGGTGTGCATTGGTAGTGTTGATACAGGCCGTATAATACTAAAGAACTTTAACGAACCACAAGTTATACAGGGTTAGTCGGAATGAATGGGTCAACACTAAGCTGGAAATATTAAACACCAAAATATTATGTTTGAGCCCATCAAGCCTTATACGACTGTCGCTGGTTTAAGAGATTCAGGGTGTTGAAATTTAAATTTTATTCTGAAACTTCTCAATAATTGAGAAAATTTTGATAACATGAATCTGAAAATTGGTAGTGTTGAGTTTTTGGTGTGAAACTTGCAATGTGAAGCTTATTTTCACGTTGTTTCTAGAGGTGCTAGTTTCACCGTATTGTGTTATTTAGGTGAAACAAAACATATTTTTTATCTGTTGGGCTATGCTGAAAAAAGTAAAACACCCAAAGAACGTTCAATTCTACATAAAAATGTACTCTTGTTTAGGTCCTAACTTTATCGGTTTCTGAGTTATTTATATTTACAGGTTTCAATGTCAATTAAAATTAGCCTGAGCAAAATACAAATCATATTACTCATCCCACCGTTGGAAAAATTAGTATGTCGCGGTATTTTTTTAAGCATAGCTTAAGAAACAAAAAATGTTTTGATTTACGTACATAATACCGTCAAAATAGCGCCCTCTAGAAGCAATGTCAAAGTAAGCTTCAAATTCGCAATTCTTATACCACAAAACCAACACTACCAATTTGAGAGTCATACTATCAAAACTTTTAAATTACTGAGAATTTTCAGAATACAATCTTATCGTTCAACACTCTGTATCTCTTAAACCAGCGACATCTGTACAACGACGATGAGCTCAAACATAATATTTTGGTGTAATATTTCCAGCTTAGCGTTGACCCACACTGCATACACTGGTTGTATAAAAATAGTTTTAATAATGGTAAGAGACGGGACCTCAAAATGACGCAGTGATGACTTTCGTTTATTGGAAGTATTAACAACATAAGTGCACATAGTGAGCGCTTTCTGGTTCACATCAACTGGGCCCTATTAGAGTTTCCATGAAGAGTAAAGAGCTATTTTGCAGGACGGAATACGGTCGGTCGTATTGATGCAATCCGTAAAGCACAAAAGGCACAAACAATATAGACTATCTCTGTGGTTCGGGTTTCAGAAAGCCTGCACTGCTCAATGGAAACAGCACTAATGATAAAACCGGTTTTGTAATTAGTGTTTTGTTGTTTGTGTTGTGTGGTTTCTGTAGTTTTCGGTTTATTATTTTTTGCCCTCGTTTTGTTTTTCTTGTTCCTTCTTTTGTTTTGTTATTACTATTGTATGGTTTGTGGAGATCTAGAAATAGCGGTTATGGTTACTATAACTAGCCTTAGAAGAATTTTCCGTTAACTAAGGAAATTTCTCCCCGGAAAGGAATCTTTTACGTGTTTCAATTTTTCTCTGCTTATAGAAAAACGGCTACCATTGCATAGTTCAAACCCCGTTTCCCATGCGAAAGGTAAACAAGCTTACCTGTACAGCACCAAGTCGTGTTTATTACTTTTTTTGTATTTGTGGGCCGAGATCTAGACACAATCGAAATGTCAGACATCTTTATGCGCATCAACTACTAATGGTTAATAGCACTACCCGTCACTAGAATTTTGACCTACTAAAGAATTCCACCTTTAGGGAGGGTCTTTAACGTGACAAACATCGTACTGCTACGGGACCTACAGTTTTACTACCTCTCCGTTTTAGAGATGCGGCTACTTCGGGCAGGTTTGAACTCGCGCTGCTCGGGTGAAAGGCAAGCACTCTAACTATTATCCAAAAAGGCAGCATTATTAAAATTATTTCATTTCTTTTAATTTTCACTTTATAGATTGAAAGGTCGTGTGTTGTTCCACTCCAGATTAAACACAATTGAAACACTTTAAACTAAATTACTTATCAAAATGCATTCGTGATTTCATCGTGTTCGTTCACTCATGTCCCTTGCGTTATAAAGCAAGACTTCTATTTTTAAGTTACAGCTTACAATTCACACGAGCTGACGTTACGAGAAAAGTGTTTTGGAAGTACCATTGTCACATGGTTGAGAGTAGTAAAATCAGACTTTAACAATCTTATGTGGTGGTTTCAATGTGAAAAAACTACATGTCACAATTTTGTGTCATTCGGCTGTATTTTAGACTTCTTAATTTGCTTTGTTACAGATTTTGTGTAATATTTAAGCTATTTTGAGGTAGCCGCTGTTCTGAGACTTGATTCACTTGGTATACTTCGATTATACATACTCCAGTCTGTGTTGTCTAACAAGACAACACAGAGGCGACTCATTCCCTTTTTAAAATCTAGAAACCATAGTTAACCCAATCGTGTTCCGCGGGACTACTATCGCGGATTCATATTAATTTGAAAAATAATATTTGAAATCTTTAGTTACACGTTTAATGTTCTATTAATAAGAAAAGGGGGTTGATAATGTACTACTGTTTAAATAATCTAAGTTTAGGAATCCGGTATAAGAACCCTTATCTATAATGTTTTAAAAATAAAACTTTCAATTACAAACTAAATAAAGCGGCGACTCACTCAGTGCTTTGTTGCCAAAGCTTCGGCCGTCATATAGTCGATGACATGGGAGTGAACGTATATTTAATATACACAATTTTACAGCGCCACTTTTCTGTCGACGGATTATTTCGGAATCAATAATATACGAAAATTCATAGAACCTACATTGAACGGCCGACTTTTTATTGCATATTATGGTACTTTTCATGATTACGAACTGTTTTAACACAAAATTTATTTGACGGCCATATATGGCCGTCAAATGAATACCGTCCCAATGATGGTAAAATGCCCATGTATGGCCGTCCTATTGATAGCTGGATATATATATATATATATATATATATATATATATATATATATATATATATATATATATACACACATACATATACATACATACATACATACATACATACATACATACATATAGGGTCCGGCAACAAGAGCGCCTTCTTCTATATCTTCCGTTTTATATAAGCTAGATTAATAAAATTTGGAATGCAGTTATAGTTTAGTTGTGTGCATGTTTTAAAATTATTCACGCGAATACAGGTTGTTTATTTAAAGAGGACCGAATTATAAAAAATTTAATTGGAACACCCTGTATATTATTACTTTTTTGAATTCTACACATTGTTCCTAACAAATTCGCAATATATTTCCCTATCCCTAAATATAGCCGTTTTTGAGATATTTCGATTTTTCTAAAAAAATTGAAATTCAGAGTTTGGTTTGAAAATGTACCTCCTTAACTGTTGAAAAATAAAAGTTATCTAATTTATATGAAAATAAGTACACAGATAGAGCTTCCTTTTAATGTGAAGAATATAACATATTTGCATACAGGGTGCTTATAATTGACTTGCCAGTTAACCATTATTCGAACTAGTAAGTTTACTTTTTCAAATAAAACACCCTGTATATTATTACATTTTTGGTTTCTTCATATTAACCCTTATCAGTTCGCCATACAACTCCCTATCCCTAAATATAGCCGTTTCCGAATTATTGCCAATTTTTCAAAATGTATAAGATTATTGAGACATTTTTAAATCTATGGCCTCGTATAGATAAAAAAGAACATCATAAAACAATTGTATTATACATTAAAAAACGCAACAGAAACTAATATATTATGATAGAAGACTAATTACAATTTTTGTACTGGAGGCATTGCATGTTAACAAGAATTTGACAAATATTTACTTCAATTTCAAGTAAAATTCTAAAATCAAGTGTGCTTCTTATAAAAACTGAATGTTTGACGTAAATAAATAAAACTGTAGTTAACCATTTACGAGTGTTATTGTTAGTAATCAAGATTTTTATAAAATGAATTTTACACAAAATGAGTTAGTTGATATGATATTCGTGTTGGGTGCTACAGAAAGAAACTGTTTATTGGCCAGCAGAATTTATGCTGAAAGATATGCAGATAGAAGACATCCAAACGCAAGATCGTTTCAGAAAGTTATGAGTAGATTTATTGCAACTTCATGTGCCAATTACTCCAAACATGAAAGTGTTAAACCTTCTGCAAATGAAGATAGTGAATTGAGGGTTCTTCTCGCCATCGAAGAGAATCATCACACAAGCCAAAAGGACATAAGTGTAATAATTGGTATAAGTGAGAGATCAGTAGGCCGTCTTTTAAAGAAGAATTGCTTACATCCCTATCATACCGGGTGGCTACTTTTTATATAGAACAGTATTGCTATCTTGAAAACCATAGGAATTACAATGTCGGTTAAATGGGACAAAAGTTGCGCATAAAAGGACCAACAAAATGTTGAAGACAAATCTTTAATAACTCTTACTGTTTACGATTTATACAGGGAAAACAAAAACTTAAGTATTTTCAATTGTTGTTGTATCTTCTTTATTTTAAAAGATATTAACAAACAGGTGCGGCTTCAGCTGAAATGTTCATTAAATTTTTGATGATGGATAGAAATGTGACGAAACGACGGGTAATCAAAAAATAATTTTGGGGGTGTATGTATGGTGGTATTGTAATTAATTTAGTGTAGAAAAAAAACAGGTCCGTATTTAAAAAAAAAATGTTGATGGTTTCCCTAAATAGACGAAACGTTGTAAAAAAAATTTGACGCCACTACAGAATAGCATGTATAATTTAAATTAAAAAATGTAAATACAATTTTTTAATATCTTTTAAAATAAAGGAGATACAACAACAATTAAAAATTCTTATATTTTGGTTTTCCCTGTATAAATCGTAAACAGTAAGAGTTATTATAGATTTTCTTGTTCAACATTTTGTTGGTCCCTTTTATGCGCAACTTTTGTCCCATTTAACCGACATTGTAATTCCTATGGTTTTCAAGATAGCAATACTGTTCAATATAAAAAGTAGCCACCCTGTATTCAGTTACACCAAGAATTGAGCGATGCAGACTTCGATCATTGAGTAAGATTTTGTAGCTGGGCCAGAGAAAAAATTACTCAAAACCCAAATTTTTTTTATAATATTTTATGAACAGACGAATCAACATTTCATAAGAATGGATTTGTTAATACACATAATTTTCATTATTATTCCTCAGAAAATCTGTATTAAGACAAGTTGGAAGTAAATTCTCGTATCATGTGATACATCGCTGAAAAGGTGATAAAAAATACTATTCGATAATGTAAAAATCCAAGATGGCGTCCATATGAAAAACAATAGTTAGTGTGTGTATTTCAAAAACAAATGACTGTAGATAAATTTTGGTACTTTTTTTAAAATTGTCTTTTAAAAGTGTCATAATAATGTACAAATCAAAATGTTGTCAGACTTCAAATAAAAGAGCTACAGGGGGTAGTAGAAAATGCACAATTTTTGTTTTCTTCAATTATTTCAAAAACAAAAAAAGTTACTTCAAATCTGACTTTGCCATGATGATAGCCATAAAATTCTCTAAAACTTTCCCTATTTAACCGACATTCTATCTTCAATATTAACGAATATAGCAATACATGCATGCTGAATCTCGGACACACTGTATATATATAACAACTGGTCTATAACTTAAAAACTACCATCTGTCAATAAATGGCTGTAATTTTGACAATCATCAGCTGTAAAGGCTGCATGTTTGAAAAAGGGTTCAATTATAAATTAAAATCTCTCAATAATGTGGCATGTGTACAAGAAATTGTGATGACGATATAGTTTTGTACTGCAATGAGTCACACTTGATGATTTTAACACAACGGTAAGGAATATCCAAACGAGTAATAAAATGCAAGATAAATATATATGACAGATCCGCCAGTATTGATAGATGACCCATTCCAAAGAAAATTGCATATATTCGGATACCCCTAATGTTGAAAAACTGGTTGCATTCAGACCAATCACTAACATAACACACTAAAATAAAATTTGTGGAAAGTCTATTTTAGTGTTTTAGTGGAAATGGGGGTTTTATAATAAGATACTAAAAATTAATAAATGCGTAATTTTTTAAAAAAGGTGAATTTCATGTTATAGACTTGTAGATGTATATGTTGAGTATATCAGTTTAATTTAATTTGCTAATTCTTTTATACAATCTTTCTTTTTTTTTGAAAACTCATAGATTAAAATTAAAAGTGGAAAATACTATACGATGGCGTGAAGATATTGATAAAGAAGGTAATACATTTAAAGAATCAAATGCAAGGTTTGTACGTTGGTCCGATGGTTCCCTTTCTTTACATTTAGGATCTGAAATCTTTGATGTTTATAAACAACCCTTACAGGTACAATTACATTATATTTAAATTTTTTAATGCCATGTTTGTCCTTATAGGGAGATCACAATCATTTATTTATTCGTCAGGGAACTGGTTTACAAGGCCAAGCCGTTTTTCGTACGAAATTAAGCTTCAGACCACACTCTACTGAAAGTTTTACTCACCGAAAGATGACTTTGTCTCTTGCAGATCGTTCTCAAAAGGTTTCTGGTATAAAAATATTATCACAAGTAGGAGTTGACCCCGATCAAGATAGAAAATCTTTATTAAAGGTTTTTTTTTGTTTTTTTTTTTATGTGGTGCATATTAATATTTTAATTTAGAAAGAGGAAGAAAAGTTAAAACAAACGGTAAAAGTGACAAAAACACGTAAACGAGGTGAAGGTGGTACAAGGTCTCATGCAAGAGAGACATTTCGAGAAGAAGAAGGAAGTGACGAAGAAGGAACCATATCCCTTAATGCAATTAAAAATAAATATAAATCTGGAGCTGTTACTCAAACTAGAGGTAAATTTGTACATATCATTAAAATGTTTTATATAGTGGTAATTTCCAGGAGGTGGTATCTATTCCTCCGATGAAGAAGGTTCTGATATTGAAGCAAGAAGAAGTAGAAAACTAGATAAAGCTAAAGCTCTGAAAGATTCAGACTCAAGTGAAAGTGAATAATTGTTTTGCTAAACATATTTAGTTATTTAGTGTTATGTTAGTTTATTCTAGTTCAAGAGGCAGTCGATATTTATTTTTTAGTGCAAACTTGAGTTGCTTGTAATCCAACAAGCCCATGTACTTTCTTTTTAATCAATGTATAAACATTTATCATAAACAATTTATGATTATTTTCATAATAAAATTAAGTCATCGTCAATTATTGTAAAAAAGTTTTATAAACTGTAAGGATTAATTTAATGCGTAGATAGTAGTGTTATCATAGTAACAACCGTTCGTTTTGAAGAAACAGGACAGTTACGTACCATGTTATTATTCCCTTCTTCAGAAATTTAAGTCTTAGAAGAAATTAAACATTGAAAATAGACAATAAAAAAAAAACAGTACAGATAAGTGCTTAAAGTAGATTATGTTAATAAAGTAACATTAATAAACATGGTTATATTTATTTAATGAGAACAGAATAAGTAAAATCCTTGATTTTTCTTGTTCAACATTGTGGTCCGTAACAATGGGATGCTTAAGGACCCCCATATTTTCCGAAATAAATGATTAATTACAAATTTAACAATAAATGTCAATTTTATTAAGAACGTGGTAACAATTAGCGTTGTCAGAACAAAGGTCTTTTATGTAATTAAAAATTATTAATTTTATTAAATACATAAATAAAAAGTTTACCTCGAGTAGGATTTGAACTTACGACCTGTACTTTGAACTTATTTGTTCATAACAAAACTTGTAATAAATTAAAAGTCTTTTATGTTTAATTTCTTTTGAGATTTAAATTTCTGAGGAAGGGAATAATAACATGGTGATATTCCCCAAACGTACGTAAAATTTAAAATACAATGTGTTTATACAATAACGTTTGCATTACTCAACTGTCCTGTTTCTTCAAGATGAACTGTTCTTACTATGATAACACTACTATCTAAGCATTAAATTAAGTCATAGTTTTTAGTTTTACATCTGTTTTTAAGGGCAAAACAAACAGCAAGGTTATACTTAAACTAATTTCTGTTATATGCTAGATATCGTTTCTTTTCTAAAAGAGTGGAGTGACTCACTTTAGTATGTGTCACATGAAAATATAAACTTTCACGAATTTCGTTAATGATTAAAAATCTTTATCTTTCTGTATTAAAAATCTTATTTATATTTTACAGTCTTTAAACTTCTTTTTTTTTTCTGTAAACTAGCATGCTGGACTGCGCTCCATTAACCACTGGTTACTGTGTTGCTGTCGTCTCCCTAATTGAAACAGTTCTTGAAAATTCTAATATTTAAGTGTGAAGCCTTGTATACATTTTTTTTCCAATTCATTCAAGTGTTTATTTCTAAAATACATCTTTGTACAACAAGAAATGTTGGGGTTGGCAGCTTTATGCCGTATTAAACATGTTTTGCTGATATTTTGTTTTAAACATTTTAAAATAATTTTAGTGTGTTAATGCCCTCAAACCACACTAACAAGCTAACTCATTGGAGACGATCATGGGTCATCTTAAGACATAAACCAGCTGAAAAAGTGCTTCAAAACCCTTAACGTACCTCTCCCAACAATAGGTAATAAACGTCACTGGTGCCGCTGTGATTTGGATTTTTGCTAAACTGTCGTAAGTTAAAGCTGATAGAAATTCTTGATTGATCACAAAAAGCAAGATAAATGCCTACGCGGAAAATAAATAACAATTATCAATATAAAATTTGGGAATATAAAATGTAAACTTTCACTGTAGCTTTTTGGGATTTTTTAATAGTGGGCCATACATTAGCGGATGACTCGACCGATTTGATCCGTATGTATTTCATCAGCGGATTAGGCTTGCTACGAGCCGAAACCTTTGCCTGTCATGTACCAACAGATAAATCGGACCAATTTAACGTACATATTTCATCAGTAAGTGAGGCTCAGTACGAGCAAAAAGTTGGTTGATTTTGTATATTGGCTTGCATAATTTGCCTTCCAATTAAATTTGTCTGATGAAAACGAATTGTTACTATTGTAAAACGTCACTTTATGCCAGATTTGAGGTGACTCGTGATCTTTTAAGAATCCTAACAATTTTGATGTGACTCGATGTTCATCTTTATTTTAAAAAATGGATTCAACTAATAAACGCTTTATAATTTGTGCTAAGGCATATGTTTATATTGTTCATAAGCAAAAAAAGAAAAAACGAGGTAAGTGGGTAAAAATGTGGATTTCTGAAAGAGGCCAATCGAGTCATATGTTACTCTTAAAACAACTTCGAGAGTACGATCTAAATCATTTCAGTAATTATTTGAGGATGGATGTTACAAATTTTAGGCGTCTGTTAAGTGCATTTAAAAAAACAAGATATAATATAACCAGACAATCTTACAAGCAGCGCTACTAGATCTACCGATTTTGACTAAATTCTACCGAAAACTAAAAAGCGAACACTGTGTCGCTTACGTTATATCCGCTTTAATCTCAACAGCAGTATGTTTACGTTTACAACCCGAACTACATGCTTTGTTTTGTATATTGCGTTATCATCATGTGTATTATAATTCATATAAATGAATGTATAAATATAAACAAAGGTAAGAATAGCTACTATAGTAAGATGTTCTTTTAATAGACTGCTGTATATAAATAGCTGTAATGACGACAGCTTTGGCTTTGCTTTTCAAAACAGTATGTAGGTATTTACAAAAATATTATAAAGGGCATAAGGACACTAAACAATAAATAAATACCTACTGCTCTACTAAAATCACTACACATGGTCACCGACAACGTTTCGCTACTATAAACTAAAAATTTAAAAATGTTACAAACTTTGAAAAATTATCAAAAATATTTCATTATATTTCAAATTTTATTACAGGCAGATCTAGGTTGGTTAATACAAAACAAGAAACGTAATGATTACGCGTATTGCAAATCTTGCAATATTGATATTCCTTCTTTGTACATTATGAAATGCATATGCCATTAATTTCATTTATGTGCATCATACGCTTGCGAATTTTGCATGCATCCCAAACAAGGTGGTTATCTGTTCACAATTGTATTATATTTTACAGATATGGTTAGCCAAAATGATGTTCTTGCAGCTGAAAATATTTAACTCAAATTAAAAGACTCAGCAGTAAAATTATTTTTGCACTTTTTAGAATTGGGTTTTAGACCTGTCACTCACGTTAAAAATATGGTATTACCTTGGAATTCTTTCGAACAACACCGATTTTTATGAAACTTTGGAATTAAGCTTATCTTACCTTCTTCTTCAACAGTTATATATGCCCGATGTGCGCTTCTTGCTCTTTAAGGGTGAAAACTACCCCTTATGAGAAAAAATAAAAATAAAAAAATAAACTTTATCAGCTAGATATTGTTTGTATAAATATAAATTCCTTTATATTTTAGAATGTAATTTATAATTTTTCTTAACAAATTAACCCTTACAAGACACACCCTTAAACCCAAATTTGAAGAAAAAATTGTTTTTAACAGGTTTAAATACTTTAATAGAGCATATACAATGAATAGTACATTTTTTAAAAGTTCTCAGGTAATTCAGAATTTATTAAATTTCATCCCTTAAAAACCACCCCTGATTGTATAAAAATTATACAGTCATGTGTTTTTACGTCAAAATAGTACAATTTATAATGGTTTTTAATATTTCAACCCCTAAAAATCGCCTCATACGATAAAATATAATGAAAAAGATATTTTGCTTAAAATACTGTAGTATCTTATCTGTATCAAAATTTATAAAAAGAGCTTTTTAGCAACTTTCAAGTTATCCATATTTTACGCAAAATTAAAAAACTTGCCCTTATGATTTTCATTATGAAAATTTTAGAGTTGTATACTTTGTAAGTGAAGGTATACTAAAAATAAATACAAATATTGTCATAAAAGCCTTCAAAAGACAAAAAAATGGTTTGTAAACAATTTTAAAATGGTGTGTACATTATGAATAAATTTTTATTAATTTATATTCAGTGACATGGAAATTACACCATAAGGGGTAGGGCCAAACTTGGCAGTGACGTTTAACTACTAAAAGGTAGCAATTGATTAAAATTTCAAAGAAAATGAATAAAATATAAACATAATTTTTATTAATAATGGGTTGGTCCCCCCTGTTGGTTACGCACTCGTCGTAGCATCGATTCTAGCAGACTGTCGATGTCCTCTGGAGGTATTGTGTCCCAAGTAACCTGTAATTCGTGCTGTAGAGCTTGCAGCGTCTGCAAAGGATGCTGCAAGATTCTCAGTCTTCTTCCCATAATGTCCCAAATAGGCTCGATGGGCAAAAGGTCAGGAGATCTGGGTGGAAATGGCAAGAGATTAACGTTATCCCCTGCTAATTTGTCCAAAGAGCCTCTTGCAATATGGGGACGGGCATTATCTTGCTGCAAAAGTAGGTTTCCAAACTGCGGAAGAAATGGAAGAATATGGGGTTCTAACGCCTCATCCACATATCATTGGGCGTTCATATTGCCTCAGATGAATATCAAACGAGACCTACTCCCATAAGTTATAGCACCCCATACCATAATCCCTACAGTTTGGTGCACATGCCTCGTAACAGAAAATTCAACATTTTGACGTTCCGCACGGCTTCGTCTCACCCCCATACGGCCATCATGTATCCCCAAACAGAATCGGGATTCATCAGTGAACACCACCTTATGCGACTCTTGGTTCCAGTGCAGTCGCAACCTACACCACTCCAAACATTGCCGTCGATGTTGGGTCGTTAGTGGTAACACAAGATGTGGCCGATAGGATTGTAAGCCGAAAGCTCTAATTCTGCGGTAAACCGTTCGATGGGTTACAGGACGACCTTCGTTAGTTAACCATTGATCTGGTACTTGAGAATCGGTCTCTTGTTGCCATAAGTTGAAGATGGCGATCCTGGCCCTCATTTGGTCTTCTTCGCCCCCTAGTTCCTCTTCTGCGCCGTTCCTGACTCTCCCTAGTCCATGCCTGATAGCAGCGCATGATGGTGGTATGGTTCCGGTTAAGACGATTTGCGATTTCTCTGAACGAAAAACCACCTTCGCGCAAACCAACAATACAATCTCTGTCGAATTCGCTTAATTGGCGGTAATTTCCACGTTGGCGCACTCTAGGAATGATCACACACTCAAAGCAAACAATCACAAGCGAAAACAATAAAAAAACAACACAACCTCGCACAATATACACCTGACAAAATTGTTCGAAAAAACTGAACGAACTGTCAGATAAGCCATTACCGCTTGATCCATGTGAATGAAATTTTAATCAATTGCTACCTTTTAATAGTTAAACGTTTCTGTCAAGTTTGGTCAATAAATTCCTATCCCTTCTTGATGTTGCAATTTCCATGTCACTGAGTATACATTTTATAATTACATATTTTACATCTCTTCGGGAGGTTCATCATTATCGTCATCCTCCTCTTGATCTAAAATTGGAGCACAGTTCTGGCAGTTATCACCAGCACATGTTCCGCAAGTGACGTTACAAAAAAGGCCAACTTTTCGGTAGCCACAACTTGCCCCGCACCCCTTTTTGCAACTGCAAAAATCATTTTAGTAATTCGTCTGGTGCTGGTTTTTGAGTCATCTTAATTGACTGTAAATCAATTTGGCTGACCCACCCCCAATCAACAGACGAATATTTTTATTCCTCAGCCAGATTTGGGTTTGATAATAAACTCTCTTTTAATATGCTCATTCAGAGCATCAATTGTAGGGACTAGGGATGCTAACTTAACAACATTGTCTTTAGTTGTCACCTTATTAACGAATGACTCATAGGGCATCTGTTTGAGATATGTTGATAAATCGTTAATGAGGCTCAATTTATTTGGTTTCACATCTTCAACAGTTCCATAAACGAATATCGTGCAGAATCGACCAGCTTCAAAAATATCTTCCAATTCAGAATTACTATTACAAAATATCTCCACATTACTTCTTACATCGGACCGTTTTTCTAAAATATCAAAAAACTTTGTCTTGGCTTTATTATAAAACGCAGATGGTGTGTCACACCTAGTAAAACAATGTGGAAAAAGAATTAATTTTGCAATATTGGGATAATTTTCTTCAAAACTTTTCGAAGAATATACTGTCGTAGGAACACTATTTTCCTAATTTTAAAAAATAAATTTCCTCATCAGCATTAGCTCTGGCAGTCAAAATTATTATTACTTCAATATCTCCGCTACTAAAACTTTTTGTAAACTGTTATTCTTAGCAATAGCTGTTTCAACAATTAGTTCATCTGCTTCTCCTTGATGACATTCGATAGACTGTTTTTGAAATTCTTCAATAAGGTATTTAATGAATAAACTTTTATTTTTATAATTGGATAAGAATTTTTCTTGACTAATAGTTACAGGCATTTCTTTTGTAATTTTATAATCCTTGGAAGTAACTTTCTGTGAGCGACGATTTCTTTCGATTATTTTGGTACTTTCTCCATTATAATTATCAAAAACGACAATTGTGTGGTTGCCAGAATTTCATTTTATGTACGAAAAGTATTCTTGGAAAATTTTTTCGAATTTACAATCTGCTGGCCATTTTACTCTGTAAAGCAACATACCACCGTCAATGATGTACCGAGAAGTTTCTTTGCTAAAATCAATTTGAATCGGTTAAAATAATGAATAAAATGTTGACTTAGTAGTTTTTCTCAGGCCTGCTTCATTGAATAAAGAAAGGGGCTAATTCAAATTTGAAATAGTATTCTAATTCTTGATTAGTTGTCTTCATGATGCAAATTCTTTGGAACAACAACATAGGATCTATAGGGACGGTTTTGTCGCCAATTTTTATTGTACCATTAATTGCATGTAACGAAATAACCTTATTGCTTTAGTTTGTTCAAAGTCTTTGAAATTTATGCCATCGAGTGCTTCTATACTAACGGATAGAGCATCAAAACAATGTATCTCCTCTATCCCGATTAATCCCGTGGCAATGTTTTGCAAATCTTCGGAGTCATCCATATACCGGGATATCAACAATGAATGACCGAAAAAAAACTGCTTTTTACAGAATTTTTATCAAAAGTTCATTCCAAGTTACTAGTGAATTCAGGCACAAATATTTATTTCATCTTCGATTGACATTTCATAAACGTACATAGATTTTTCCTTTTTCAATTATTCCTTTTTCTACATTTGTATTACAATAAAATAGTTTTTTTCGAAACTCATTAATAAATTAACCAGGACTTTCAAGGTAAATTTATTCGTGTATTTTATGCCTTTTGCGAAAATAAATTTTTTTAGGTTATAATGCCTTTTACTGTGGAACAAGACAAGTTCATTTTGGAAGCTTATTTCCGAAACGGCGAAAAAGATGTAGATGGAAACTGGAAGTATTCAGTATGATTATGTGTTGAAGAATGTCAACATCACTTTCAGAACATCGAATTAGATGGTGATGTTTTATGCCGACACATTCGAAGAATTGTTAGTCGTTTTCATGAGTTTGCAAGGGAAAATCTACGGGTCGCACAACTGTACTTATTGACTTTTTTACGTGAACATTTTGATGAAAGAGTTATAAGTGTGGGAGTTTGGCCCCCAAGATCACCTGATCTTACTCCACTGGATTATTTTCTATTTGGACATTTAAAAAATAAAATCTACAAGGCACGCCTTCATACAGTTGATGAATTAAAAAATGCAATAACTGACGCAATTCAAAATATTACAGAAGCTCAATTAATAAATGTATTTGAAAATATGAAATGAAGAGTAGATGCCTGTAATGCAAATAATGGTGGTCTCTTTAAAATTGTTTTATAGATAATTGCCAAGTTTAATTTTATTTTTCTATTTTTAACTGTAATATAAACATATAAAAGACCATTCATTCCAACGGGTAGTGAGGTGTGCGTCGGGATATCGTTATATTTGTATGTAAATAATATGTGCACTAATTGAAAATCTTTACTCTTATTTACTATATTTTAGCTGAATTGATCTCATTTACATGCACGTTTGAGATCTAAAAAAACAATGCATTATTAATTCATTATTTGCTGTGCTTTAGATCAATATATACAGATTTGAGTTATCTTAAAAAACAATAGGTACATCATAAAGTAGACATGGTGACTAGTTCCATATGAGAAGGACTAAATCAGTGGTATATAATCTAAAATAAGTTTTTGTTCAAAAATTAGAATGCAATGCAAAAGTGATATCTAGCATTAAGTTAAATAAGTTCTTTTTTCCATTATAATGTATTTGTGATGTTCACCAGTGTACATTCAAAGGTCAGCAAAAATGGTGTACCTGACTTGTGCTGAATATGTTGAATGTATGCATTTATAATAAACTAACCAGTCATACATGTTTTCACTAATATCTAACAAATATATCATACATTGATTTCTGATTAATGACAAATTCATTTTAAAAATTCATTTAAATGTTTTAATGTCATTGTAAAGGTAACATCATCCAATATCACTCCTTTTTTTAAATATTCACTCTCCACATATTCACACACTTTCTTCGAGTTCTCAGCTGTAATTTTTTTCAATTGTTCATTGCCAATTGCTTAACACCTTCCATTTGTAATGTCACATTCCTCACTGCTATCCGATTTTTCAATGGGATTTAATTCAGAGTGGTACAAAGGGAGACGAAGGACAGCATGACCATTTTCAACTAGTAGCTTGTCTAGAACGGTTTCTTCAGCAACACATTCTTGTAATTGGGATAATGGCATTGTCATCGTTCCTTCTTTTTCTTTTTTCATAAATTGGTACATATTGCAGATAATTTGCCGTCCTTGGCTATGAATTACCTTTCGATTATTCATTTTCAACCTGACAACAAAATTCATACATTATTGCCTATTTCAAACCACTCATGTCAATATAAACAAAAAGATCATTAAACGCTCATCTAAACAGTTTTTACTCTCTAAACTGTACATTATTCTCGTAACCAAATTGAGGTTAAAAAGCAAAATTTGTTTTAAACATTACTTTTAGTATATAAAAGCACTTACAAAACTTGAATTTGACGAGTAAATACTATGTATTGGTTTAATACACCAGAAATACGCCTTGGAAATCCAGAAAATCTGTAATATCAATTAAAAATAATAAATGATAATTTTGAACCAAATTTTTACATACCTTATAACAATTTCCCTTTAGTCTTAAGAAAGACCAAATTACAATTATTGAAGTTTTTGTACGTCTACATAATACGCAATTCGTTATTCCACAAAGTTTTTGTCATTTATGGTAGTATTTATTTTAATATCTGCATTTACGCCACTGGACATAACACAATTTTCATTTTAAGGATGCGGAACAGTAGTACTGTTCTAGGAGCGGCACGGTCAAACAATGATGATCGCACTGTACATATATATATATATATATATATATATATATATATATATATATATATATATATATACTTTTTTGTTTTGATGATAAAATACTATCAAAATCACATGGATTTGTTCCTTCCAGCACTTTTTTTTATTAAAAGATGCAAAACACCTGGTTTTTAAATAATACGATTTCCTATCACTGCTATCAAACACATCATGTAGGTGGTCACTGCTTACAAATTTACTGCCACGTCTGAAAGGCTTTTCAGTTATTCCTGCATTATCACAGACATTTTACATGTGTTCTGTTTCAAAGTTACCAACAATAATTGGGTGCATTTATGTGAATACCTTCCTTAATATGAGAAATGACTTAGTCATATAGCTTTCTATACCCTTATATCATTAAGTTCCAATGATTCTTTAATTTCAGTATTATATTTGAATTCTACAATTTCGTTAAGGGCATCAGAAGTGTAACATATGATGTATAAATGTAAGGTTTCCAAAATACACAGACTCTCAATTATGAAAATGTCATAAAATCTATGGCAAATAAGCATATCCTAAATACTGATATGCAAATAAGGTTATGTGATGGAAAACAACAAAATTCTATTGAGTGCGCATGTCCGTTCCAAAACAAAATTTACTTTTTACTGGTTTGCTTTAAATAATTGGCAAACTATATTTTTTGAAGAATTCAACTTTTTGACGTGCAATGTTACCAAAATGATATTAATGCAAATACCAACTTAAACGTGTTATTAAGTAACATTCTTCACGTTTAATGCTACCAAACTAACATTTACGACAGTACCAACTTAAACATTTAAATAAGTAACATTTTTAACCTCAATGTCTGACTTTACTAATTATCATTTGAAACTTTAAATGTTGGCAAACTATATTTTTGGCAGCATCCAACTTTTTGACGTGCAATGTTACCAAAATGATATTCTTAGACTAGGTAATAATAGTGGACGTATAATGCAGCGTAAGAATCTGTTACCATTTGGTACCAATGCCACAGTGTCAGTGGCGTAGCGTAGAGGCTACGTTAACAATAAAATTAAGTTGTTCTGAGGTTTAGGAATTAATAAAACACCCATATAGAAAAACAGTTTTATTGTGGTTATAAAAAACATTTTACTGACCTTTAAATAGGATTAATTTCGTTAATTTGCTTCGTACAGAATCCTCCTGTCGAGACTGATTTTTAAAAATTCCTATTTGTTATTTGAATCTTAGACGTATGCCACTGGTGACAGAGTGAAAATAAGCATAACAACGCTAATTTAATAATTATGCTTAATAAGATTTCAAACCAAAATATTATAATCGGCTTCGTATATCTCTATTAATACTTATATTCCTCAAATATAATTGTATAAAATATAATTTTCTAGATATCCGAGATAAAAAATATTTGTGAAAGAATGCAAATTTTTATTTACTTGTGAAAGGAAATTTCAGGATTTTTTGAACTGCTGTGGCTTTTACAACTATAAGCTGCACATCCAACCATTACTTACAATATAATTTTAAATGGAAAAGTCATAAGAACCACAAAAAATCACAAGAAAACTACACCGTACCAAATCCTTTGTTTTCCACCAAAACAATGGCGTCTAACCGATTTTGGTAACAGAATGTTAACCTTTGCGAAATGCGACGAACGGTATCCTCTCTTTCCTAATCTAAGAGATATTAAGTATGACAACATTCTAATCAATTTGGTACTTTAAAAATTTAAATGTTGCAAACATATTTTGGAAGCATTCACTTTGACGTGCAATCTTACCAAAAATTAATTGCTCAACTTAAACATTTTGTCATTACTGTTCTACTTTCAATAAAAATAGAACATTTATCCTTGCAAACTATATTATTGAATGTATTCAACTTTTGACGTGCATGTTACCAAAAGATAGGTTAATGATTTGTTGCCAACTTACATGTATAATAACATTCTTAGCTCGTATCTAATTTTACAATTACAATCAAATCTACAATGTTGCAAATATAGTGTTTGGAAGTATTTAATTTTGACAAAAATGTTACCAAAACATTAATCCAAATATTAAAATTAATAGTGAGGTTAACTGGATGTTCCAATATACGCATTTAGTGGCCTACCATAATTGATACAATTTCGCAGTCACTACAACAATTTCTTAACCTTCAAAGTCTGACTTTAGTCAATTATCATTTTAAATGTTGGCAAATCATTGATGAAAATGCATCCAAATATTGATCGTGCAATGTTACCAAAATGATATTAATGTAAGTGCCAACTTAAACATTCTTAACCTCAATGTCTGACTTTAAAAAATTTAAATATTGCCAAACATATTTTTGGAAGCATTCAACTTTTTGACGTGCAATCTTACCAAAATGATATTAATGTTAAGAGCCAACTTAAACATGTTAATAAGTAGCATTCTGAACCTCGGTATCTAACTTTATCAATTATCAAACAAAAATTTAAATGTTGCTAAACTATATTTTTGGAAGTATTCAACTTTTTGACGTGCAATGTTACCAAAATGATATTAATGTAAGTGCCAACTTAAACATGTTAATAAGTAACATTCTTAACCTCAGTATCTAATTTTACCAATTATCAATCAAAAATCTAAATGTTGGCAAACTATATTTTTGGAAGTATTCAACTTTTTGACGTGCAATGTTACCAAAACGATATTAATGCAAATACCAACTTAAACATATTATTAAGTAACGTTCTTCACGTTTAATGCTACCAATTTCACTCAACATTTAACAGTTACCAACTTAAACATCAACTTTTAACCTGCAATGTCTGACTTTAAGTAATTATCATTTAAATGTTGGCAAACTATATTATTAAGCATACCAGCTTTGACTGTTGAACAATTGTCACTTCAAAATGATATTAAATGTTGCCAACTTAAACATTCTTACAATTTCAATGTAACTGACTGTTAAATAATTAAATATTGCCAAACTGATATTTGTTAAGGAAGTATTCAACTTGTTGTTACAAATGTTATACACAAAACTGTATTAACTGTCACAATACATTAAACATGGTTATTAAGTAACATTTAACTGACGAATATTTCTAATTCTAACATACGACTAACATTACCAATAGAACATGTATCTCTTCCAACATTTTTAACCTAATTTGACAATCTATTTTAAATGTTGCAAATAATTTTGGAAATTGCCAACTATTCTGACGTCATGTAGCCAAATATATTAACTTTTCAGATAAAAGATTCCATTACTTATAAATTCTACTAACCTCAGTGTCTGACTTTACAAATTTAATATTTAAACATATTTTGATACTGTCATAACTTTTCGACGTGCAATCTTACCAATGGATATTAAAAAGTTTACAACTTAAACATGATTCAATAGTGAAATTTCAACCTCAGTGTACCTACACTTCAAAACACACTTGTCAAGTCGAGACAATTTAAATGTTGCAATACATCATATTGAAGTCATTCAACTAAATTTTCATGTCACAGTTACCATATATAATATTATTGCTACAATAAACTTATACATTTAAGTAGCTAACAGTTAATAACCAAGTAAAGTAAATTGCTTTAACAATTGTCAGTTGATTTTAAATGTTTTGGTAAATTACATTAAGAATGCTGATTAACTAACATTTTAACATCAATTTGTTGTATTCACAGTTCATTAACTAGTGTATAACTGCCTTGTAGTACATGGTTAATGTAAACGGATACCATACGTCATTTTGTTTATGTTAGACAGAATAACGAAATAGTTGTATTCTTTAGCTAACTGTTCAAATATGTAATATAATGCGATTTAGGTGAATGTTAACATAAGAATATTTATTTCCAACATCACGATAACATCTTACAATAAGAAATGCGACTCTCGCATGCGATTTGTGAAATAAATTTGACAGATCATTGTAAATTTGAAATAACGGAATTCGCCTAAAATTAGTCGTATCACGTATTTTATCGGGAGATTTTCAACTTTTTCAATAAAATTCCGATTCAACCATTACTTATAATAATTGCAGATTGGTCCACCGTTCCGATTTGCGATCTCAGACATTTGGGAGATATTTATATATTAACTAATGTATAATCGTGTCTCACTTAACAATATTGAGTCAATTCGACTATGGTTAAATGAAACTGTATTAAAATACTCAACCCATATTTCACCACAATTTAAATTTGGAAGTTAGAATTTCGTTAAATGATTTACCACTATTACCTATGGATACCATTAACATCTTCAAAAACACACACTCTATAACTCATTGTGACCAGAGCTTTATGATGTCGATATTACATCATAGTCACTGTTATCATTTGGTATTAGAATTTAATGTAACGATTAATATAAATATTTTTAGTCTACAATTTTAAAATGTTACTTGACAATAAACTCATTTTATCAAGTTAATAATACAAGTTAGACAGTTAACATTGCTTGATAAAATTATCCGATTTGAAGTCTAGTTTGCGATTTTGTTTGTATTTGGTAACCATGTCAATCAAAAATGCACCATGTAACTGAATTACATTTCAACAATTTGTTGTATACTCACATTCATTCAGTAACATTATTAACCTAAACGTTTCATTTTAACAATTGTCATTCATAACTTGTTAAATGTTGAAAAATTAAATTTTTGGAAGTATTCTAACTTTTTAATATGCAATGTTACCAAAATTATATTTATGAGTGTACCAATTAAAACATTTCAATAGTTAACATTATTAACCTCAATATTGGACTTTAATAATTGTCAATAAGAATTTTATCTGTTGTCAAATTACATTTTCATTTACTGTTTTTTTGACATACCAAAATAATATTTATAAAATTAAAAATGTTGAAATGTTGTCAAATTACATATTGAGAAGTATTCAACTATTGTAAAATGAAATGGCATATTGACATAAAAACTACCAAAATAATATTTATATAAGTAAAAATTTCATGAAAGTTTGAATGTTTCCAAAATATATATTGGAAAGTATTCAACAATTGTAAAATAAAATGTTTGTTTGACATGCAATGCTACCAAAATAATATTTTCTGCAAGTAGTCTGGTACGTAATAATTAAATTAGTTGTTGACCCTCAAAGTGTCATTCAGACCTTTAAGAATAACCAACTTCAATAACATAACAGCCCGACGCCTTTTTGTTTCAGGCAACAAATTGGACTAAAATAAAGTCTCCCACATTGTCATCAACTTGTTCATGAGTAAATTGATCCCAATCGGACTCTGAATCATGGACAGACATGTGCGTGTCCGAGAGTGATGTTTCGCTATTCTCTAAAGTTGGAGTTGGCGGGTTTGATTCTAAACCAGATGTAGTTGGTTCATCTTCATCTTCTATTTCACGCTTTGTTGGTTCCATTTCATTGTCTGCAGTGGTATGTAGACTCACACTTCGTCCAGCAATTACATTCAGCCTCTTCTTTCGTTTTACTTGCCTGCATCAGGAAATCGAGTTTTTTTGTAGCAAATCAGCAAAAGTGTTGTTTAGAGCATCTTCATCTAAAACAGGCTCTTTGCACCAATTTGGCAGTCGTTTTAAGACCTCTTCTCTATTCAAAAGATATATTCCTGGGGCTCTGAACCCTGCCACCAAATTTTCAGGATGAACTTTTTCAAGAGTTTGCAGTAACAATCTCGGAAATTGGTCTTTTGGAATGCAACCTTTGTTTTTTGTTTCGAGGTGAGTAAAACATTTCTCCAAGCAGATTTAACTGGTTTAAAAAATGCTACGTCTAAGGGTTGACATAAGTGTGTGGAATTAGGTGGCAATAGTACGAATCTTACGTCATATTCTTTACATTCACGCATTACTCGCACGCATTAATTTGGAGAAAACCATCTTCGAAAATTCTTATGTCAAACCAACCGGATTTAGATCGATTATATCTTGCACCCTTTATGCCATTTTCTGTCCTCGTATCATATAAATGTCGAGATTTGTATACAATATACGGTGGTAATATATGTCCTGTATCCGTTCTGGCCATCATGACAGACACTGAGGTCTTGGATGAATCCATGTATCTCTCATTATGACGAGCCCCCCTTTTCACAATGACTTTTTAACGACCGGGGTCATCGCAAATATTGGTCTCGTCATAATTGATTATATTTCCAGGTGGCAGATTTTCTAAACTATTTTCTAATTCGGAAAAATATTCATTAATAATGTCGCTGGACACTTGAACTCTTGCTCGCTTTATATTTTCACATAATCTTGCAGAGAGCTGAGATTAAATAATAATAAAAATACCTAATTTGACACACGGATTTACTATTTGCATTTTACCTTGGATTTATGCCTGTTTAAAAAGTGCCTCGCCCAATCCACGCCTGGCATATTGTTATTCCGTCCAAATCGCTTCTCCCGAATGCGATGTAAGAATTCTTTCACTATTAACCTGATGTCATAGGAAGTTAAAGGAAATCCCCATTGTGCAGCCAAAAGAATATTACTAACAAATATTTCCTCCTCTTCCTTGGAAAAGACAGGCTGTTTCCCAGGAGTCAGTGAGAACAAATTTCTCATTTTTCGATAGAGTCCACTTGGTAATTCCATATGTATGACTTGCCACCCCCAAGGACATTCCATTTTCAACATCTTTTAAAGCGTTTTGCAACATTTCCTCGGAATAGTTCTTGTAACTTCTGCTCCCTAATTGTTTTTTTTTGTATTTTCGAGGCATGTTGCAAGTAAGCCCCTTTTGGACATGCAAGTAAAAAAATATTAAAAAAAACTATTACAGTTATCATAAAACTTAATATTTAATATTTTAGAATAAGCATCCAAGCACATCGGGTCCAATTTTCATGCAAATCGCAGCATAAATAAGCTCTCGTCAGAAGAAGCTATTTAACAATAATTTTTGAGTGCTTACCTTCAATAATGGCAAATGCCGCGACACTTCAACAATTTTATGTTTACAAGCGAGTTACTTGCACACAACTGAAGCGACACGATCGTACTAAATATAAACACTGTCATAGTTCAGGCACGATTTAACCTTAGGTAATAGGAGAGCCCAAATTACATTAACGCAAGATCGTTGCAAGTTACCCTAGGGTTGCAAGTAACCCCACTTGACGGTACTAATCATACAACTGTTATGGATTAATACATTACTAACTGAACTGTATGTTCAAATTTTAGGAGATGTTTCTATATTCTATAAACAAATACATAGTAGTTTCAATTATAAATTTATAAGAATAAAAAATAATATCATTATAATTGTTTTGTACTTGTATTAAAAAAATATGTTTATTAATTGTGAAAGTACTTTACAGATAGGTTATGTGTATCAAAAATAACAAATGTAACATTCACACTGAAAACGTAAGGTTGTCTTCGAAATTTTTCAATCAGTGGTAATGTTTACAGTAGCGCAATTGTAAATGCTGTAGTTCCAATGAAATTAAGAAATTGAGAATTTTAAATATAATATGAAAATTCAAGGTCCGAACCTAACCGACTCGGCGGGAAATTTGAATAAGGGGGCCCTAATGCTAACTTGTAAGACAGGTGTAGGAACTTGTGTTAGGCTCTACGCCCTCTTGTCTTGGCCCCCTTGGCTCAAAATAGTATTCTAATAAGGGGGCCCTAATGCTAACTTGCAAGACAGGTATAGGAGAACTTGTTCTCAGGCCTTCGCCCCCTTGCCGTGACCCCCATGGCTGGAAATAGTATTCTAATAAGGGGGTTCTAATGCTAACTTGTAAGATAGGTATAGGAACTGGTGTTAGGGTCTTCGCTCTCCTGTCGTGGCCCTCTTGGCTCCAAATTTGAATTTTTTTTGTGCCGCCATCTAGTGGTGTATGGATTAATGAACGTTTTCAGTAATAGAGGTGGCGCCGCCTAATGCTATATTCAGATCAATTTCAATCAATCAATCGACCAAATCAATAAATCTCAATAAATCAAATCATAACTTACAGCTTGCGAAAACCAGCTTACAGTTCAAAAATACTGATTTGGTTTAACTTACATCTTGCTAAAAATCAACCACCATTAAGAAATACCAAATTGATATAACGGAAATAAAAAGATAAAAGGTTTTTAATGGTTTATTATTATATGCGAATCAGTAACTACAAAATTGAAATCCACAAATACGTGTCGGCATAATGTTATTAATGAAAAAATGGCGTAACACTCACAGCTTAACTAAACAAATGAACTGAGATCGAGTTTGTAGGATAACAGCTGACGCTATTGCAGAGTTGGTTTATCACGTCATCCTATAAGGATAATAATACATTAAAATCTTTAATAGTATTTTTCGTGAACAATAACAAGTAAAATACATACATATCAAAGATAACACGCATACCTTCAGATATATTTTCTTTCGGCTGTTCTAATAAAAACTGTGTTGGTGAACAGGATATTGAAATATGTTATACAGCGTATACATAGTCTCACTAAACCCGCTTTCTGTGTTTTTTACTTATGAGTAGTTGATATAGACTGGTTATCGGTTTCCCCGTCATTAACATAAAGTAATTTTTAGTGTATAACTTAAATATATAAATAGCAAATTACCTCTCTCAGGCTTATTGTAATTCTATATTTACCTTTCCTTTTCGCAAGCTCGTTAGAGCGACTTTACCTTACCTTATCTATACGAATTTATAAAAACGATTTTTTATTTGCAATATACATTTAAGATATTTTTCACCTTGAGCGTGTAAAGTCAGCCTTCAACAGTGTTTATTTATGTTGTGTACATACAAAATTCCAACTTGAGATTATAAAAGTCAAACTTCAACAGTATACATACAAAAATTAGTTTTTAAAAATAAACCTAATAATAAGAGCTCGTTAACGTTATCATAGATAACGTTAAAAAAATGTTACAATGTACCTGTTTCGAATAAATTTCTCATTACAGGTTTATGTATAGCGTATGCTTCTTGGTTCTGTAACCACGCTCTAATATCTTCGCTAGGGGCATGGTTATTAATCTAAGTGCCTTTTTGACAGAGGTATTTCTGCTAAGGTAGAACTTGTATGTAAAGCTGTCTTATTTGATAGTATGGCAAGCCCTTATCGGTAAAACTCGAAAATTAAAAAATAACATTCTAGTAAGCGGTCAACATGCTTAACCTTGTTATAAAATTTAAGGCAGTTTTTTGGCACAGGTATTTCTGATAAGACAGATCTTGTATGTAAAATAATATAGAAACCTCATTTCGTGTTTAGTAGGGCACTTTGCCATCATTTTCCTAGCTTAAATACCAGATGAAAAAATCTGCGACCACCGGTGTATTCTACTTTTCATCGTGCTTATCTTTTAATAGCAAAACCGAGATTTGTTTCTAGAACGTAAACATCCGAAAATTGACAATGAATGTCGCTTTATTTACCTGTTTTAACATCAAAAAATGATACTATTGCTTTCTTTTCTTAAATATTTACTAAAGCCAACCTGTACGTGTTTTAAATCGTATATTAATCATAACAGTTATACAATTTTGATGATGTATATCTATGATAACGTTAACGAGCTCTTATTATTAGTTTTATTTTTAAAAACTAATTTTTTGCAATTTTTGTAATAAAGGTAAATAAAGAATTACAATAAGCTGAGAGAGGTAATTTGCTATTTATATATTAAATTATACACTCTAAAGATTACTTTATATAATGGCGGGGAAACCGATAACCAGTTTTATATCAACTATTCATAAGCAAAAAAGACAGAAAGTGGGTTTAGTGAGACTATGTATACGCTGTATAAAATACTTTAATATCCTGTTCTCCAACACATAGTTATTATTAAAACATCCGAAAGAAAATATCTGAAGGTATGCGTATTATTTTTGATATACAGTGCGTACCAAATGTATGGAACCGGCCTTGTTATTTCAAAACTAAGATCGAGTCTATAGAATAACAGCTGATGCTATTTCAGAGTTGGTTTATCACGTCATCCTGTAAGGCTAATAATACCTTAAAATCTTTAATAGTATTTTTTGTGAACAATATCAAGTAAAATATGTACATTGCGTACCAAATGTATGGAACCGGCCTTGTTATTTAAAAACTGTTCAAGCTAAATACAAAGCCTTCTATTATTTCCACAGTTTTGTTATTTTTTTAACTGGAAGGTCGGGAGCTGCACAGTGAACTTGATTTTTTGAAACAGGAAGGGGGGGTCAAATAGCATACCGTTTGAAAGGTATTTTCAAGTAGAATTCAACGACATGCTGCTTATCATAGTTATCTCTAAAGATAACTTCGCTATTGTGAACTAAAGATTGGGAGTAGGTAGTAACTTAATATCCAGTTAGCATGGGGCACAATGAATTATTTTATGGTGTTTAATGTAACATCCGATTGTTGAAACGGCGTTTTAAGTTTATGAAGTCCATCTAGTACAAGAATCATTTATAGGTGATGATCAAACTGTTCCCCATTAACCTCTTGGCAGTAATAAATTCGATTAGAAAATACTTCAACTGAATTCAAAATGAACTCGCGAGGAATATTTGCTGTTTCTTCTCGAATTCATTGCACTAGTTCATTCAAGTTATTGGGTTTATCGAAATAAATACGATTCTTCAGGTAACTCCACAAGAGAAAATCTAGTGGGGTTGTCAGGTAATCGCGGTGGCCTTTCAATACGTTCTCGACGTCCAATCCACCTTTCCGGAAAAACGTTGTTCAGATAAGCACGAACTAACCATTGTTTTCAGCGCTCACTAAATCTTCAGTTATCCAGTTAATACCTCCTCCCAATCTTTAATTTACAATAGCGAAGTTATCGTTAGAGACAACTATGGCAAGCTGAATGTCGCTGAATTCTGCTTGATACTACCTTTCAAACGGTATGGGATCTGACCCCCCTTACTATTTAAAAAACAATCAAGTTGGCTGTGCAGCTACCGACCTTGCCGGCTAAAAAAGTAAAATTATGGAAATAATAGAAGGCTTTGTAAACACCATGCATATTAAATTTTATCGTTTTAGATTGAATAGTTTTGAAATAACAAGACCGGTTCCATACATTTGGTACGCACTGTATATATTTTACTTGATATTGTTCACAAAAAATACTATTAAAGATTTTAATGTATTAGCCTTATAGGATAACGTGATAAACCAACTCTGCAATAGCGCCAGCTGTTGTTCTATAGACTCCATCTCAGTTCATTTATTTAGTTAAGCTGTGAGTGTTTTTAATTAATAACGTTTTGCGGACACGTATTTGTGGATTTAAACTTTGTAGTTATTGATTCACATATAATAATAAACCATTAAAAACCTTTTATATTTTTATTTCCGTTATATCAATTTGGTATTTTTGAATTGTGGTTGATTTTTAGCAACCTGTAAGTTAAACCAAATCAGTATTTTTGAACTGTAAGCTGGTTTTCGCAAGCTGTACGTTATGATTTGATTTACTGAGATTGATTGACTTGGTCGATTGATTTATTGAGATTGATCTGATTGATTGAACATGATTTGTTTGAGATTGATTTGCTTAATTGATCTTGATTAATTTGATTTGATTAATTAATTTGTTTGTTTGGGAAAGAGCCGAGAGAGAATTAACATGCTTCTGTGTTCCTGAGCATCTCAGCAAGGTGATCTATATTACTTTTACCCTTGAGGCCTCTAGCGGTTCAGCATAAATAAACATTCACCCTTCCCAAAATATGTTACATCACCAGTATCAATTGTCAACAAACAAGACTTGAAAAATATTAATATTGTGGTGTAATACGCTAGAATTCAAATACCAGCTCCTGTTAGATAATACAACTACCCTTAATCATATATTGTAATTTCATAAAGATGTCAACACTTTCAAGATTATTTGTAATTAGTAAAATTTCTTCATCAGTGAAAAAAGATTTGTGCAGAACAATTAATCAAAATATTTCTTTATGTTTTATTTGTTGGGGACTTATGAGTAAATTGTTTCCACCTTGCCCTTCATAACAGACATTAATAATCCTTCACCCTCATAACGTCTGTTTTTCAACAAAAAAGTTAATGGCCCAAAACTGATAAAAATTGATTTTTTCAAATTTAAACAATTCAACCTCTCCTTTTCATCATACTATTATTATTTTTTAATTGATAGTGGGGAAGTTTCTGTGATTAAAATGGAAAAGAAATAAAACGTCCCTAATGCAACACAACCTCATCCTGGCACGCAGCACCAATCTGTATTGTCCCATGGTACCCTATCCATAAGAGTGTAATTTGAAATTCCTCTCAATAAATAAAAAATTATAAAACCTTTAAGAGCTTAATATTGAACTTATTCGCACTAATGCAAGTTCAAAACAAAAATCGCCAGGGGATGTATCTTGACTTTACAATGCTACTCTTGCTCAAGTTATTGGTTTGCCTTACATTGAATTTCCTGGCAACAAATAAAACAGAATGTATTAACACGTCTAATATTGAATTACTCGCAAAACTCAAATCTGACAAAAAGAATTGGTCGTCTAGTGGTAAGCTACGCTCTGTTATGTGAATGAGATTGCACAAGTACATTAATAAATCAAACAACAAAAATAAAACAAAGAAATTGTTCAATATATAACAAAACACCATTAAATCAAGTTAAAGTACGTACAAAATTATAAAATTAAGTAAAAAAACAAACAGGTAAACCACACCCACAATGGTGTCATAAATAAATCAGAGTAAAAATTGTGACACCGAACATGTGACCCTTATACAACCAATCATTCCGGTTTTAAGTTAACACTAAAGTAAAACAGAAAATAATAATGCAGATTAAGGTACGCATATAAATACGACAAACAGTAAAATTAAACAGATAACAATAAGGTAACTATAATGCAGCTTAACTACACTTAGACAAAGACAAAAAGAATAAGCAAGGAATTTGGACATACACAATTGCATAATGAATAAAAGCACAAAAACACATATGTACAATTACCATAAATTACATATATAAAGAAATCAGTTCGTAGACAAGCTATTCGAAATAAGCTGGCTGAATCAGACAAAAAAAATCATTAAAACAAAACCTTGCAAGGGTAAGGTGCAATTAAATTATAACAAAGTGGCCGATAACCTACCCGCAAGTGATTACGTTACAAACTACAGCATCCCTTCCTCAGCTTACACGTTCATCTATACACATCTTTGCATTTAAAAACAATATGAACGGCTTAGTTTAACAGTAACAATGGAATTCGAGGTGGTTTTAATGTCAGTAGAAGGGAGGCACCTTCGCCGCCATTTTATTTTTGTGACGTCACAAGGCCACCCACGTGGCTGACGTTGGGAATTCCCGATGACGCAATTTGACTTAGGGGATGACCTCGGGGCTTGGAATTGGAGTTGACATTGGACTACTCAAGGTCACAACCAAATCTGTTCAGCGAGAAATTTGAATTCTAATAAGGGGGCCCTAACTCTATCTCATAAGACAGTTCTTCGGAACTTGTGTTTGGATCTGCGCCCCCTTAACGGTAAATAGTATTCTAATAAGGGACCCTAATGCTAACTTGTAAGACAGGTATGTGAACTTGTGTTAGGGTATGCGCCCTCCAGTCGTGCCCCCTTGGCGCGAAATTTGAATTTGTTTGTAGCGCCATCTAGTTTTTATATGGGCTAATGAATATTTTCTGTAATAAAGGTGGCTCCACCTAGTGGTATATTTTAAAAGTACATACAGGTCCTTGTAATCGTTATGGAGAGAAATTTGAAATAGTCTTTTTGTAATAGAAGTGGATGGTGCTCGTCTCTCTCTCTCGTCTTTCTCGAACAAACAAATCAATCTCAGATAAATCACGCTCGATCAAATCAAACAATCAGATCAATCTCAATCGATCAATCAACCAAATCGATCTCAATCAATCAAATCATAACTTACACCTTGCGAAAACCAGTTTACAGTTCAAATATACTGATGGGTTTAACTTACAGGTTGCTAAAACCAATCACAATTCAAAAATACTAAATTGATTTAACTTACATATTGTAAAGCCAGCTCTCAATTCAAAATAACAGCCTGATTTAACTTACATCGTGCAAAAAGTCCTAAAGAAATGACATTGCTGTCAATATACGAACATCAAATTAACGTGTAACACTATTGCCACGTTTTCCATACAATGATTGAATGATGATGTTTTACGTTTAAATTAGTAAAATACCTATACAATAACAAATATAACCAAACTCGAGGACAGACCTCTATATTATTCTACATGAAAGGACTCCTAACGGAAATACCTGTCACATAAACGGCTCTAGATTTATAAACAGGACTTAACGTCCTAAGTCGTTATTGAAAATGCCCAACCACTTAAATACTTATACAATACAATAACAAAGTATAACTACACTTGAAATTAGACCAGAATAGCAAAAACCTAATTATCCTCTCACTTATTGTAATTCCCATCTAACTGTCTTTTCGCATTAACTGTAGCATCGTTAGTGCTTGCTTATATGAATGTTTATTTATACACCTTAAAATGATTTCACCTCGAGAATGTAAAGTCAACCTTCAGCAGTATTTTATTTGTGTATACATACATACAAAATTTCACCTTGAGAGCGTAAAGTAAAGTCAACCTTCAACAGTATACACACACAAAAATTACTTTAAAATAAAATGGATAATTAAGTATTATCATAGATATACATCAAAATTTATAACTGTTATGGTTAATACACGATTTAAAACATGTGCAGACTTTAAGTAGGCATTTAAAAAGAAAACAATAGGATCATTTTTGATATTAAAAAGAGGTAGGTAAACACAGCGACATTTATTGTCAATTTTCGATGTTTACATTCTAGAAAACAAATCTCGCTTTGGTATTAAAAGATAAGCACGATAAAAAGTGGAATATACCGGTGATCGCAGATTTTTTTGATCTGTTATTTAAGCTAGGATGATGAGAGTGCCCTTACTAAACGTGAAATTAGGCTTCTATTTTACATACAAGATCTGCCTTATCAGAAATACCTGTCAAAAAACGGCCTTAGATTTTATAATTAGATTAAGCTTGTTGGCCACTTATTAGAATGCTATTTTTTAATTTTCGAGTTTTTACCGAAAAGAGAGTTTATTGCGAAAAGTGTTCTTTAACAAACATCAAATCAATTACTATACGGCAAACAATTCTGACGTCATATAGGTAAAATTTTGCGACAAGAGGGTTTCAGCAAAGGGTGTTTAGGCCTCGAGACCCGAAGATATCCAATCCTATCTGAACATTGCCGAGTGCTTACACCCATTCCCCCAGTATAATTTAAATAAAAACAAGCGCAGGTGTCTACAGGATATTCAACGTTGGTCTCATACCAGCAAAGTACGGGGAGAGGGTGACTGTGGAACTCACGGAATTTAAATTTTGCTGCCATTCAAATCAATCAATCTCAAGCACCACGAATCAAACAAATTTTATTAATTCAATCTCATCATCATCGAAATGTGGACCCTCATTGAAAATGGAAATATGATGTTCACGTTCTATGCGCACGGCAAAAATCGCACTAATTAGATTACACTTATTTTTAAAAGCAGATTTGTTTGTGACGCCACCTAGTGGTGTATTTCTAAAACTAGCGAATGTTTTCTGTATAGAAGCTGATCGTGCTCGTCTCACGTTAGATTAATAAACGTACGGTTTAGCCTAGGTCAATAATCGCGCGCGAGCATTGACCTAACCTAAACTGTACGTTTTTAGTTTTACTAAAATGGACACGATAAGATATTTATGGCCACAACGGTTTACAATGATGGTTTGTAATCAAACAATCGGAATGATCCGACTGAATCGAAACTCTAACTGCAACTCCCTGTTTTTACTCCCAAATCCACCTGTTTTTAAAAGTAAAAAAAAAAAACAAGAAATATTACGTGGGAATATTTTCATATTTATTATTAAAAGAATTATTAATTTTAAAATTATGCACTCGTCCGTAGCAAACCCTGTACGTCGAGCATTTCAACGTTCTCAAACTGAGTCGTCTTCTGATATTTCCGTATGTGCCGATGTAATTACCAACAGGCGACATTTTTACCCAAATTACATGTGTATTGTAATTTTCAATTATTCGTCACGCTCTTTTGGTAAAGGTAGTTTCGAGAGAACACCTGTTTTCTACCCCAACATGTTTTTCTTTTTCTTTTCAACCCTTAGTCAAAGATCACTTGCCTAAAATAAAATATCCTGAAAACACTATCAAATTACGACTTATTACCAACATATTAAAACCCATAGTATTTTCTTTCGCGGTAACAATTGGGATCTGAAAGATGTTTATTACAATAATAAAATTTTCGCTGTCCGCTACTTACATTATGGATGGTAACTGTTCAAAAGGTAGTGAAACTTTAACTCAAAATAAGGAGAATATGTTAATCTTTACAAAACACTTCATCTTTTATTTAAAAAAATAATAAATACAGATAATATTAGTATTTAATTGAAGCTACCTCAATTCGATATGCAATACAATTGATTTAAAAAAAATTCAATACGATGTAAGGATAATATCACAAGCATATATTTTCTAAGCTATAAAAACTATGGTTCAGCTACATTCCACAAATTAATTACAAAATAATGATATTTACATTACTTATAACAATACTTTTCAATCTACATAATATGTGGCCAGTCTATATAAATTTGAAACACAAACAAAATTATCTTTTTATGCCACATAAGTCCTATAAGGAAATCTTTTTTGGGCTTTTTAAATCATGTATTTGAAGATAAATTATTGATGGGATAACTGCAATATCCCAGATTGCAAAATTTTATAATTTTGAGATCATTAGTGCATCGTTTTTTTCTTTTGCATCCGTTCCTTTGCATACCTATATCTGTCTCTCCCGTAAAATCCACTTTTTCTACTGCAGTTCGGCCATTGTTACAGAAAAGTAATATGGTTCAATAACAATTACAGTTATTAATGTTAGGGGTAATGACAGATTTATACATTTTTTATACAAAAATACAGAGTGTACATTTGACAATAGCATTTAATTTGAACTAATGGCAACTATCTCAATTAATTTAACACCAGCCTCATGGTAGTATAGTTTATTACTCCACTTTTCGTGCATGAATTTTTGTATGTGTAGCTAGGGTTCCACTTTGGGCAAATGCTTGCCCACAAATTCGACATATATATGGCTTTTCTCCTGTATGAGTTCTAATATGTTTTTTAAGAGTGCCTTTAACTGCAAAACTTCGCCCACATTCTGAACAGTTGTACGGTTTCTCACCACTATGAATACGCATATGAATGATAAGTCTACCACTTTGGTTAAATCTTCTATTACAAACTTTACACTCAACAGGTTTTTCTCCTGTGTGTGTTCTTATATGAGCTGATAAATAACCAGATTGTGGAAAATCTTTACCACATATTTTACAAATATGTGGTCTTTCACCAGTATGTGTACGTACATGCGTCATAAGAGTACCAGGCGCAGCAAAACTTTTTTCACACACTTTACATTTATATGGTTTTTCACCAGTATGTATAAATGAATGAATTTTTAAATATGATAATTGAGCAAAACCTTTTCCACAAACATTACATAAGTATGGTTTCTCTCCAGTATGAATTAATTTATGGCGTTCTAAATTACTATGAAAGCGGAATGTTTTGTTACAAATACTACAAGTCCGAGGTAAGTTACGTTCCTTTATAATGCCAGTCTTTTTTTTTAATGCTTTAGGTTTATACACAGGTGCACTATTTTCAGGAGATGTTAATATGTTATGTGATTCAATATGAAGTTTTAGAGAAGCTTCGGATTTACACCTAAAAAAGCCAATGCTTGAAAAAAGTTAAAATTATATGCAAATATACACTTTTTCTTGCATACATCACATTCAAACAGGTCTCTATGAAACCCTGTCATATGCCGTCTATACTCTGCTAATCCTAGACAAGAAGCTTCACAAAGTTTGCATGGGTACTGTTTCCTTTTATGTGTATCAGATTTACCTTTTTTGTTCATTGAATCTTTCTAAAAATTAATCATTAGGTCTTAACGAACTTTATTGTAATAAACAGCCATTACTACCTCCCACATATTATCACCTGGTTTAATATCTCGACCATCTATAAAATCATTTTGTTAATACCAGTTTTGTTCTGTATAAGTCTATTTTACCATTATCAGTGCAAATTTGTTTAATACTACCACCACCATCATCCATTGAATTCTCAGATGTACCTATACTCACTTTGCTTAATTCAACTTTAACATCATTGGCATAAACAGAGTTATAATTATTCGAAGGGAAAGGTAAAAGAGTTTGAATGTACTGCCTTAATGTGCCATCCGATTTTTCACACATTTTTCGGAATAAAAATGATCTATTTAATTCTTCAGCACATTGCTCACAAATTTGCTCTGGAAGACCATCTCCTTTTTGCACCTAAATTGCAATAGTTACAGTCTAAACGTAAAAGGAGTATTATAATTAACCTGTAAAGATGTAAAAGACATCAACATATCACACAAGGAGATTAGTTTCTGGGGTTCTATTAAAAAAACCGATTGCATATTGGTACTTTGTGTAAGACAAGTACGGCATACGTATGCAAAATTATATTCAAAACTCATGGCCGGAGTTTGTTTTTGTGTTTACTATAATCCAAAACAAATGTTTTCAATTTTTACTACACAGTTGAATGTTAGATGGCGATACTTCTGTTAAATTTAAAGAAGGCTGTGACTATCCGCACGCAAAATTAACCTAAATCTGTTTAAAAAAATGGAAATAAAAAGGGAATCTAAAATCTACAGTAACCTAGGATACAAACTACGTTACGCTACAGTTCATTGAGAGAATCCCAGGTTACCGTAGATTTTTATTTTCCTTTTTATTTCCATCTTTAGACAGTTTAAGGTTATAATTTTTGCGTGTGGATAGTCACAGCGTTTAAAGAAACATGCATGGTTGTAATACCAAAGTTTTTAGGCGATTTTATTATCAGTTACCGTACTATTAGTTTAGTTTCACCAAAGTCCACAAAACATATAAATAATTATGCACGGTTAAAAAAATGGGTAACATTACGATCTTATAGTACGGTAATTCTATCTAAAAGTGGTAGTATTTCGGGAATATTTGCTACTAGAAATTTTATAATTTTGAATAAATCAACGTCTAGAAAGTACAAAAAAGGCGCGACCTTCAAATAAGACACAAAGAATTTACTTACGACGGTGTCTTCTACGTGTGGACAATAAATATAACGGTGCGTGTAAATAAATATAGTGTAAATAGTTTGTTAGTTAAGGTTAACGATACATGTTAATAAATAACTGTTTTTAAATAAGATAGCACATGGCAAAACACAAGAGGGCATAGGGTGAGTAATAGATTATATCATCACTAATAGAACGGTCACTCCACAGATGATATTGGATGTGAGAACACTTAACGCAGCTACTGTGGGAAGTGACCATAAGTTGGTACTCTGCAAAATGAGATTGAACATCCCCATTACATCAAAACCTAAACCCCCATATATACAACAACTCAATATTGAGTTACTGGAAGATGAGAGTGTGAAACAACTATATAAAAGTAGATTAACAGAGAAAATATAACAGAAAGCAATCAATCGAGAAAATAATATAAAGGAACAATGGAGAACTCTCAAAAATAATATTATTGACGCAGCTAACGAAACCTTAGAAAAAATACAGATAAACATTAACAAAACAAATAAAACAGCATGGTTCACACTAGAAATAAAGGAACTATGTGAACAAAAGGATACATTTAGTTTATACGAAATAGAAACCAACAAACCTACACACTATAAAACAGAACGAAACAGAGTATGTGCAAGAATAAAGGAAATAAAAGAAGGATACTGGGAAATATTCACGAAGAACATGGAAAGAGACATGTACGGAAGCCCGAGGAGAATATGGGGAATGTTAAGAAGAAACAAACAAGAAATTACAGATACTATACAGAGCAACAGAATTAATGCAGAGGAGTGGAAAACATATTTCAGAGACCTATATAAAGAAAACGAGGCAAGTGAAGCGATGCTGACTGAGGAAGATGAAGAAGAAGACTGTAAGCCGGTTCCCTTTAACTTCCTTTACTCTATCTAATTTGAATTCGTGTCAAATGTAACCCAGACGTTAGGGTCAATTTGTAACTAATGTCTAATCAAATCAAGACGTTACTGTCAGATGTAAACTTATTCACTTTATTTATTTAAGGGGCCAAGTGTAAGTACTTAAATAACGCGGCGGCGTTTACTATAAATTGTAGCGTGTACAATTGCCTAGGACTAACTACAATCGAAGAAAGGTCGTGATCGTAACTTGATTGACTGAAAGATTTCAAAAACCAACTAAATTTATTCCCTATAATTTATGATTCTAAATATTTTACTTATTCTACGTTTATTTTAATTTAACCTAAATAAAACATGCAACATAATTAAATCTGGTTTTATCTTAAAGAGGGAATAAAATCAATATTCTTAAGCTTTAACTATTTATGTATATAAAAACTTTATATTTATATACGAATTCGAGAAATAAAGGGTATGAGATTTTAAAGGGAATGAGCGCTTTCTTTAATGTCGGTTAAAATAGTACGTTGACCTGCGTTCAGAGAATCACTTTACTAACAGAATCGGTTTATTCCTTTTTCTTGTGTATAGAAAAAGGATAGTTGGGTGTTATTTGCAACGAAGACTTATTTTCCTTTTTAAATGAGATTCCTTTAAATCGTTTCGGGAAAATCCTATTCTATGTACTGGACTTATTTTGAGAATAATGATTAAAGAAATTCACGTAAACTTTGATCTTTAGGTAATTTACCTGTGATCTGTCTTTGGATAGCTAGATTCACCGGGGTATTATCCAAATTGAATCAGGTTAGGTATGCAGGCTTTCAGAAATATAATTCACCTAGTGACCTCTAAGTGGTTTTTATACTCTCGGAAAGGATGCTTTCAGGATACGGATTAGAAATAACGTATTAAAATTTCACTTAACACACGGGCGGTCTCCTCGTGGTTTTATCAAACCTGGGGTTCGGACTAATCTAGCAGGATTTAACTTCAGGTGATTATATCGGTACGATCTGTTGTCTATAATGTGCCAATCTCTTAGCTTGGTAGTGTTTATGATAGGTGTATGTGTTTGTTTCTAGTTTAATCTCCCCAACGGGCCGTCGCAACTCGGGTTAATTAACAGTATAGCTCGATTTCTACAGGCACAAGCCTTAGGGACGGCTTGGTAAACGAATCACCTCTAAAGGCCTACGCCTTAGGGGATAATCCTTCTGGACAGGTCTCAATACCTTACGGGAATCATTCCCAAAAGTAAAGAGGGGCTTGTGTATTTATATGTGTGTATCCGCGGGCTAGCGCTCCAGGGATTTAGTGTGTGTAATTAGGTGTGGTGATGTTTTATAGATATACAAGATCGTTCTATAATTCCAGCAAGGACAGAAAGGAAATCCACTGCAGGCGGTGTGATAATTAATATAAACTCTAAGACTTACCCCAAGTGGGTCTTAAACTGATGAAGTGGGCGCGGTTACCTAGGCTGGAGGACTCAGGAAGACGGAACGGCAGGAACTAACTAAGTCGGGACGGACTTGCAGGCAACTAACTGAAGTACTCGCCAAAGAGCGGACAGGAACTAACTAATTTCGCATCTTACTACCATTTATATGTAATCTGCGGTTCTACGTGATTGGATTATTAATTATGACTACTCGCGATATAACGTGATTAGTTGCAAATAGTAATGATACTTTGGTGGGGTTCTTGCCCAGAAATCTTCATTATTTCTTTACTACGGAAGAAGGGTAAAGAACTTAATTTTTAAAATGCATCGGAGCTTCTATAAAACATGCAATTTACAAAAATTAATTTGCGAATTTACGTAATGATTTTTCTGAATCTTTACATACCACCCTTTCCTCTTTTGGAAAAGTCCGGACAACTATGTCAGGCCTAATGCGACTGCATCTTGTAGCATCATCCTCAGAGTGCGCGTATTTTACGCGTCCTTCAAGTCTTTGACGTGAGCTTGGCCTACGGATTTCTCGGTGGTTGGTTCGCGAAGTTCCACGATTACTGGTGACAGGATGCGGTGTATTTGATACGGACCGTTATACTTCGGTGCCAATTTTGTTGAAAAATATTTAACCTTGTTGGATAACAGGAGAGACTTGCGGTATACCAACGTTCCGATTATCGGGCGGTGTACGGTCTTCGCCGAATGTTATAATGGTGCCTTTGCACCTCAAAAGATCGGGCGAGCGTGGCTCTCGCAAGCTCCCTTAGATCCTCCACGTACTTCATGTGGGATTTTTGTTATGGCGGTATTACGGTGGGTGACTCGTCTGCGAGGAGACCTTGTGTATACAGAGCACCAGGCGGGTCGAGTTCGCGTAGATTCAGTAGGGCGGGCGAGAACCTAGTGGATGCATGTGTCACTGAATTTATGGCGAACGCCACCTCCGGTATGTGGTAGTCGCAGTTTCACTGATCGTCCTGCGTCAATTGTGCGATCAAGGTCCTTATCACCTTGTTCGCCCTCTCCACGGGGTTTGCCTGGACTGAGGAGGGAGGTGTCAGTCGGTGTTGTATCCCGTGACCTTGTAAGAAAGAACTGAACATTTTACCTGTATACTGGGGCCCGTTATATGAAATCATTCGTTTAGGAGAACCGAAACGGTATATTACCTGTTCCTTGAAGGCTTGTATGATGAGTTTACTGGTAGCTTGACGGAGTGATTTTAATTCGACCCACTTGGTTAACTTATCTTCGAAGACCACTAAGAAGTTATGACCTCTTTTTGTGAGTGGTAATGGACCCATTAGGTCGCTACTGACATCCTGCCACGGGTCTTTTGTGGTTTTTGAAAAGTATAGTTCCCCAGCGGTTTCTGGGTGGTGCGCTTATAAGTTTGACAGGTGGCGCAGGTCTTAATATCTTTATTCCCGGCCAATAATAGTTTCAATACACTCGTCAGAGGGTCTTGGCAATTCCGAAATGTCAGGCGGTCGGGGAATCATGGCATTCTCTGACTATAGCGGGTCGCTGTGGCTTTGGTATACAGAGCTTCGGGTAACGTCGCGGGGAAGGATCGATATAGGCGGTCTTCTTCGATCTTATATTGCGGATGTGGTTGAGTTTTTACTTGTTCCATGGTTCGCCGGTACCATGCACATTCTGGTTCCTCCGGATCCTTTGTCGACTATCTGGTTTCAGACTCCGGGTCCTCGTGTAATCGTGAGAGTGCGTTAGCCACTTGATTCAATGCTCCCTTCCGGTATTCGATTTTAAACTCGAACTGCTGGGGTTCCATGATCCATCTTGCCAGGCGGGACGTAGGTTTCTCCAATGTTTGGAGCCATTTGAGACTCCTGTGGTCCGTCAACACCGTGAAGTAATAGCCCTCCAGGTATTTCTTTAGTTTGAGAATAGACCAGACCACGGCGAGACACTCTTGCTCTAGGGTGGAATAGTTTTTCTCGGCGGGTGTTAGGGCTCGGCTAATGTAGGCCATAACGTTTTCATTGGGTGCTTGTCCTTGGGTGAGAACAGCGCCTATACCGGTCGAACTGGCGTCCGTTTGTAGTACAATGGGCCTGAAAAAATCGGCACAGGTTAGAACAGGAGGGGCGGTGAGGGCTGCCTTAATCTCTGAGAAAGCTTCCTTTTGAGGTGGGGACCACTCGTACTTAACTCCCTTCTTTAACAGGCATGTAAGGGGTTGACTCTTTTGCGCAAAGCCCTGGACGAACTTCCGATACCAGGCCGCTAAGCCCAGTAATTGGCGTAATTGTTTCACATTTCTGGGTGCCTCCAGCTTCGTGATCGCTTCTATCTTCTCGGGATCGGGTTGAATGCCTCGGGCCGTCACGACATGCCCAAGATATTTCAGTTGGGTACGGCAGAAACATTTCTCGGGTTGTAACTGTAACCCGTGTTTGCATAATCTTTGGAACACTTTCCTCAGGTTCCAGAGGTGTTCGTCAAAGGACTTTCCCAAGACGATAATATCGTCTCGGTATCCCTTTCCCCGTCATCTCTGGTCCTATTATAGTATCGAAGAATCGTTGAAAGGTGGCTGGCGCAGAGTGGGGTCCAAAAGGAAGGACCTTGAACTGGTATAGCTCCCCCTGGGACTGTGAAAGCGGTTATCGGTTTGCTTTGTTCTTCTAGAGAGATCTGCCAGTAACCTCTTTTCAGATCCAGGGTACTTATATACCGGGCCTCTCGTAGTTGGTTCAGTATCCCCTGGATATATGGTAGAGGGTAGGCGTCTTTTACAGTTACCCTATTAACCTTGCAGTAATCAATACAGAAATGGTAGGAGCCGGAAGGTTTCTTTACTAGTACCACTGGGGAGCTCCATGGACTGTTGGCCGGTTCTATTGTATCGTCTTTGAGCATCTCATCCACTTCTTTATTAATGATTTCCTGCATCGCGGGATTTCGAGGGTAGTACCTTTGTTTCACCGGAGTTGCTTGTGGTAGCAATCTAATACAGTGCGCAACATCTTTGGTTCATCCCGAATCTCGTTGAAAGAGGCGTAGTTCATTCCCTAGGAATGTGTTCTTCGTCAGGGTCGTGTATTCCTCCTAGACCGGCGTTGATTTGTGCTTGCATTGGAAATTTAATTCTTGTTACCTCTAGTTGCTTCGTATGCAGGTGGGGCGTAGCTTGGGCATATTGTAAAAAATTTAACCCGAGGACCCTGTCGGTGGATAGCTGTGGCAGGTAGTATCCTGTTATTTCCTAGCGGCTGTCCCCTAGGCTGACTGGAAAAATGTATAATCCTCGCGTTTCTTCGATATAATTATTAGCAAGGCGAATGCTAACAGTTTGCAGTGATGCCGGATAAATGTTATTAGCAATTACAATACTGTAAAATCCTTTGTGGTTGTAAAACATAGAGCCAAAATGAAGTGGACGTACAATTCTGATACGTTTTCCATCCAACTCACCTCCACAATTTACGAAGTGCCAACGGTTTTAAATTGTGTTGCAATTTCTCGTTGAGTTGTAGGACACGACAATAAAAATAACACACGGCAAGTGGAAGATGAATTCGACCAATTGGAATTAGCTGGGCAGCAAAATTGCGGAAGCTGAATAATGTTCAAAAAGTCCTAGCTGAAGATCTTACCAATTTTTTTTTTTTTTTTATGATTGTGGACCTGAACAGGCTAAATAAGGCCTATCGTGCTAAAGCACTCAGGAACACTTAGGAGGATGGATAGAGGGATAATGAATTGCCAATAGATGCCTATGAACAGCTACCTTAAATTTTCTCATATCATAAGTGAGAGGAAAACAGGAACTAGGGAGATCATTCCAGAGTTTAGAAGCCGTGTAGAAAAATGTGGATTGCGCCCGTTTGGTACGACAAGTGGAGATTTGTACTGCATACTGATGATGTGAATGAGCGAACCGAGTGTTTCTCGCAAAGATAGCCGGAGATGGTATCAAAGAATGTAATTCACCAGCACAATAGCCGTTGTAATAACGATAATACAAAGAAAGAACTGAAACCATCCTTCTATGCTCAAGGGACTGTATGTGAGAAGTTAAGGACGGGTCATTTATAAGCCTAATCGCTCTCTTTTGAATACGATCAACGATATCGAGAGCGTATTGGGGAGCACTAACCCAAAGGTGAGAATTATATTCCAGATGAGGCCGAATTTGGGCCTTATACAGCAGAAGGAGTTGTCGAGAGGTAAAGTACTGCTTACATCTGTACAAAAAGCCTATTTTACGAGCAGCTGTTTTAGTAGCTGACAGAAGATGGTCAACCCATGAGAGATTTGAAGATACAGTCATACCCAACAGAGTAATAGAGTCTGAAAACTTAAGAACTGAGCCATTCATACTTACAACAGGAAATGATCGATCTTTTTTGGCGGACATAAGGCAACACTGAGTTTTGTTAGCATTAAATTTAACTAGATTATTGCTTCCCCATTCGAGAATACGTTGAATGTCTTTGTTGATTGAATTTGCCATTTCAGCTTTAGTTTCTTGATTTTACATAGAAGGTGGATTATCACTATGAGTAAACTGAGATGAACTACAGTGAAGAGTGCTATTGTCAGTAAAGCAATGGATGGGGTTACTTGTTGAAGAAATAAGGTCATTTATGTACAGCAGAAAAAGTGTAGGCGCTATAACGGATCCCTGTGGTACGCCCGCGTTAATGCTAACTTCTTTTGAAAAAAAGCCATCAACTACGACACGTATTCGTTTTTTATCAAGGAAACTAGATACCCAGTTGATGAGCGTATCATTTAACCCAAACGAGGTGAGTTTGGCAAGTAAACACTTATGCCAAACTTGGTCAAATGCCTTTGAGATATCTAAAGCGACTACAACTGTTTCACCGGACTGCTCTACTGTATTGTTCCAAACTTGGGTCACACATGAAAGAAGATCGCCTGTTGAACGACTTTGCCTAAACCCATATTGGTGGTCACTGAGGAGTTTGTTAGTTTCAAGGAACGTGAGCAGTTGCTGATTGATGGCTTTTTCCATGATTTTAGACAAAATGGAAGTGATGGCAATTGGTCTGTAATTAAACTCTGAAAAAAGCTTTTTTTGAGGAGCTAACTAGAAACACCATACAAGAGACACATGGCAGTGTTGACCACCTCCAATTACATCGCCCGAGTCATCTCAATTTGCGCAGATTATGTCATAAGATAAGTCAAACGATGCACTGAAGGACTATTATACTAACCTCAATCCAAATTTGACGAATATGTAATTTTTGATATATGGTTAAAATGCATTTATAGTTAATTTCCAGTACTTCAAACAGCCAATCAGACAATCGTAAACAATTGTAATATGGTCCACTGGCCAGAAATATTAATGTAGCAATAAGACGTTCGTCTAATGCCTTACGCTGTCTTGTTTAATTAATTTGTCTTAGAAAATCCAGTAGTTGTCTAAATGTTCTTGCATCAGTAAGCAGGTAGTTTTTGAAATCGTCAGGATCGTCTTCTTGTAATTGACTAAGAAGCGGCATGTGGTGCAGGTTCTTCCTCATTAACCAAGTTTTAACCCATTTTATACGATCCCTTGTTCTCCTTCGTTTTATTATTACGTAACCTATCATTCCAGTCAGTAAAGCAGTATTAATGTCGTTGTTATTCATACTTCACAACTCAAGTGCACAAAACATAAATTCATTATTTCGAACAGAGCAACTGAAACTAAACCAGGCCCTTTTATTTATACTGTAAGTTTAATTGGTCATATTTTCCAGAATTCTGAAAGATCACTGATCGTAGATAAATTTACTATATTTGACCAAATATTCGTTTCAAAGAACACACATACCAATTAATTGGTCCCAGCAACCTGACCAGAAATATTGGTCCAATAAAACTTAGGGTTAGTAGGTTGCTTACGATTTAACTGTGAGATGTTTCCTAGCAATTTATCTAACTGTTATTTAGCACCATTTATCGCACTGATAAATCTTTCCGTGTATATCCAGCTATTCGATGAATATCGGTTTTATTTGCATTTCTCTTTCATCTTGTGCACGTGTTTGTGGCAATGGATTCCGTTCAACTTCACTTTGTTCGAGTTACACAGCGGTTCGATTAGATCGAAAATTCATTTGGTTTGTAGCATTGCGATTCCTGCAACCTAAATTGCTCCGTCTTATTGTCGGCATTGGAGTGTTTGATTCAAATAAAGAAAATAGCAATTCAACTAAGAAAAAAACTGAATAGAATATCATTTTTACAAATATTTAGAAGTTTTATTATTGCGATAAACTAAAAACGTAATAGTACTAAGGCATGATGATGCGGAAGTAGGTTATTAGGCGGGTTCTTCATCGCTGCAAGAACTACTTCCGCGGAAGCTGGCCGCTGCTGGTGTAGACGTTGATGCGCCTACTTCCGGTAGAAGTATAAACCCCAAAAAAATTGTTTGCTCGGTGCGAGATTCGAATTGACATGGGAAACCTAAGCGGTACCTCTCAGCTACTGCGCCTTATTGGCTATATGATGTAGAAAGCGCGATATCTGTAGAAATGTTTATGTTGAGATATTGAAAAAATGCATTTAATAGTAAGAATAATGAATTTGAAAATAATGACTGCATTTCAATGGTAGAATTAAAACAGTAAAGAGAAATCACAGAGTTGTGACGATGACCGTATGTATGAAATTAAAATTAGAAAAACTAATGCAGGGATAATTGTAAAATTAAAGCAGTAATGAGAATTCGTAGTTATGCACTCTGATAATAAATAATTGCATTTCAAATATATAATTAATTCGTATAAATAATTATAGTAAAAATATTACATTTATACGAACTCGTACGCATATCGTTTATCTAAAAAACAACAACCGGCATGACTTATATTATTAATATCATATAATGATATACAAAATTAGTAAATCTAAAATTGTGATTATACCAAAATGCAACAAATTTGTTAATAAGAAAAATCATAGGTGTGACGACGGCCGGATGTAAGAATATAATTAGAAAGATAATATAGAAAACCAATATTGACAAAATGCATTTAATAGTAAAAATGAACCATAAATACTTGCATTTCAAATATATAATTATATAATTTCTGATACGATTGAATAATTGCACAATAATAAATAATATTTCTTTCTAGAAAAATGTATATTTATTATCAAAAACGTAAAATGATCTCTAAAGTAGTGTGACGTAGTTTCTAGACAGTATATCTGCGAAACCGCAACATCCTGCGCGTGACGTATATAAGAGTGTTGAATCGCTATCGTGCTGTTCATCAGGTAGGTTTCTTATATACATTTAAAAAAATAATAATTAAATAATTATATCGATGAATTTTAGAATTCCTTGCTATTATTATATAAAAATTATTTGCTGCTATTTGAATTAGCTGCCGTGTGTTGAGTAAGATTATTCTTTATGCTTAAAGCATTAATTATATAGATGAATTTCTACATTTAACTGATTATATTCTAAAAAGTACTCGCTGCTGTACTTAGCCTGTTACTATTCCAATTACTTGCAGAGCTTCAGGTAAGACATATTTATATTTGAAGCATTAATTATATCGATAAATTTTAGGTTTTAGAATCCGTTATATATTACTTACTGCTGCAGTTTGATCACCAGGTATAATGTTCATCATTTATAGCAAATCTATTCTTAATGATATATTTTTTAGAAATCGAAAATTTAATCGAAAATATTGATTCATCTTTAAAAATGACAGCATTTCTATAAGCATCACAATGATCGTGATGCTACTGAAATCATAATAATTACTAATATCATTGATGCCAACTTAAGGCTGATTAAAGAATCCGTTAGCGATGCATCATTAACCATCGGTGGTAAGAGGCATCCGCCAAGCGTTGTAGGGAAATTGGAGAGATATAGAATATTACTAGAGAAGTTTTCTTAACTTCTCTAGTAATATTCTATATATGGTTTTCTTAACTAGCTGAAGGATGATCCACTGGAAGAAAAGCTACAGTCGAGTGGAGGGATTTGGTAATGGCTTGAAAATCCAGGGAGAGCTCAGGCATTATAATTAATTTAGGACGTAAGGCAGGGTCATTTTTACGATAGCTTTAGGTTATTTTCAATTAAGATTACGGATATTTTTAACATTTACCATCAGATTTTAAAAGTAAATTTTGAATTTTGCGCCGAATTTGTGAAACCATCCATAAATAATGATGATAATAAATTAATGCCTAGGGAATTTAGTTTTACAACAAAAAAATTTAATATTTTAAGATGTAACTTAGAAGAGGAAAATTAAAAAAATCTATATACAGAGTGATCAATCTCAAGTGTATACCACGTGATCAAAATATTTAAGTTGGTACCACTGATAGGTTGGTAAGAAGCTGTATTGCTCTACCTACTCTAGAGCATGGTTCGAGTACAAATTACGATCAGTTTCAAATCTGTATGAAGGTCATTAACTTATACATATTATAAAATATTATCTTAATTTAAATAATGACTATTTTGTATTTGATTAGACTGCATCCCTATAAAATACAACAAAATAAATAAAATATTATTTAATGATTGGATTAAATCATTACAAAATAATGAATCTTAAGTATTTAAATGTTATAATTTCATTATAATTAAATAAAATTTACAGTACACGTTTATGGAATGACAATGTCTTTTACAAATTTTGTTTAACTCCTTAGGTACACATTAGTTATCACTCTAGAAAATACAAAAGTGAAAAACGAAGGTATAATATGACATAAACTAAAACGACTAAAACCACACTAAAAATCAAAAGCAGCCAACTACAAAACACAACAATATTAACAACTAGGGATTTTTGTCATACCACTACAGTACACTTGAGATTGATCACGTTGTAATACTAATGTAGTGGATTATTTAATGGAGCGACTGCTTTAATTTGAAGAGCAGAATAGTGGTTGGGCTCTATCGAAAATTGCGAGGAGAATCTACTAACCCATTGGAGAAAAATGTATACAAGCTGTTAAATAATGCTAATTTCGGCAAAACTATGGAAAATGTGAGAAATCATAGAAGTGTTAAACTTGTTACCAGGTGGAGTGGCAGGTATGGAGCCAATTACTACATTTTCCATACAAATTTCCACAGCAAATAAATATTTATATACCCTTATAAACCCTAAAAAATATTTGCTCGTCGTGAGAGTCGAACTACTGTATGTAGATTTTCCTATAAAAAAAACGAAAAATACTAGTTTATACAAAAATAACCTTTATTGAGAAAATAACATATTACATTTTACGTACAATGCTAATAAATGGTTCATACTCGATTAATACATCATGCAAAATAACGCCATATGCCGAAGTCTCGGCGCAAAGACCGAAGATGCTTCAACCTCCAACTTCAAGTCAATAACTACGTTATGAATACTCTCGTTTTGACGAGTATGGTTAATTACAAATATCAGCTGACTCTTAAATTGTTTCACGTGCTTGTTATCTGCTAAAACGAGATTTTGCTGTTCGCATGGATATCTTCTATTATTATTTGCTTTTATATTCGAGATATTTCAGTAATCGAATTTTGCAGCATTCTCTTCCTTGTTATTATGCTTCTTGGTATGGAAAGTCAACCAGTAGCCATCGAGGTCGTAGAAAGCCCATAGTGACCTTCACCGCCCAAACCATTGACGTTGATGGATATATGTATAAATCTCGAGCGTGAAACGCAATTTGTATCGGTGAATTTTTATTAATCTTCTGATGGATAACTTCATAGCATCATTTGGAATTACATACAGAACTTTCCATGCAACTTTCGTCATGTAGATCTTAACATCCGTTTTGCCGCTGTAGCAGTCCACGTTGGCCTTGGAACGAACCCCAACACATGATTGAGCGGCATGGAAGCGCAGAAGGCGGTCTTGGTGCTGTTTAACAGTTGAAGAGGCTTGTTTTGCGGACTGCAGCCGATAAACAGGTACTTTGATCCGCGGTATATGAGGAAAATCCTTTAATGGTGCTGTTAATACCAGGTAAACGTACGGTTTCAATCACCTGGTCACCTAACATGAATCGAATCTCATTGAAGAAAGGCGCATTATTTGTAAGGTTATACTCTTTGCTTGCTTCGTTACGGGTTAGAGTACCTTCCAAATATATATATATATATATATATATATATATATATATATATATATATATATATACACTATCGTAAATAGCGGTAGTGAGATCGGCTTTCTGAATAACCAGTACTTGTTGTGTACGGATGATAAGTTCGACGATCGCATTCCACTATCATATACTCGTACCTGACTCCGGTGAATAAACTTTTCAACTCTTTTTCTATATAGTCTTAATACTTTATAGAATACTTCAGTTCCAATCTAATAGTTACTTTCTCGTTACCAAAGTCCACTAATCGACCCTTTTGATCAACCAATTTCAAGGTTATGTCTTCTATACGTCGTGTAAGTACAGGTAAATAAATAACTGTAGACGGTTCCTTGATTAATTTATAACCTGGTTCAATGTATATGTCAAACTCGATGATAGTGTGTGACGGCTCACTATTCCTGTATGCACCTCCAGTTAAATCGCACTCCACAGTCGACGTTATGTATAGATTTAACTTCACATTTTAGAGTATTATTGTTTGCTCTTAAAATAAAGTCTATCGTCTTATGCGAGTTAATGTTACGCTGTAGAAATCTGTTAATCTCCACAATTTCATATACACCACTTGGAATCGCAATCTCGTTATGCTGGTAGGTTTGTGTAGTATATTAAAACTTCTTGTTACCTTCATGAATACTTTGTATGGAATTGCAACCGTAGAATCCTAGCAATCCTAATCCATACTGGTAATTAGGATCAAGTTCGATTGGCGGAAAATACGTTGCACTGAGCACGTTTCCCACACCCGTCAACGTGAGTGTTTGGGACATAACTACAAATAAACAAATAATATTGCAATCTATTTATTATACAGACAATCTAAACATAAATGTCCTTATCATAATTATGTGTAATTTTATAACCTCTTAAATATCTAATTATTTCAAGTAGCGGCGCTAAATCTCCAAAGCTGTCGTAGTATAATGTAATATATATATATATATATATATATATATATATATATATATATATATATATATATATTTATTAAACGGAAACAAGTAGTAAGACTATGTTCATCCTGGCGCAGGATGTGACGTCACACCAATCAGCCACGTGACCAATGGGAGAAGAGGGCGTGGCTCCTCCTATCGAAAGGAGCAATGAATTCAAGCCAATGGGATGCGAGAATAGGCCTCGTCCCCTGTTGAGTTCCGGAAGGGGGCTGGCCCAGTAGCTGTCCAATGAGAGACGTGGCCACCATGTTGGAATTGTTCAACAGCCTCTGGAGTCTGTCTTGGACGTCTTCAGCGGCTTCCGTTGGTTCTTCGTCGGCTTCTGAGGGATTCTTTAGGGGTCTTCAGCGGCTTCTGGTATGTTGGTTTCCGGCGCGAGATATCGCAATCTGCGGCTCCTTGCAGACATCTTGTTTGTTGCTGTTGAAGAGGAACTTCCGGTTGCAGGATAAACCCTAAAAAAATTTGCTTGCACCGGGATTCGAACTCCAGTAAGTCAAGTTATGAATCTATTCATATTCATATAACCAACTGAGCTATCAGGGTTCAGATATGAAACGTAAAAAGTGTGATATAAGCATACATATTTAAGTTGACGTCATAGGGAATGAATGGGTAACTTTTCATTTGGTTGCAGCAATAAACATCCGGCGCCCATAACACCATATGTAATTATATTTTTACAATTAAAATACAGATTTTATTATTGTTTTTAAAGTAATAAAATAGCTGAAAATAATAATGTTACTGATTAATTAGAAAAAAAGACTTTGATTCGTAACTAAATCATATATAAAAATTCTATTGAAAGTTTGCAATACGAAGTTATGCATTCCAAGTTCCTGTTTTAAAAATTTCTTAACAACGCTAATGGTATAAATATGTGATACTAATAAAGTATTTTCAAATAAACATTAAATTTCAATATAAAGTTTATCTAGAAATAACATCCTGAGTGATTTACATAAATATTTAAGCTGACGTCACGAGAATGAATTACTCGCTTTTCAATTATCGTTGATGACAGAGTGAGACCGCATTCGGAGTAACAAGGTAAACAGTTTACGCTCCTCTAAAATAATTAATACAAGAAGCAATGCATTTACTGATAAATATTTAATACATGTTAATTAAATATATGAAAGATAATTACAACAATCAGTTAAATCTAGAAATCATTATCATATGATGCTGTATGTAATTGCATTATATTCTAAAATAATTAATATTAAAACATTAAATAAACATTCAATTTACATTGAAAAATTTTAATATAAGGTTTATCTACAAATAACATACTGAGTGATTTATATATGTGTAATAATGCATGAACAAAAATGCAAACAGGTTTTTGCCTGCTATCTAGAAACCATAGGCATATCCTCCTCAAAGTATTAGTAAAGCTAATAAATATATATTTTGTGTAATAAAATCCTAAAGAATTTATTTATTCCAATGATTACAATGAAGTTAGTGGCTGTACTACCGCAGGTGCATCCGTTTTAAAAAATTTCTTATCAGAGCTATTTAAAATTTATATATAAACTGTATCATTTCTATTAAGGAAGATAATGATTTCAATTGAATAATTGCGCAATATTTCTACATCCAGGTGACTATTTTCTTATAGAACAATGAAACCGGAAACCACATTCTCAATATATTGATAAAAATTCAATATAAATACTAGTTGCAATCGGCATATAACATCAGTTATTCATATTGCACTCTTCAATATGGATCTTCTACCGCAACTAAACTTAGTTGGCGAAGGTGATTTCAAGCCTGCATTAAAAGTTTCTGATATGGTTATTGATTATAAGTATCGATTAAAAATATTAAAATTATAAACACTAAATATGGCAGAAAGGTAGCTGTAGAAACAGGACATACTATATTTCTCCCAGAGAGGTTAACGAAACAGCTAACGGATGAGAAGGTGCATAGTCTTCAGCAGTGCATTGAACAAATTGCGCTGGTTTATGGAGGCGGCGTAGATATTGGTAAAGCTAAAATGATGGCTAAACTATCCTTCATTAATTATACAGGTAAGTCATTATTATTATTGTGCATTATAAAATTATGAATTATATTTATAGAATAACTTATCTAATCATCATCTTGTTCTTGTAATTATATTAATGTACATATTGTATATAATTATTATAATAATAAAAGATGTTTGTAGTGTTGTTGTTTATTCCTACAGCGAGTTAATATGAAAGGTAAAATAAAAAATTTACGTCATCATAGTTTATTTATAATTACATTGAAAACAATCAAACATTAGAGGAGGTAGTCCATCTATATGATCAACATCGACTGATTTATTCCAATGCTTCATACATCTTATTCTAGCGCGTAGTTGTCTATCCTCCTAATAATAATGAGGCAACTTATTCCATATTGTAAGCAAATTTTCAGCACTTAATTGTAGCAATTCATATTTTATTGCCCGGCGAATATGTTCAATCATCGCTTCAAACTCCGAGATTATACGGTCCATCTAAAAAATACCAATAATGAGTAAATGATTAAAACAGGTTTATATACTTACAATATAATATAATTGAAATCAATCAGACCATATGGTTGCTGAACAAACGGATATGCCTGATATAGGAAATATATGGGATATTGATGATAAAGCTGATTATTCATGGTCTGATACACCTGAAGCGGTGTCTAAAGGTAATTAGTATTGCGGTATAGACATCTTATTAATAGCTTTGTTGTAGAACGTTTATTATTAACGTGGGCGCTATTTATCGATAATTCTACCGTACTCGAGGTAGGAAGTTCATTGAAAAAGAATTACTTCAAACCTGTAGTACAATTATTTTGGACGACATTTACCGACATATGCTGTCTGCACTTTAATATGGAGGAATGGCACGAAATCTCGAACATTAAAACTGAGCATCTAATACGTCAAACTTTAAAATTTGACGAACCCGAGAAAGCTATCTATATAGGTTATGGTATAAACATTAAATTGCTGTTTATTACCGACGAAGAAAAGCGAATCAGAATAAGCAGAGGAAACAATGCAGTATTATTATCCGAGTAATCAATCAACCTATTCTTTTCGGCTGTGGCGTTGATAAATCAGAAGCTAAATTATATGAATGATTATCGTAATTATTCGGTTTATGAAGATTTTGTAAATGAAGTAGCAACGAATCTATATAATGAAGGTCTGAAGAAAGTATATTATCTAGAGGCAAATTTTTCTGTCAAAATCTTAGATTGGTTTCAACATTAATAGGGTATAGTTATAATGCAAACGATTATTCATTTTTAACTGAAATTATACACATCTTCCCGCAAACATTTATAAAAGATGACACCTAGCTTCCGGTATAAAAACAGGTGTGAAGAATAGAACGCACATCATGTGAAACAGTATTTTATTAGTATGATTCAATATACAACTTTATTCAGCTTCATGTGATAATTACATTTTACGTACAATGCTAGTAAATGGTTCATATTCAATTAATACATCGTGCAAAATAACACAATATGCCGAAGTATCGGCGGCAAAGGCAGAAGATCCTTCAACTTCTAATGTCAAATCAATAACTACATTACGAATACTCTCGTTTTGACGAGTACAGTTAATTATAAATATCGGTTGACTCTTAAATTGTTCGTAACTAAGCATAGACTCTTGTGGTGAATTATAATATTGATTTCGAAAATTTAAATATTCTTCGTAAGCATCCACGTATTTGTTATCAGCGAAAACGAGATTTTGCGGCTCGTACGGATATCGTCTATTATTAATATTTGCTTTTATATTCGAGATATTTATGTGATCGAATTTTGCAGCACTCTATTCCCTATTATTTTGCTTCTTAGTATGGAAAGCAACCAGTAGCCTTTGAGGACGTTGAGAGCCAGTACTGCTCTTCACCGCCCAAACCATTGATGTTGATGCAGGTAAGGTCGGATATATGTACAAATCTCGATGATGAAGACTATGAAAATACGTCATTACTCAACGTATAATGTAAAAAAGACAGCCATTGTTGAAAGGGTTATAAGAACGTTGAAAAATGCGTTATACAAACGATTCAGCTTTAGAGGTAAATAAAAGTGGCTAGATGTGTAGCAGAAAGTTACATCTGAATATAATAATAAAGTCCATTCCACGATTAGAATGAAGCCTAAAGATGTAACTGCATCAACATATTTACCTATGTTTCATTATATTAAGGTAATGAGGACAGCAACATTTAAAGTTGGTGATTACGTTCGGATTTCTAAATATAAAACAATATTTGCAAAGGACTACACTCCTAATTTTTCCACTGAACTGTTTAATATTGCTAAGGCGAAGGTTGGTAATCCAGTTACATATTTACTGGAGGATATCCAAGCTAAACCGATACTAGGTCAATTTTACGCTGAAGAACTACACAAAACAGCTCATCCGGATATATTTCTCGTTGAGAAGGTGTTACAGCGTAAGGGGAACCAACTATATGTTCGATGGCTCGGTATGGATAAATCACATGGTTCATGGATTAATAAAATAGATTTTATATAACATGTATATATCTTCGAACAACAAATAATTGATGGTGCCGGTGGTTTTTCGATATGATACTGCTTTGAGAGACGCTTGTAATATCCCCGCTTCTTAGACATTTTAAATAATCATTAGAACTAATCCTATCTCTAACAACATAGTCTCTAACACCTTTCAACTTCCTTACCTCATGATCCTACAAAACACTTATAATACAGATCAAATAATTTGTTATATAACATATCTATATATTATCATACAACTTCTGATATAATAATAAATTTCTTAATCTATAACATAATAATAAATAATAACAATAATATAATTTTCTTAACCTATAGGATAATAGCAATAGTGATGATGATGATAATACCTAATAATAGTAATAAATAATTTCTTAATCTATGATGTAATAATAATAGCTGATTACTCAACCTAAATCCATAGTAGCGGGGATATTGCAATGTCCCCAAGTCAGTGTATCGATACCATTAGGCAGCAAATACCTCTTATCATCGCGATTGTTAAGAGCGACTTTACGCTATTCTATACTATAAACTCGGTGGCTTTTCGATATGACACTGCTTTGAGAGACGCTTGTAATACCCCGCTTCTTAGACATTTTAAATAATCATTAAAACTAATCCTATCTCTAACAACACAGTCTCTAACACCTTTCAACTTCCTTACCTCATAATCCTTAAGTCTAAAGCTGTACATTTTAGATACCAAAGCCACCCATTCATTAATTATTCTTCCACTCATTTCATCTTTCATCAAGCCAATTACTTTACCATTGCATCTTGGAATGTTATAGGGATTCATTAATTATTCTTCCACTCATTTCATCTTTCATCAAGCCAATTACTTTACCATTGCATCTTGGAATGTTATAGGGGTTGTCTGCAGGAAAATCAGAAGTATCGAAACGCGAAATGTTGCGTATAAGATCGTATGCATCCTCGCATTTCATCTCGTACACCAGGCTATCGGTATCCATATATAATAATTTCATTTTGTTTCAAATTCAAATTCATTTGTAAATACGTCAGCAAGTAGAAGTACATCACATGTCAGATAAACATCGTTATATTGACCTAGATTTTGAATTTTAAATTTTTGCCAAATGTTCTGAGCATGCTCATAATCATTATCTGTGATATGTGATTGCCTCAACTTGCTGTAATATTTATCCTTATCAGGAAGACGAGTTTCGTTAAATTTAGCCCACGTATCTACTTATTCATACGGATACACCCCCTTTTTAGTTAATAACTGTTGCTGCTCATCATTCAATTGACTTAACGTGCTGCGTAAAATTTTGAAATCGTTAAATGATAGATGGAATAATTTACCTAGGGACTCGTTCATGAAGCGGTATGAATCTACAAATCAAAATTTAACTATGGAATAAATGTCTTTGGTGAATGATATGTAGCGTTCTTTAGTTTTAGGTAATAATGAAATGTGACCGGGGATGGCTTGGGAAATATCTTTTAATAGGAAGTTTGAGTCATAACCGGAAAAATTGTGAAAAAAAACTGGTATTATTCTCTGGGCCTTATACCGGATGTTGCATGCTTGATGAGCACTACCTCTAAATTGACCGGTGAAATGACAATGATCTCTTACTTTAATATCATGATCTAAAAAGGGATGTTCGCAAATATGACAGTGGGTGGATGCATTATATTCTAGCATTTGCATGTCGCTTAACGTTTCCATAGGTATGGCATTTTCAAAATACTGCTGTAGACTATTAGCAATATCTAGCAGCTCGTTGCTAAACCAATTAATACACTCCTTGCCTCTCAGCAACCGAAATTTTGATAAGATGGCGCAGTCTGCTTGAACTCATAGTTCTTAAAATACACATTCGAACCTGGGTTTGGCATCCCTATCCTACATTTATTAATTAACTTACATTCTAACTCATGATTACTTAGCTTAATTTGGGAACTAGAATAGTGGAGGTATCTATCGCATAGATATAATTTATTATAATTCTTCGTTAACTGTGAACGCACTAACCCTGATAAATTTAACGACTTCATCATCATCCTTAGTTGTTCCAAGTCTCGAAACGTCATCGTCTATTTCACTTTCAATTTCATAATTCTGCTGGATCATTACTAAATTAATGTGTTGCTGCTTCTTATTTTCACATAAATAGACAGGTACTGTGTTATATTTAGCTGCATCTTTTTTAATAAGGGCATACACGTTTATGGATAAATTAGGATTTTGTTTTAAAAATTCAGGGATTTGGTTTAATGTCATGGGAAACTAGACATCTTCAAAATTTAGGATTTCGGCATAATAGGGATAGGATGATATACGATCAGAGTCGCGAGGAGCGGGAAAGAGAACCGATGCTAAAGCCCACCCGAAACAGGCTTCGTCATTGTTTTTTACATTAATGACGCACTTCTTATTTTTTATTTGAGGGGGTAAAGGAATAAAGGATGATGCCCTTATTACATTTACGTTCAAATTGAAGCAATCGTTCCATCAAGTAATCGACGATATGACTATTGAATAATTTTTTTAAATTTTCTCTTGAAATATTAAATTTTTGAGTCGTAAAACTAAATTCCCTGTACATTAAATTATCATCATCATCATTATTTAAAGATGGTTTAACGAATTCTGCAGAGAATGCTAAATTAACTTTTAAAATATTATTATAAATGCTAAAAATTTCCCTAATCCTAACTGAAAATAACTTAAAACTATCATTAAAAAATACCTCTAATGTCCTACGCCCTAAATTAATTATAATACCAGTGCTCACACTGGATTTAAAGTCTGTAGTCAAATCCCTCCACTCGACTGTGCCCTTGATTACGAGGGATCCTCCTACAGCCGGTTTCCTTAACGGCTTGACTAGTATCCTGTACCGCTCAAATTTCCTTGCAACGCATGTCTTAACCAGCCTTAAATTTGCGTCAATGATGTTTGTTATTCTAGAAATTTTCTCGATTAAAGCCTTTTCTAAAAATAAATATTAAAATGGATTAGTATAAATGTCAAGCATTTTACCTTTGATATCTTGCGAACGAACTGTGACAGGAAGTAGTATATGATTAAATTTATCGAATCTGTAATTTATCGATCAAATATAAATATGTAACTTACCTGAAGCGATACAAGTAATTATAATAACAGTCAAGCGGTGAGCACTTTTGCAGGTAATTTAAATCTAAAAAATTTATATATATATATATATATATATATATATATATATATATAATACTTTAAGGAAAATGAATAAAATAGACCTGAATATATTCGTTAAATGAGCTGCAGCAGATACACAACAATTAAAAGTATAATGGTTATGAAACCTGAAATTTATTAATACTCATAATTAATTATTATTTTTAAAATGTAATATTGAAACTCACCTGACGAAAGCGTGATAACGACTGATAAAGAACCATATGTTACATTGTTCTTATATACGTCTCGCACCGGATGTTGCAGAAATGTACATGTGGATATAAAAATGTTATCTGCCGTAAATGTCTATTACGTATGAAATATTAAATTATTTATATAAATTTTGAGTAGTGCTGATTAAGAATTTTTTCAACCGTATATGTCTGCGGTCTGTATAACAGGCAAAAACCTGTTTATTTGAAAATACTAGATTTAGGTGATTGCTGTACTTTGTTTTAGAATTAAGGCAAAAATGTAATTACATGTTTATTATCAAATGCAGTAATTACGTAACAAATGCAAATAGTTTTAATTCATAACATCAAAGTCTTTTTTATAATTTATTACTATATTAGTATCACATACTTATCAACAACCTTTTTGCTATTTTGCTAAATGCTTTAATTACGTATTTATTCAATTTTAACAAACGATTATATATTACTTTATTAGATACCATTAGCGTTCATAAGAAATTTTTAAAACAGGAACTTGTAATGCATAACTTCGTATTTATAATCATATTGCAAACTTTCAATAGAATTTTTATATATGATTTATTTACGAATGAATAACATCAAAGTCTTTTTTTTTAATTAATCAGTAACCTTATTATTTTCAGCTATTTTATTACTTTAAAAACAATAATAAAATCTGTATTTTAATTGAAAAAATGTAATTACATATGGTGTTATGGGCGCCGGATGTTTATTGCTGCAACCAAATGAAAAGCTACTCATTCATTCCCTATGACGTCAGCTTAAATGTGTATTCTTATATCACACTTTTTACGTTTCATATCTGAACCCTGATAGCTCAGTTGGTTATATGAATATGAATAGATTCATAACTTGACTTACTGGAGTTCGAATCCCGGTGCAAGCAAATTTTTCAGGGTTTATCCTGCAACCGGAAGTTCCTCTTCAACAGCAACAAACAAGATGTCTGCAAGGAGCCACAGATTGCGACATCTCAACAACGCGGCGCCGGAAACCAACACACCAGAAGCCCTCAGAAGCCGACGAAGAACCTACCGCAAGCCGCTGAAGACGTCCAAGACGAAGACTTCAGACGATGCTGAACAATTCCAGCATGGCAGCCACGTCTCTCCTTGGACAGCTACTGGGCCCGTCACCTTTCGGAACTCAACAGGGGGCGGGGCCCATCCTCGCATCCCATTGGTTTGACGTCATTGCTCCTTCCGGTAGGAGGAGCCACGCCCTCTTCTCCCATTGGTCCTCCAACCACACACACTTCCGGTGGGGGCGGGGCTTAAGTGCTCGCTCACGTCGCTGATTGGTGTGACGTTACATCCTGCGCCAGGATGAACATAGCCTTACTACTGAAAGAAACTCCTTTTTACAGTTAAAAAAAGACTTACAGCTAAGACATGGTTTGAGTTGGGCACGCAGTGCCTAAAGTATCAGTACCTAATCTATAACTAAAACGAAAAACATGATTTCTAAACTTAAAGAAAAATTGAATTAGAACAAATGTTGAGTAAGATTTAATTTATGGCATATACAATTACAGAGATGAAATATCGATGAGCTTCAAACTATTTTTAAACCTCTTATGAAAACTGCAAAATATATCCAAACACTTAAAATGATTGGCTGTATTGATCATGCTTTCAATGCGTTCAATAAGATTAAATAGGCCAGTTAGTACTATGACGACTTAAACTAAAAAGTCGCTTGCTTCTCTTAAAACGTAAAACAGGTTGAGATACAAAATAAAATTGTTTGAGTAGATTTGAGTCATTAATAACACCAGAAAATAATTTGTGAGCAACGCAATGATGTAAAATAGTTCGTCGGTCTTCCAAGCTCTGTAAATTGTTCCTACACAAATTTAAACTATAACTGGAGTGTATAAACGCAAAATCGTCCTTGTATGAAAGTATTTTAAAAAAAATCTTCGTTGTACATTTTCAACCATTTTAATCTGTGTAATATAATGGAGAGACCAGATTATATATTCAAGTAAAGATCTGATTAGAGAACAAAACAGAATTTTTAAACTATTAGCTGTAAAGTATTTTCTGTGTCTATAAAGCAGACCAAGTAATTTGAAAGATTTTGAACAAGTTCGGTCAATATGACTCTTAAAATTAAGTTTACCATGAAATGTAACACCAAGATCGTTGGTGTTACTTACATTTTCAAGCTCTGTATCCATTAAAGTATACTTAAATTTAATAACAGATTTACCTTTATAGTAGATTGCTTCATCACTGCGTTTCTAGAAAGCAACCCAATGAGTCCCTCTACCTCTATTGTTGTCAAGGTTCGCTATAGCACATTCATTAAGATGCGGGTTATGGGGCAAGGCATCGCGCATAAACACTCCTCTAAAGAATTGCACATCTTTAGCATACTTATTTAGATCGGAATCGGTTAATTCTCTCCGCGGCAAGTTGAGTTTTTTAGATACGGTTTCAAGTATAAAGCACATACCTTCTCTTAAGGCTTCAAATAAAGTTCTCTGCTGCTCCTTACAGCCACCGCTTCCATTGTTGTATTATGACGTTGAGCTTTAGCTATGCCGCTCGCATCATCGGCAAGAGCATCTGCAGCCTAGAGACCGGCGAATAGGAGTATTAGGAATGGAAGAAAGCCACCAGTTTTAGGTGTGGGAATTATTCTAGGCACTTGCAATTTCTTTCTACCAGCAATCTTAACGGCCTTCTTAGCAGCCGATAGACTGACATCAATGAGTTTCTTCAGATTGCCATCTTTAAGCAGACTTTTGACAGATTTTCGAATAGGTTGTAAAAATTCTCCAGTAAACGAGAACCTATTGTCTTCTTCGTAGCACCCATAACCAACGTGGTTTTAACCTTCATGGCGTTCGCTACAGCAAAGGCTGCTGTTTTCTCACCAAAACTTGAATGCTTCGAGCGTACACGATTCCAAGCTTGATCTCGAAGTACCCTATCTGCTTGATGACGACTATGGTAGGCGACATCGTGTCGTTTGCAAGCTTCATCTAGAGGATTTATATCGGGATTGCCGCGAGCTAAACATTTCTGTAACTAAATTCCCTATACATTAAATTATCATTATTATTTAAAGATCGTCTCACGAATTCTGCACAAAATTCTAAATTTACGTTTAAAATTTGATCATAAATGCTAAAATTTCCTTGATCTTAATTGAAAACAACTTAAAACTATCATGAAAAATGCTCCTGTCCTATGTCCTAAATTAAATATAATACCAGTGCTCACCCTGGATTTAAAGGCTGCAGCCAAATCCCTCCACTCGACTGCACCCTTGCTTCCGAGGGACCCCCCTTCAGCTGATTTCCTTATCTGCTTTACTAGTATTCTGTACCACTCCAATTTCCCTGCAACGCTCGCTAAATGTCTCGTATCACCAATACTCAATGATGAATTACCAACGCATGTTTTAAATTGGCGGTTATTTTACCGATTTTATTCTCATCATGCGTATTGTGATGGTTATAGAAATGTTCATTCATTTTTAGGGATGAATTAATTTTCTCGATTAAAGCCATTTCTAAAAAATGGATTAAGTATAAACGGTACACATTGTACCTGGATATCTAGCAGTAAGTATTACAGCAGTAAGTAATATAATATGGCAGATTTTATCAAGTCTAGAATTTATCGATATAATTAATGCTTCAAATATAAATATATGAATTACTTTGAGCAATGCAAGTAATTAGAATAGCAGCCAAGTACAGCAACGAGCACTGTTTTTATAATATAAACAGTTAAATCTAAAATAAAAAAATTATATATATATATATATATATATATATATATAATATATATATATATATATATATATATATATATATATATGTTTTAAGTACAATGGAAAAACCTTATACCTGAATATACTTGGGTGAAATAATGAACTGCGGCAGCAAATAAAACAAGTAATTTTTATTCAGTAGTAGCGAGAAATTCTAAAAATTGATTAATATTCGTATTTAATTATTTTTGAAGAATGAAAAGAACTTACCTGACCAATATCACGATAACAACTGAGATACAGCCATATGGTATAGCGCTCCGATATATACTCTCAGGATGATTATAAATGGTCAATAGCTATCAATAATATACTTTAGAAATACATTGTATGTAATTTCGCAATACATTAATTTTTACATACCTATGTTTTTATTATTTATATATATATATATATATATATATATATATATATATATATATATATATATATATATACACAGGGTGGCAAAAATCTTACTACGTTGTATGGTTAACTTTGTTGTTATAAGAGATACAAAGTTGATTCAATTAGCATAGTTGGGCAGAATTACATGAAGATTTAGAATCTGGCAAGAAAATTGACCATTGTTGCCAAGTTTCCGATTTATTTGAGAAAAACTGAAAATCGTTAAGATTTTCAATCATCGTTGGCTCGTTAGTTATTAAAGATACAGTAAAATCTTGAAGAGGTTTTTGATAGATAATTTTAAGATTAATTAGATGCACTACTTAAAAAAAATTTTAATTACTGGTTTTTGAGTTACAGCCCTAACATCTTGTTTTAAATAACAACCATAAGCGAAAGTTAGCTTATCCAATTCCTTACTTTTTTTTAGGCAACAAATACCTCATTCCGATTACTAAGAGCGACTTTACGCTGTTCTATATTGTAAACTTTCGATTTTTCGACTTTTCGATATAACACTGTTTTGTGTGACGCTTATAATATCCCCGCTTCTTAGACATTTCAAATAATCGCTAAAAATAATCCTATCTTAAACAACGTAATCCCGAACACCTTTCAGTAGTAAGACCATGTATGCCTGCTACAGGAAATGACGTCACCAGTCAGTGACGTCTCGAGCATAAGCCCCGCCTCCTTCACAAGATGGCGGTGGCGGACAAATGAGAGGCGAGGCGTAGTCTCCCCAAGTGACGTCGGACCAATGGGATGAGAATGTGGGCCCGTCCCCTGATAAGATTATCAAGGGGGCTGACCCATATCTTGACCAGTGAGAGACATGGCGGCCATCTTTGACGTATACCTCAGCCTCTGGTAGCTTCTTCAGCAGGGGTCCTTGATGGTTTCTTCTGCTTCTGGTAGCTTCTTCGGCATGGATCCTCAACGTCTTCCTATGGGGATGTTGCATGCTGCAGGGCCATGCAGATAGGTTAGAAATATAAACTCTAAAAAACATTGTTTACTCGTGAGAGTTGACCTACTGTAATGCGGAAAGCTGTAGTAAAAATAATGATGTATGAAAATTAAAATTGAAAAAAAATCAATACATGTAGAATTATAGGATTCATAGTTAAGCACTCTGATGGTAAATAAAGAATGTGTTAATATCATATTGGTTTATAATTATCTTCATTATTGCATTAAAACATTATAAAATTAAAACAGGTACAATAATTCTAATATTATTAAACAATCAGCTAAAGTAAAAAACAAGCACAACATACAGCATAAAAGTAATATCAAATGGCGAGGAAAATAATAAAAACATAGGTATGTAAAAATTAATGTATTGCGAAATTACATACAATGTATTTCTAAAGTACATTATTGATAGCTATTGACCATTTATAATCATCCTGAGAGTATATATCGGAGCGCTATACCATATGGCTGTATCTCAGTTGTTATCGTGATATTGATCAGGTAAGTTCTTTTCATTCTTCAAAAATAATTAAATACGAATATTAATCAATTTTTAGAATTTCTCGCTACTACTGAATAAAAATTACTTGTTTTATTTGCTGCCGCAGTTCATTATTTCACCAAGTATATTCAGGTATAAGGTTTTTTCATTGTACTTAAAACATATATATATATATATATATATATATATATATACATATATATATATATATATATATATATATATACAATTTTTTTATTTTAGATTTAACTGTTTATATTATAAAAACAGTGCTCACTGCTGTACTTGGCTGCTATTCTAATTACTTGCATTGCTCAAAGTAATTCATATATTTATATTTGAAGCATTAATTATATCGATAAATTCTAGACTTGATAAAATCTGCCATATTATATTACTCACTGCTGTAGTACTTACTGCTAGATATCCAGGTACAATGTGTACCGTTTATACTTAATCCATTTTTTAGAAATGGCTTTAATCGAGAAAATTAATTCATCCCTAAAAATGAATGAACATTTCTATAACCATCACAATACTCATGATGAGAATAAAATTGGTAAAATAACCGCCAATTTAAGACAGTTTAAAACATGCGTTGGTGATTCATCATTGAATATTGGTGATACGAGACATTTAGCGAGCTTTGCAGGGAAATTGGAGTGGTACAGAATACTAGTAAAGCAGATAAGGAAATCAGCTGAAGGGGGGTCCCTCGGAAGCAAAGGTGCAGTCGAGTGGAGGGATTTGGCTGCAGCCTTTAAATCCAGGGTGAGCACTGGTATTATATTTAATTTAGGACATAGGACAGGAGCATTTTTCATGATAGTTTTAAGTTGTTTTCAATTAAGATCAAGGAAATTTTTAGCATTTATAATCACATTTTAAACGTAAATTTAGAATTTTGTGCAGAATTCGTGAAACGATCTTTAAATAATAATGATAATTTAATGTACGATGATTGAAAATTTTAACGATTTTCAGTTTTTCTCAAATAAATCGGAAACTTGGCAACAATGGTCAATTTTCTTGCCAGATTCTAAATCTTCATGTAATTCTGCCCAACTATGCTAATTTAATCAACTTTGTATCTCTTATAACAACAAAGTTAACCATACAACGTAGTAAGATTTTTGCCACCCTGATATATATATATATATATATATATATATATATATATATATATATATATATATATATATACAGGGTATCCGCAAAAATGTGGAAAATCTCTCGGATTTAGATAGAAGACGAAAAAATAACATGACACGTTCCTATAAATTTTTTTCCTCCAGACCCTCCCTACGGAGATGTGAGCCCCTAAAGGACGCCGCTGGAAATGAGTTTTTCTTGAATAACTTTTAAAGTACTTGACATAATTTAATAAAAATTCAGTATGATGACCTTAAGGCCTTAAGGGTCTCTTAAAATAGTATCCTTGAAACATATTTAACTTGTTTAGTTTACCAGGGATGGACTAAGTTGTACACCTTAACGCCTAAATTTTTAACACCCTGTATGATAAAGATCTAAAAAAAAGTATTTTTGGGTAGTTTGACTTTTCTCTAAAAAAAAAAAGGTATACTTGTTTAATATCGATAAAATTAACTATTTTCGAGAAAAAAATAATAAACGAATTTATGTTTCATTTTAATTTAATTAAAAACTTCGTAAGTGAGTTCAACATGGGCTCCATGAAGTCTGATACACTCGCGATCACGACGAATTGAGGTCTGCTGTACCCGCCACAATAACCCCACATTGTTCCTTAGCACATCACAATAAAATGTGATTCTCTGTAGAAGCTCCTCCCTAGTATTAACCGGACTGGAATACACCAAGGTTTTGAGGTGTCCCCACAGGTAAAGGCGTCAGGTCGGGAGATCTAGGAGACCAGGCGATAGGTCCACCTCTACCTATCCAACCGTTTGGATAGACGTTATTTACGTGTTCCCGCACAGCAACGCAAAAATGAGGTGGTGCTCCATCGTGCATAAAGTACATGTTTCGGCGGGTTTCAAGAGGTAAATGCTCTATTAAATCTTGAAAAGCGTTCTGGGGAACCTCCAAATAAAGTTGTCCATTCAATCACGCCGGCAATACAAATGACTCCTGCCCAGATACTAATTGATTGAAACTGATGTTGATGATGCGAAACAATAGTTGCATGAGGATTTTCATCAGCCCATACGTGTGAGTTGTGTAAATTCGTGATACAATATTTGGTAAAAGCTGCTTAATCTGTAAAAAGAATAGTGCTAATGAAGTTTTCATTATTTCGTTGCTGATCCAATAGCCAGTTTGCGAACTGCATTCTACGAGGAAATTCTTCAGGAATCAACTCATGCACTTTTTGCAAATGATATGGGTATAACAGCTGTTCTTGAAGAACTTCATGAATTATTGTTTTCGGCTGATTAAATTGTGCGGCTAATTAGCGAGTACTCGTTGAAGGAGTGCCATCTACAGCATTCAAAATATTTTCCTCTAATTCCACCGTACGCACTGTTCTTGTCAGACTAGCATCAGTAATTTTTTTCTTAAACATTCCTAAAGTTATAAAGAAAGTCAATATTATTACCTTAGTAACCTAAATCACTCACCATTCTCTCTTAGACGTTGATTGACTCGTTGAAATATCTTCTGATTTGGAATAGTACGATTAGGAAATCTCTCGTGATATAATCTTCTTGCTTCCAATGCATTGCAAGAGGCAAAACCATACATGAGATGCATATCTGCAAATTCAATAAAAGTGAATTCCATATTTCGAATAAGTTTACAATTCAAATCACCACGGAATCCAATAATCAGTAAATTTAAAGTAAATTAATGTCGATCAACGTATCAGCGATGTGACAAATGTCAAGTTCTAAAATGCACGTTATTTATTTATTTCGTATCATAGGACTGCTTGACATATGTTTTTTTGAGTGAAGATAAATAAAATGAACAAGAAATAAAATTATACCTCGTGGGTCAATAAACTCACTTAAGTTTGCAACATTTTTTAAATAATTAATATGTTTAATTTGGTTTTCCTAATTTATTATTAAAAGAGTGTTTTCTTGTAAAAATTCGAAAGAACACTGGCTTAATTTTTTTTAATAATTTATTAATTATGAAGCATGAATTCGTTTATTATTTTTTTTCTCGAAAATAGTTCATTTTATCGATTTTAAACAAGTATACCTTTTTTTTAGGTAAAGGTTCAAAGCTACCCAAAAATATTTTTTTAGGCCTTTATCATACAGGGTGTTAAAAATTTAGGCGTTAAGGTGTACAACTTAGTCCATCCCTGGTAAACTAACCAAGCTAAATATGTTTAAAGGATACTATTTTAAGAGGCCCTTACTAGTGGCCATCATACTGAATTTTTATTAAATTATGTCAAGTACTTTAAAAGTTATTCAAGAAAAACTTATTTCCAGCGGCGTCCTTTAGGGGCTCACATCTCCGTAGGGAGGGTCTGGAGGGAAAAAAATTATAGGAACTTGCCATGTTATTTTTTCGTCTTCTATCTGAATCCGAGAGATTTTCCACATTTTTCCGGACACCGTGTATATAATATATATATATATATATATATATATATATATATATACAAGGTGTCCGGAAAAATGTGGGAAATCTCTCGGTTTTATTAATCCAGGAATCATGTGATTTATCCATACCAAGCCATGAAACATATAGTCGGTCCCCCTTATGCCGTAACACCTTTGCAACGAGAAATATATCCGGATGAGCTGTTTTCTGTGGTTCTTCAGCGTAAAATTGGCCTAGTATCGGTTTTGCTAGCAGATCCTCCAGTAAAGACGTAACGATATTACCAACCTTCACCATGGCAATCTTAAATAGTTCATCGGAAAAGTTAGGGGTGTAGCCTCTCGCAAATATTGATTTATATTTAGAAATCCGGACGTAATCGTCAATTTTAAATTTTGGTATCCCCATTACCTTAATATTATGAAACATCGGTAGGTATGTTGTTGTCGTTACATCTTTAAGCTTCATTCTAATCGTAGAATGCACTTTATTTTTATATTCGGAAGTAACTTCCTGCAACACATCTAACCACTTTCATTTACGTCTAAAGCTAAATCGTTTGTATAATGCGTTTTTCAACTTTCTTATAACCGCTTCAACAAAGGCCGCCTTTTTCACACTATACGTTGAGTAGAGATGTATTGCATAATTCTACATCAACTCTTCACAATGTTTATTGTAGAATTCATGTGCTTGATCCGATTGCAAGTTATCAGGAGCTCTGCCCTCCTTCCAAATGGAAGCCATCGGCCGACAAACTTCGTCAGAATTCTTCGACTTTACAGGGCGTGTCTATAGATATTTAGAATAGCAGTCTATCGCTGTTAGAATATACTTATGTTGCGGTTCTCTCTAGCATACGGAATAAATTCGGCTAAATCCGTCTGTCAGAGATCATCCCGATGCTTAACGAAGGTTCGTTTCTTATGAAATTCTTCCGTGTGGGCTTATGCAATTCTTCCGCAACCGCCAGCTTTAGAGACATTACTGCTAATGCAACTTAATCTTGATATTATAAGTATCTCTGCTAAGGATACTTATATCGCCATATATCCAATTAATTTTTTCCTCAAGTTTCTGATCCCGCTCAACCAATAATTAGTAATCGATATCACTCTTTATTGTAGAACTTCTTTACATTTATCAATATACTTTTTGGTGGCTACATCCGCATCTAGGTTTGGATCGATAACATTACAGACTCTTTTACCTTACACATGGTAATTACCCTCTGATAATTTTAAATTTGCCTTAACTGCGTATCTCCTAGTTGCAGCATCATCTTCTAGGGTGGGTTCAAAGACATTGCAGTCTTTTACCTTGCATATCGTAATTATCATCCCAGGTTAGTTTAATATTTGCAGTTTCATGTCTTAAATGCGATAGCAAATGTCTACCAAAATTGTCGATAGACATTATTATGCAATTATACCTTCGTCTCGGAGGTCTGCTTCAACACTAATGATTTCGTTATCATCTCCAGTATGACCTGCTACTTTCGATGCATGCGACAGCTTGAGCCGTTCAATAAGTTCGCAAGGAGTATTCCAGTATACATATTCCATTGCTCTATTCGATAATTTCTTCATGATTCCATTACCGAAACATTTCGTGCTGATTAGCGGCTTAATAATCTTCCGGTATTTACACAACTTGGTACCCATAATTGCTCCGTGAGGGTCGTGATTCTTCATTTGTATTTTGTTTTGTTCTTTCACTACCACTGCTATTTTTATTGTAAATTGTTATACCTAAGTATTTAACCCTCCTATTGTGTTAACATTTTGGTTTCACTTACTGTGTTCGAGTCATTATGACCCGGGAGCCTATAGTTGTTAAATTGATATAACTAAATAATAATAAGAAATAAGATGCAGTATTTATTATTTATTACATTTTATTTTTATTATATATTATTATAAATGTTATGTAAAGAACATCTGAAAAACGTAGTAGTTAGGTATATACCTACATTTATTTGTTACAATCTTGACAGTAGTAATATACGTAAGCTTTACATAGTATTTTGAGCAATTACAACATACCATATTAGTTTTATTGTCATTTGAAGAGAGACAAAAATTACATCTTTTACGCTTGGTTATGATTGATTGTTCCTTTACTTCGGCATTACTGGTTGAAGAACGTGACTTTATAACCATTTCAGCTGCAGGAATACTTCGAGGGAGACGTTTTATTTCTTGCAATAAAGGAGTGATCAAGGAATTACTCAGTTCTTGAAGAAATAGTCGCCGTTTTGTAAGTTTTCCAGCATTCCAGGTTCGAGTTACTTCGCACCACAGCTGAAACGTCTATGATATTGTAAAAGATAGTCAATGGCCATCTTTTAGTTTGCCGTCTGCATGTGTATGTTATTATTAACTTGTATCGCACAACGTGTCTACGGCACCTTTAGTTTTGTTATGATCTTGATTCACACTCCGTTATCGTGGTGCATGGTGCTCATGAGCGTAACATTTTTATTCCGTTTCGGAATATAGGAAACTACCGAGGTGTCTTTGGTAAAGTGAAATTTTGAAGAAAGAACTTCTTTCCTGATGCAGACCAATGCGGCTGGCAGTTCAGGCCTACTTTTGCGAATAGTGCCAAGAATGGTTATTTTATTTTCAATAGCATCTGCCCCAGATCGTACTAGGTAAAAAAATTATCACACGTTACGTTGTGACCTTTTAGACCATAAGTAAGATCTAGTACAACTCTTTTACCTTGATCTCTCTCTGGAGGTTCACTTATTCCTGAGGTAAACTTGCATGTTATATGCATAAGCAGTTACAGAATCTCATAAAGTCCAAATCTTCACTCCGTATTTAGCAGGTTTATTCCGATGTACTGTCTAAAAGGACAACGGCCTCTAAAAAGTGCCAGTTGCCCATCTACTATTACATTTTCGTGAACATTATAGAGCTTAGCTAGAATTGCAACCCATTCATCGCGCAAGTCCCATATGGGAGCTAATTTATCAGTTTGGGGTCGTTGTGGTCGAGTTTTTTTAATCGGCAAAGCGAATTATTTGAGCAATTACATGAAATGGTTGCAGGGACATCGTTGCTCTGAATATTGAACGACCTACATTTCCTTCCCACAGACTGGCTGTTGCCTCTCCATGAGATTTATACACTCCTGGTAGAAACAGTAGACCAAAATATGCTTCTAGTTCAACTAACGTTAGTTCTTGGAACGTGTCGCCACAAAGTCTTTTGACTTCTAATTTTGACATTTTCAAAATTAGGTTTACAATTTTGGGTGTGAAATATAAGAAGTACGCGGATTTTATAATTATTCGCGACGTAGTATACCTTGTTGGCCCAGGAATCAACGAAATAATATTTGCTACTGATGACGTTCCCGATGATGTGTCTTTTCATTCCATACTATAATGTCATCTTTTGAAGTTACGTGATTATCCGTATCAGGTTCATCTGAAATCGTAGCCTCCACTTCATCATCCGATTCGCTATTATATATCTCGGTTTCGGACAAACGGTCTTCTTCTTCAGAAGCATTAGAATCACTATCAGAAACACAAAAGTTTCTCAAGTTCACTATCCGTAAGCACTCTCTCACTACACATTTTCAATAATAAATTTCAATTGTTAGGTATTTCTTATTACAGCTGACCGAAGCAAACATGATAGCTGAGAGGGCGGAACTAGCGCTGTCGTGTTTTTCAGAGTATATTCAGGTTAAGAAGTACTTTGGCGGTAAATTTGAATATTTGAAAATTGGTTCTTGAACCGCAACACAAGTAACTACGTAGAGCATAAATAGATGTCTAGACGATATTATTTTCTACTAGAAATATCAAAACTTTGGTCCATACCATATTTGACATTTTTAGCGCAATGCATTATGGAATTGAGAGCTATTTTCAATGTTTTCTATTATTATTCGTTTATTTTCTTTAACATTATTGTTTAATTAGTCTTTCTTAAGATTCATTGTTTACAAAAACGTTTAACATAAGTTAAGTACAGCATAAACAAAAAGTAACCCTTTAACCTAAATGTAAACGATTAAGATTAAGCAATGTTCTACTCTCTGCAAGAAAACCAATTTATGTTGGAATCTTATTTTCGAAATAGGCAGCACAATGAAAATGCGAATGGATTTATTCAGTTTCAAAGTACAGGCAGTGTTGACAAGGGTAAATCATCGTACGTAGTCTGTTTTAACTGAAAATGTGGTTGATATACGAGTGTGCATAGAACGTATTCCTAAAAAATTTACCTCGATTATAACAAACAGGTACAAACTTTTAATTATAATTTTTACTATAACAATAATTAATTATTTTATGCATTTTAGGCTTGTTATGGAATGTGTCGAAAAGTACTTAAACAAAAGTTACATCATTGTCCATACAAAATAACTATAATGCCTGATTATGAGACACACATGAACTACACCAGTGGTTTAATAACAATTTGAGGAATGACGAAATGCTAGACATGTGATTTTAAGTCACAATGATAGGGTGGTAAGCGTACTACAGTGTGGCCATGGTTCTTCAACAATTCGTCAACATATATTGCTTAGCTTGATTCTGTCCCTTAACAAATGTTATTAATTCAGCCTTACACATTCACTGGAAGTAGAAACCCCATTGCTTTCAAGCGAATCTCGAATATATTGCTTTCGTGCAGTTTGGGTTGGGGGTTTATTGATTAGCACACTGTGGTATGGCGCATTATCCATTACAACAATACCATTGGGTGGTAAATTTGGAATTAATTCTTTTTCCACCCACTGCATAAAATTATGACGGTTCATATCATCATGGTAATCTCCTGATTTGCTTTTGGATTTAAATATTAACCCATTATTCACAAATCTTCAGATTGCCAACACTTGCTGACACCATATGAAGGATGGATATAGGTTTCATCCAAAAAAGTTACAGGTTTCTTGTTTTCCCCCAGAGCATTATTCTCTTGCAGCTTGCGTAAGTAGTGAGAACACCAAGCAACGATATCATAGCGTTCCATCAATAATTTTCTTTTATTGTGGCTTTTTTTTTTAATTTAAATCCTACATTTAGTAATTGCTTTTGAAGCGTATCTTCCCCACCAGCATAATTTACTTTGTCCTTCATTTTATCAACCAATATTTTTATTGTTGGAACTTTCTTGTTCATGGTATAAACTTCCTGAAGTGTCCTTTTTAAAATGCCTAGTCACAATTATCAAAAACTAATTTGTTTGATCCTCCGCTTCGTTTCTTTTTAGAAGGTGATTTTATTAACTGATTTTCAGATAATTGCTTTTCCTTTCTAATTCTCATTATAGTTGGTAACGATTTACAGACAGCAGCAGCAGCTAGTTCGCTGGCCTTCTCCAAAGGAAAACTCCATTCAACAGCAGCTTTCTGTCTATCAAAGAATTTAATCACTGTTAAGAGAACCTGTTTAACCGACACAAATGTTACGCTAACTGATTTTTATGATGATCAGGTGTTTTTTGTAAAAAGACAGAAAGTAAATGTCAGGACGCAATAATTAAGTGTAATAGTTTTGTTTACTTGTATCCTTGTATTTTTCTCAAAATAAACGTTAAAAACAATAGGTTATGGGCCCAGTACACTGTGAAAAATTTTCTGGTTAGTGTTACTAACTTAGGGACATAAAGTATTTCCGTTTTGTTGCGTTAGCCAAAGTGCAAAAGGACTTAAACAAAATGGAGTCGGAACTTTCAAGAGTAATTAAACTAAAGGGACTTGAAAATTGGGCTGTTTGGAAATTTCAAGTAGAAGTGCTGACATGATAATGGTCGTCGAAGGTATGTTCGCGATACCAGGTTTAATCGCAACAGGCGCGACGGCAGCACAGCAAACAGAAAACGATATAAAGGTTAATGAATGGAAAAAACTTGATGGTTCAGCAAGAAGAATAATTGTCACTACGGTAAGCGAAAATGTACTTATTCACATAATGAATTGCAAAACAGCAAAGGAAATGTGGGATAAACTGCATGAAATTTACGAAAGTAAAAATGAAACCAGTAAACACATGTTACAGAAACAATGGTTTACTATGGGCAAGGAAACCATAGATGGCATGGCATGGCATCCAAATTAAAGGATCTTGCTCATAGATTGAATTTACTAGGTGACAACATTCCCGATAGTATGATCATGACAAAAATATTAATGACACTACCCCCTTGTTATCAACACTTGAGAATCAGCTAGTGATGATCAAAGAACGCTGATCAATCTAACCTCAAGGTTAATAACCGAAGAGGGTAGAGTAAACATTTAAGTTCAAAAAAGCACTAGCGCCCTGGCAGCAAAAGGCTTTCAGGGAACTAGAAGAAAATCTGGAAAATGCTTTACATGTGGCAAAGTAGGGCACTTGAAACGTGAGTGTAGAATCAAAGCCAAGGTGAATGAAGAAAACAAAACTGATGCCAAGAAAAGCAACGAAAAGAAGGTGGTGTTAATTTGAGTGGATTTGGAAGCTGCAGAGCACGATTTGCAAGAAGATGCGCGGTGTCTTGATCCAGGTGCAAGCCAGCACTTGTCAGGCAAAAGGGAATGGTTTGAAAACTACGAAAAATTAACTTCGCCAATCAAAGTAAAAATAGGAGATGGGAAAACAATTACGGCCATTGGAAAAGGAAACATAGAAGTGGAAGCCTACGATGGAACCAAATGGAGAAGTTGTATTCAAGATGTGCTGTATTTGCCAGATATGAAGTACAATTTGTATTCAGTAGCGTCGGCAATGGACAGAGGACTTAAGGTGGAATCGAACCGTGAAACCTACAGTCTAGTAAAGGATGAAACCATTGTTACATTGGGAGAGCGGAAAGAAAACTTATATGTAATGAAATTTACGACAAAATCTCTGAAAGCAACAAGTGAAGAAAAGGCAAACGTCGGTGAAACTAAAAACAGCTTACAGTTGTGGCACGAGAGGTAAGCTCACCAAAACGTCGCACAAGTGAAAAGGTTAATCGAAGACTTCGGAGTGGAGGTGGACAACAAAGAAGATTTTTTTTGTGAGTCTTGCACTTTAGGAAAATGCACAGGCAGCCATTTCTAATAAGTCAGGCACAAACCGAAGTGCCTGGTGACCTAATACACTCAGATCTTTGTGGTTACATGGATTCGACATCGTACGGAGGGTCAAAATATTTCTTACTCTTTAAAGATGATTATTCACACTACAGAACGGTCTATTTCCTCAGTAGCAAAACCGAAGTAGCAAGTTTTAACGATTTCCTGACAAAAGCAAAGAACCAATTAGGAAAACAAATCAGAAGATTGAGAACAGATAATGGTCTCGAATTCATTAACGCTCAGATGAAAGAAATAGTCATGAAACATTGAACAGGGCACGAAAGAAGTGTTCCATATACGCCGGAGCAAAATGGCTCAGCAGAACCCTAGTGGAAGCAGCAAGAACAATGTTACTCTCAAAGGGAATCGACAAAAAATAATGGGCTGAAGCTGTTAAGAAACGCCTTACGAAAAATGGTTCAACAGAAAAGCAAATATCGTGAATCTAAAGGTTTTTGGCACAAAAGTGTTCGTTCACATTCCGAAGCTTAAAAGAAGCAAATGGGGCAGAAAGGCAAAGAGAAGGAATTTTGGTTGGTTATGGAGAAAACAACAAAGGTTATCGGATATGGTTTGAACAATAAAACAGGGTCGAAATACAACGAGATGTGGTATTCGCTTCTGAAGAAGTGGGAATAATTAAAATAAGAAAATTATATGAAAAGGAAAGTTCGATTGAGGCAACGGTGAACACTGAAGAATTGCCAGAAGAACAAGTCGAACCAGAAAATTTAAACGAACAGGAAAATCCATTTGAGCCCGAAGAACAAGCAGCAAATGAAGCCTTGGATAACAATGAAAATCAAGAAGAAGAAATTGAACCGCAGGTAATCAGAGGAAATTATGAACTACGAAATCGTAGAACAATCCAACCGCCACGAAGACATGCAGACTTTGTCGAAATCGATGAATTTACTAGTGGCACAGTGCCAAGAACCAAAAACATTCAATGACGCAATTCAAAGTCAAGAAGTTGAAAATAGCAATGGAAGAAGAAATAAATTCCTTAAGAAAAAACCAAACATGGGAAATGGTTGAAAAGCCAAGCAATGTTCAAGTGCTAAAGAACAAATGGGTTAATAAAATTAAAAGAACAGCAAATGGTGCAACGAAAAAGTTCAAAGCCAGATTGGTGGTGAAGGGTTACTCACAAATGCAGGGTGTGGACTACACAGAAATTTTCAGTCCGGTTGTAAAATATTCATCGGTAAGAGCAATCTTAACAGCAGCCGTAGCCGCCCGAATGAAGTTGACACAATTTTACATAAAAAAAAGGATGTCTACATGGAACAACCAAGTGGTTACAATGATGGTCCTGGAAGAATATTCAAATTAAACAAAGCTTTTATACTGATTAAAGCAATCAGCAAGAGAATGGGATGGAAAGTTCACAAAATGCTTGAAGAGATTCAAGCTAAAGGTAAGCAGTGCAGACCCATGTGTATTCGTTAACAACGAGGATGGAAACACGTTAATATTGGCGATCTACATAGATGGTGGGTTAGTGGCGTCAACAAACGAAAAGAAAACTGAAAAATTACTTTCCCACCTGAAGGAAGAGATGGAGATAACTACCACCAAATTAAATCTGTTTTTAGATATGGAATTCAAATATTTACCAAATGGTTCAATCCTACTAAACCAAAGTCAATACGCACCGAAGATAATCAAGCAATTTAATATGGATGACGCTAATGCATTGGCTGTACCAGCTGATCAACATCACGATTTAAGTTTGGAACATCAAGGAGGCCAATTTGATTCAATACACGTTCCCTACAAGGAAGCAATTGGAAGTCTGTTGTATCTAGCAATGGTTTCAAGGCCATATGCTGAATCACCAAGGAAAGAACATTGGTGTGCGGTGAAAATAATTTAAAAATATGTTAAAAGAACTATTAATCACGGTATTGTGTTTAAAGCTAATCAAAGTTTAAATGTTACAGCTTATAGTCATGCCGATTTTGCGGTAGATAAAGCTACAAGAAGGTCAACAACAGGATTCATAGTAATGTTCGACGAGACTCCAATCACATGGAGTGCTCATAAGCAAAGATCGGTAGCATTGTCCACCACAGAATCTGAATATGTGGCTGCATGCAAAACATTTACAAGAATTGATGTGGATAAAAAGGCTAATTAAGGATTTAGGAGTGAATGTTTTAGAAAAACTTCTGTTGTTAATAGATAATCAAAGTGCTATACGATTGATTAAAAATTCGGAATTTCATAACCGTACTAAGCACGTTGATGTTAACTATTATTTTGTACGCGAATTGTTCGAAAAGACAAATTTAGATTATGTACCGTCAGACGTCAGCGGATATTTGTACAAAACCGTTGGCTAGGACCAGGTTTGAATGTTTAAGATATAAGATTGTAATTGATTTAACAATTCAATAGGTATGATTATTGAGTGTCGTTTAAAAGTGGGAGTGTTAAGGGAACCTGTTTAACCGTCAGGGCCCGCCTAGCCGAGAACACCGAAGGCAACATCCGCTTCACGACGCCGAGGGAAATAGAGGCCATCACGAAGAAGCTCAAGGACAGAAAAGCCCCAGGACCGGACTCCATCTCCCACAAGGCGCTGAAGCTCCTCCCCCCGAAGGGCTTCGCATACCTCACGACCATCTTCAACGCAGCCCTGAGACTCCGACACTTCCCGACCATATGGAAAGAAGCGGACACGGTGATGATCCTGAAGCCCAGGAAGAACGGATCACTACCGCAAAACTACCGCCCGATCAGCCTGCTGCCAACGATGGGAAAACTTCTGGAGAAGATCGTCCACATCCGACTGCAAGAAGAGGTAGAAGAACTCAAGATCCTCCCGGACGAGCAGTTCGCCTTTCGCCCCAACCACTCGACCACCCAGCAAGCTCTCCGAGTCGTGGAACACATCACGAGAGGATTCGACTGGAAGAAGTTCACCGGAGGGATGTTCCTGGACATCTCGAAGGCATTCGACAAGGTATGGCACCAAGGACTCCTCTTCAAGATGCTACAACGTGGGATCTCGCTCCCCATGGTGAAGATGATCCGATCCTATCTGAGCAACCGAAGCTTCAGGACCAGGCTGCCCCACTGCAGATCGTTCCCCAGAAGAACCACCGCGGGAGTCCCTCAAGGTTCGATACTCTCCCCTACGCTTTTTAACATTTATGTTTCAGATCTTCCGAAGACCGAAGGAACCGTCCTTGCCTGCTACGCAGATGACACCGCAGTCCTCGCCCAGTCAACCAACATCCGCCAGGTGGAGGCTCCTAGAAAGAGCAGCGGACGACCTGGAGGATTGGAATCAACCCCGAAAAGAGCACATCGGTCCTATTCACCCGAAGACTCAAGAGACCTACGGGAAACGTCTCCATGTTCGGCCAGGACATCCCATGGAGGGATTCCGTGAAATACCTCGGACTCCTCATGGACAAGAAGCTCCTATGGAACCAGCACATCGAAGACAGAAGAGCGAAAGCCCACGGCGTCATCAAGAAGCTCTACTCATTGATAGGAAGAAACAGCGTCCTCACGATCGACAAGCTGCTGATCTAGAAGACCGTCATCCGTCCGATGCTCACCTACGCCTGCGAAGCATGGGCCTACGCCGCACCAAGTACGGTAAAACGACTACAAGTAATGCAAAACAAATGTTTCAGAATCATCACAGATGCACCATGGTACGTCAGAAATGCGCAGCTCCACAGGGACCTCAGGATGCCGACCCTCACGGACTTCATGCAAACCGCCGCAGCCAACCAGGAGAAGGTACTAGCGGCCCACCCAAATCCAGCCATCGCGGGATTGTGGGACTACGACGCCAGCAATGCCACGAGGCACAAGAGGCCGAAGACAGTGTTATGTTGAGTGAAATGAACTTATAATCCAATGTAGTATATATATATATATATATATATATATATATATATATATATATATATATTTTTTGTTGTTGCATATCTTAAGTTAGTTTAAGTTAGGTAGGAATGACATGTATATACTATGTGATGAATAAAGCAAGGTCCGACGAAGGTATAGGGGCAACTTTGCCCGATATACCGTAGTCCTACCGATTAGAATGAATGAATGAGAACCTGTTTAACCGACACAAATGTTACGCTAACTGATTATTATGATCAGGCGAGCATGGTTTAGTTTGTTAAGACAGAAAGTAAATGTCACGACGCGATAATTAAGTGTAATCGTTTTGTCTACTTGTATGCTTGTTTTTCTCAAAATAAACAGTTAAAAACAATAATCACATTACTAATAATGTTTCGTACTTCGGAATGAACACTTTTTTTCAATTAGGGTCCATATTTCTAACCTAAAAGACAATTTATTAAAAATAAGATTTTGGCTAAAATATTTATACATACCTATTTTTATAAATACAACTAGCAATATTGTTTTGAAAAAAAGCAGATTTTACTAACGAGTAACGCAGAATAAGGAAAATTAACACACAACTACAAACAATACTGTCAAGTATAAATTTGATTTGTAAATGTACTAAAATAAATATTTTAGTGTGATTGGTTAAAAATCTTACTGCTTCAAATATTTCAAATAAAATTCTGTTAGTTCACATATTTTCGGACTATCTTGTTTGCTTCAGTGCGCTGTAGAGTATAACACCAAATTTGATATTTACTACGAAACTAACACACAGATGCTCATTGGCTGCATTTATACACGAAGCCACAGACAAGTCTCAACAGGAATAAACTTGTTTACCAGTACCCAAATAACGCATTCAATATGCGCAATATTATGTAAGTTATTTATATTTATGAAAATAAAACAAAACTAATAAAATACATTCGTCTATGATAATAATCTGCTTCTCGTTCTTCTAATTTGAACCACACAAATCACCGTGTCATATAGGCCCAAACACAGTGAGTGTAACAAACGCATTAAAAAAAAAACATTATAATTTTCTAACATCAATCTAAGTACACCGTTATTAGAGTAATGAAATAAGTCATGCAGTGGCAACGAAATAAATTAACGAATTACGCATTAGAAGAACACGATCGGTTTATATTGACCCAAACACAATAGTAGGGTTAAATGTTTGGGCAGTTTCAAAACTAACGTCTTTAATTTTTAATGGTTCCTTGTTTACATTAACACTATTACTGTACTTTAAATATTGTGTTTTTTGTTCACTGATTTTTATCCCTATTTTTGATGTTTTTTCTTCTAACCTTTCTAAAGCATCTTTTTTTGTTCTACTTATATTGTCACATCATCTCCATAACCAATAATTTGTATATGTTTGTTATTTATCGTACTGTCTACATCTGCTTTTCTGACTGCGCATTCCACAACTAAGTTGAATAATTTCGCCGATAACATATCCCCTTGCCTGACCACTTTCTCTACCTCGAAACTGCCAGTTGTTTCATTTCTAAGTTTTACTGCTGTCATTGTGCCTTTTAAACTCATTTGTACTGAGTTTACCAATTTTTTCGCTACTCCTCTGCATAACATTTCTCCTATAGCACTCCCCTTATCAACTTATCAAAAGCTTGCTCAAAGTCCATAAATAAGATATGCAGTGTTATGTTATATTCATCTGCTTTTTTTAATATTTGTTGCATTACGTGGATGGCATCTGTCGTTGCACTTCCAGGTTGAAATCCTGGTTGATAATCTCCAATTGTTTTCTCAAGAGTATTCTTGTAATCTGCTTTTAATTATTTTCGACAGAATTTTATATGTTACACTCAATAGCATTATTCCGGTATAATTTGCACAATCTTCGATATCTCCTTTCCTATAGATTGTAAAGATTATTGCTTTTCTCCATTCTTGTGGCATGCTTTCCTCTCTCCATATCTTACATATTAGTCCGTAAATTTTTTTATGCAGTGTATCACCTCCATATTTAATGCGTTCTATTATAATATTGTCACATCCTGGTGTTTTATTATTCCTAATCTTTATTATCACTTCTTTTGTTTCTTCTAGATCTGGTTCAGGAATTGTTGATTGGTTTTTGTTTATATCTTCTGGTACCCTTATATTTATTTGATTTTCCTTTCTAAACAACTGTTTGTAATAGTTTTTCCATATATTTTGAATTTCTTCAGCTTCTATTGTTTTTACTTCTGCATGTTTGAAACCTTTTGCTTTTATATTAAAGTTTTTCTTTTCTTTTATTTCTTGGTACAATAATTGTGTTTTTATTTTTCTAGTGTGTTATTTTATCCAACCAAAATACCATATGTTAATAAATCACAAGGTATAGCTGGTGTGATCACCTGCTTGAAGTACTTCTATGTGCTAGATTTAACGTACTCGAAAGATCTGTAAAAATTTTATTTTTATTTTATAAAAGTTACGTTTTGTTTATTTTGATGATTATGTTAAATAAAGTTCACTTTATGCTTTGATAATGCAACTTGATTTTAGTTCCACTATTATGTCATGACCAGTGGATGTATCACGAACCTACGATTATAACAAATTCTTTAGCTTCTCTGCTAGTCATATAGCTATTTGTATGAACATATTACAACACAATAAAAGATTTAGTACATCAGGCTTAAAGTGACGCACACAATACCATACACAAAGTTACTGTGGTGGTCCATCTGTGGGTCACACAGGTTATCAATACAACTGGTGATCCTTTGGTGGATCGCCCAACAGTGAATGTGTAAATTTAAGGAAATTATAATTATACAAAGTCATACATGATATTTTGTCTACCAAAATAGGTACTATACTTCTAAAACATCAAAAAAATATCCAACGAAAACAAAATTTATTATAGGTACATAAGTCATTTTACGAAATTGATTAACAAATCAATAAAAAGGTAAACGTCTGAACTACATACTTATATACAAAATGACCAGTAATTAAAATATAAGTACCCTTATAATGTACATATATGTAATTTATTGTAACATAATTTATAAACAAATAAAAAATTATCACGATTAATTCATAAGGCACTACACGCAACTTATCTAATTTCTTGGTAAAAATAGAATTACAAAGGGATCTATTGAAATTGTATAAAAAGATTCTTAACATAAACGTTTTTCAGAAAATATTCAAAATGATTCATTTTTAATGTATTTATAACATGCAGACAAGTTAAAAAAGGCAAAAAACCAGTTTAGAACATTTTGAAATTCTGAAAAACGTTTAATTACATTATGAAATTTAAATGCAAGATGAAAATGATAAGATGAAAGTTTGATAAGGCAGTTGCTTGCATTGCACCTTTTTTAAACGGCAATAATCCAAAAAGATTATATTTGTTAGTTATGATGTATCACTGACCTATTTAGTTTTAAACATTTCATAATTCACCAAGTAAAAGAGCAGCATTCATTCCGATGTTATATATGTCAAATCTAAAATACTACCTCAACCTACAATCAATTTTATACAGACTTTATACATCATTATGTTGCTATTCATACAATAAAGTTAAAAAAATATACTAGCTTTGCACTTTTATATCACGAACAAAACAATGAGCATAAATATATTAAAGTGACGTCTGTTTGTTTGACGATGAGACAGCTGCTTGCCTTGCTTCTTCCGGTAAATTTTCAGGTTCCGATAAAATGTCTGTTTTTGTACTTAAATATCGTAATGAATTTAAAACCACTATAAAATATAAGTATTAATAATGTAACATTTTTATTTTTTTATAACGCCATACCTGGTCGTAAGTCAACTAGAGTACAATGTTGTTCTACCCAATGTAAAGTTGAGCGGTATAATTCTTCTAAACTTGAAGTGGATACAAAGTTGTTAAAAGAACTAAGCAAGGGTCGAAATAATAAGCTAAACTGTATTGTAAGTTAAGAAAAATAATATACATCACAACAAAATACTTTCACACATATACAAAAGCTGACATTTTGAAAATTTCCCATCCTACTGTCCTTTGTGAGTAGTATTAAAATTCAGAATAGTTTTGAAGAAATTGGATTCTAAAGTTTGTACACAGACATAAAATTTAATTTTCTGAAAAAGAGTTTTTAAATTAGTTAAAATGTTAAGCTCTACAGTCATAATAAAATATTTAGCTTCATGGTTTAATATGATAATTCACAACTAACAAAGTGGTGGGAAAAGTTTTTCAATTTTAACAATAACTAGATACTTTCATAAAACTGTAACTACTACATAAACAGCTAAATTTCGTTCACGATAATCTTATAACAACTTAATCTAGATAAGGCTCCTATGTTTTTTTAATTTTCACAGTTTAACCTGTATAGAGGTGTGGTATATGGTAGAACAGAATCAACAAAATTAATCTGCGTAATCTTTTCTTTTACAAACATCAAAAACTAAAAAAGACTTAATTACTTTCCCTAAAGGTTATTGTAGGTTAATCTATAGCCTTTCGTAGAAATAATTTTTAGGATAGTATAAGTGAAGAGTAAAAAATATAAAAAGATTCAACACTATACAAATATGTATTCATTTCTAATGAAACCTGCCACTAGGATCTTATGTCTCTAGTAGTGAGTTTTAGTACCAATGAAGTGATTAAAGATGGTAATTGTAATTGTTATCGAAACGTTTAAATTTGCATAGCAAATAAATAAAAATACATGATTACAAAGCTAAGAGACAAGTATTTTAATTATGAATGAAAATCGTGAAAGTGTGCATTTTCATTTAAAAAAATACATACAATTCGTTACAATTAAAACAATGTAGAAATATAATTAATAATTAAGAAACAATAATTTGCCTTAAATACAAGTTGTGTCATTTTAATTGGATTTGCAATAAACTTTGCCTTTTAAGTATGTAGTTAAATATTTCTATCAACAAATTTTAATTGTGTTCTTAACATTACATCACACCATTACCATCCAAGAAATATTTTGTGTTCGTAATTTCTGTTCATGCACCTCTAATATGTCCAGAGTAACTTCATTAATGTATTTATGCATGACCTTTGATAACAACCTCAAATGGAATTTTCAAATTTTTTCATTAAAAAAATTCATAATTGCGTTATTCAATTTTTTTATTTTCTCTTTTAAATAGGCAACTTATGATGTAAAAGTTACATTTGTGAGATCACTTATTTCTGAATGGTGACATCATGATAAGTTTATGAATGACAACCATATTTTTTTTCTGTTTTTCCATAGACCTTCTTACTACTTAAAGGATGTTGAAATAAAATTGGTACCCTACATAACAAAACGGAAACGTAACTTCAATGAAAAAAATTATTGAACCCAGGGAAGCAAACAAAAATTTAGTGAAAATTGTTCTCCACCAACCGTTTGGCATTGACCAATATGAGTATAAACACTTTGTACACTGCACTCAAAAATCTCTGAACTAATTTGCTGTCTCCTCTAAATTATTTGGTCTGTTGAAATAAACTTTTGATTTTAAATAATCCCACAGAAAAAAGAGTCAAGTCTGGAGTGTGGAGGCCTTGCTGGAACCAATATTCTGATGGGGTACATCTGTCTCGTGATTATTTGGAAAAATTACTGCAATAAATCCAACTGCAAGAAATTTAGGTAGCGTGCTGCTGTAAGATTTTCTTGATAAAAGTAAGACCCCATGAAACGCCCTACGATTATTCCCATCCATAGATTCACTTTGCCATGATGTTGATTGTGAGAGCCTCCAGTCTAGTGAGAATTTTCCCATGACCAATATCTGATGATGTGACGATTTACTGTCCCATTCAGGCAAAAGAGACTGTTATTAAGAAAATTGGATATTCATTGCAGCATAATATTAATTGTTCACAAAATTGTAAACAACGGTGTGAATCATCATCGTCTAACTCGTGTACCAATTGCACTTTACAATGATAATACTTCTTTTTAAAAATTTTTCCCACAATGGATTGTTGCCTTGTAGAATGGTGAGGATTTTCTTCAGATTCAAGCAGTACATCCAATATGACATATTTACTTACTTGAGGTCGACTGTGTCAAGGCAAATCTTTTACAGATTCCATTTACCAATTTACTTGATGTAGATCTTATAAATGGCGGTCTATCAGGATGTTGCTGGTTAAATAACTCACATGATCCCTAGTGACTTCCAAACCTGGCGCCATATCCAAAAATCATTAATATCCTTTTTCCTTCGGTTAAATGTGCCATTTTTGTTAAAATAGAATTAAAATTGATTACATTTGACACTTTTACACTTTCACCACTATAACTGTTAATTAATTTAAACGGCAGGTAATAACTCAAATTAATTAACGATTTAACATTATGTTCTTTAACTATAGAAATTGTTTTTAACGAACGAACAGAGGTTAATTTTAAATAAATACAATTATTATTATGGTCTTTATTCACTGAATTCCCAATCCATACTGCGATAAACGTCTGATACTAATACTAACAGCAACTAATCAATAACTTATCACAAGTGTTGTTAAAAATTGATTTTGACGTCAGTTTTTGTTCCACCTGTCAAAGAGTTACATAACAACGTACCAAAGATCACAAAATCGAATGTTCATTTCATATCATTTCTTATAAATTTACGTTTCCATTTTTCAAAGTAAATACACGCGCGAGTGCGCAAATTTATTTATTCAAAAAATTGGCATGTAAGGTATCAATTTTTTTCATCATTTAAGTAGTAAGCAGGTCTATGAAAAACCAGCAAAAATATATGGTTGCCATTTATAAAAACTTAACTGTAATTATTACATCAAAAGATTGTCATTGAAAAGATAAAATTGACCTGTTCGAGCGTTTTTCATTAAAAAATTAAATAATGTAATTATCAATTCATCACAGTGTTGTTAAAGTGAGGTATCTAAAAAAGTAATGTATTTTAGTTTTTGTCAATCCTTACTAATGTATGGTTTAACAGTGTGGGGCTCAGCAGCCGAAGTATACTTGAAAAAACTATGTTTATAAACGTTCCTGATCATAATGAATTATACAACAAGATCAAGATCTAATTTGCCTTCGAAAATTGTAGCCACAAAAATATATTTTCAACAAAATAGTTTCAATTTTCTTTCAGTAAACTAAATTTAACATGTTAATTTCTTCAATTTGAGTTACAAATCATTCATTAAATAACTAAAAAAACATTTTTTAAATTCTCTTTGAAAGTGATATGCAGATAATATTATTTAACTCAATAATTTTAATAATCTCTGTTTGTTTCTTTGTTTATAAAATTGTCATATATAACAGGTAGTAGTCGTTACATTTCTATTTTCTCAAAGTTTTTATTTTGGTTCATATCTCTTCCTTTTTTTTACAAGTGTTGATTGCAACAACCATCAACAAGTTTCTTTAAACATAGGTTGATGTGATCTAATTTGGAAGCATACTTTGGCAGTTATTCAGGTTGTTTTGTTTTAACATTTTCTGTTATTTTGTTAAATTAAAAATAAAAAAAAAAGTTTATATATTTATATTGATATACATTTTTTTCATTTTCCATCAGAGAAACAAGGAGGTGATAAGTGGCTTGTGAACTGTGGAAACTTTGAACCTTTTAAACTAAGACAAAAAAAGAAGTTGTACTATACATTTACACCTAAAAAAACCTAAGGGAACATGGGCATAATTTGTATAATTTATACTTAAACTGTTTTATGAATTGCTAGAGATATAGATCATTAGATCAGTACTATGTTATATTCTAGTTGGCAGTTATTTTAATTGTTTAATTTAATTTAGTCCATTAATATGTAATGTCTAAAATAACCAGGTTTGGAACTAAAATTTTGAAAAAATAAAAATATATTGGTTTTAAGTTAAATGTGTATTATGTGTTACGTTGTGTATCAATCTTTCTATAGTGAGAATAATGAGAAGATGCGTACACGTCATAACTTTTTCATGACGTAATTTTGTAGTATGTTTATATGTAGTGGAAAATAACCCGCCATTATTAGGTTAGGTGAATCAAACGATTGCACTAACAAATTGATATCTCTAGGAATAATCACAAAATGATACACACGCTTGTTCTTAAAAGAACAGTTTTTTTATAAATACAAACAAAAAATTAAATGAGAATTAAAAATTTAAACAAACAATTAAGTCAATTAAAGTGCAATGCAATGAATCGTACTAATAAGACAATGCGAAAACTTAAAAAAAAAAATAAACCCCAAATTTCAAATGTTTTTGTTGTTTTCATTCAAAATAGAATGTGATAAATAATTAAAATCAAAAATTTAACTTTATTAGTAAATTTTATTAGATTTTTTCTTAAATTAACATGATTACTATGAATTTAACCAACAAAAAAAAAAAAAAGATTTTAAGCAGTTGGTGCAATCACCTAGTTACAAAATGTCATTGATTACATGCACGCATCTCATTATTCTCACTTTAGAATACATTCATGGTGATTTTTTAGATAGGATAGATGCATTTTTAATAATTCTATATTTTTGGCGTTTTGACAGTCCACTCTCGAATCAAGGCAAATTGACAAAATCAAGCTCTCGATTGAATTTCCATGACAAAAATATTTCATGTTCAAAATGCATTTATCCGATACAAAATCTCCACTTATGTATTTATCTCCGAAAGAATTTAATAAATGCAATGGAAACACATAACCTAGCAACACTAATAAAACTCCATTAAACTAGGCGGGGTGACAAGCACAGCTACTGCATGGAAATGTGTATATTACACAATGTGATATTAAACATGTTTTCAAATAATCTATTCAATTAATGTAAATATTATCGATTGTTTTTATTTTTTAATGTAATAATTAAAAACAAAAAAAATATTTCATAGCTGTATAATTATAAATAAAATTTACTTTTATTAAATATGGAAACGTCCTTTTAACGTGTGTTGACAGGGGTACATTGAATTATTCTGAATTAATTTCCATTTAATAATAATAAAAAAAAAAAATCATATAAAATACCACAAGAGGTTCATTTTAATCTGAAATTTTTCTGTTTGTAACGAATGCTGGTTACTGGGCAATTTGACGATCAGATTTAAGCTGACAAAACCACGACAGCACAGCTGGTAGTGAAATAGTCACGACAACATTGTGTAGAAATTCCATCAGATAATTTACCACTGTAAGTACATTAATTATACCTAAGGGTAACAGTTGTTTGCATAAATTTGTGAGTACCGGATAGGCCACACATCATTAGATACAAGTTTTTGTATTGTGTTGAATATGTTTATACTCTGATAAAAGTTAAGAGTATTTATGGTATTTAATTTTATCAAGAATTTTTATGCATAATTTGTTAGTCATTACTAGAATAATCAGATTATTTTATAATATGTAAGGATACAATCCAAAATTTCCAATCTTCCATTGTTCGTTTTTGTACGTATTCATCAAACATTTCTTGCATTTTACTGTCTCTTCTCCTCGACACTGGGGCTCCTGTTGCAGGTAATAAGGACTGACAATTACTAAAATATAATATAACATGTTAGAGTATTTATAAATCATTTTTTATTATTGGTCATGTACCTAATAGAAGTGTTCAGCGCTTCAATTTGTTGCCTTAAACTATCCATTTCGTCTTTTAATTGACTACGTTCTTGTTGAAGTTGCCTTATATATTCCGCTCCCTTTTGTAACATTGCTGCTTTACTTAACTGTAAAATAAATACATGTAATAGTAATTTATGTAGAAAAGTTGTACAGTAAATAACTAAACAAAAAAGTGTTTGTAAATAAGCAAATTTGCAAATACATTTAAGATTATTATGAAGTTTTTAAAACAATTACATATACAATTTTTCTACATGTTATAATTTTAAACAATGAAAATACGTATAAAAAAGATTATTCTATGGCAATTATCATTGCCTACTTGACTAAGGACATAAATAAAAATATTGAAAACAAATAAGCATGTCTACCATATATGTTAAATAGATTGAGATTTAGTGAATCAAATTTTAATGGGACACCTTAAATAAGTTCAAGAGAATGGTAGTATTGGCATCATTGAATCACTTTCAATTACACCCAAAATCACATATTTCCACTGAACTTAGCGTACATTACAGAGTTTTCTAACTTTACAATATTTTTATACATTGCAATATAAACAATAAAAAATGTATGCTGCCAGTGATGATATGTATCAACCAAAATCACATTTAAGACATAATGCAACGATGAGAAAGGATAAAGTGCGTTTTCAATTTTCATATTTCATAAATTTATTTTGACATCTAAAATAATTCTTAAAGATATTACCATTAACTGAAGAAGATAACTGTAATCGTTATCGAAATGTATAAATTTATATAAAGATAAATAAAAAATACACGATTTAATACCTAAAAGATAAGTATTTTAATTATGTTAGTGCATAAAATTTATAAAAACAAGTCCTGAATATTTACACTATATGACCATTCTTATAGAAAAAATATAGTTCAGTTTCAAATTTTATTCTAAGTGTGTTGATTTGAGTTAGTCACATTTTTAAATTATAATTAAGACATCAGCTGGCAACAAAAAAAAATCAAAAGGTTCCTGTTAATTTTTAGTAAGAAGAACTTGGGATGGATTTTTTTGGGGGTGTTCAATAAATAGGGCTCACTTTAGCATAGAACTTTCATATTGGTTGGTGAAATGAACACCTTGCAATCTTTAACTGAACGGTTTATTAGTAAGTATAATAAATGTTAAACAACAGTATCAAAAATGTTATTAAGAAGCTCTATATAAAGTTTAGTAATTGTTTTCAAAGCTATAATTAAACTAAAATTGGTGATAATGAATTTTCTTTTAAATATGTTAATTGTAAGGTAAACACATAGACCATAAAATTTGTTTTATAAAAGTGCTTCTTAACCGCATAAAAATTAACGAGACAATCATATGTGTAAATAATGCTCATTATCTACGTATGTTAAGAGATTGTACGCAAACTAACTGGGTCATTGTAAATCACAGTAAACCAGACTGTTTTCATGACTAAAAATGATTCAAGTAAGTTACAAATGGAAATCTTTTGAACAACAAACAAGTAACATAGATTTTAGAGGGACAAAATTCCAAGTTATGTTATGGAAAATAGTGACACAAAATCGTGAGTATAAATAAATAGTTACATATAAAAAGATGATGCAACATTATGTTCATGTAGCTATAAGAAGTGTATGTGGCAAACCAAGTTTAGCTGGATTGATTTATTTTACCTGTAATCAAGCTAAATGAGAGGTGAGATCACTAAAATAAGGTACACTAAAGATGCTAATAACTTAGTAATTTTTTGTTTTTGGTGCTCAATTACGAAGTAAGACTTTTCTTATTTTCATCAGAAAATAATTAACATACTGAATAGTAAAATTTGGTACGTTCACTAATGAAAAGACGAGGAGGTCTCCTAAATTGTATTATTTCCCATCATTCTCAAATAAACATCTTGATTAAAATCATGGCCGTGTACTCCATTAACGCATTTACTGCGTTCTATTTCGTGTGTTAATTACTTTTTGACAAAAGTACAACAAAATTTCATAATCAAGCACCAAAATTTTTTTTAATTATGATAGTTACTATGCATGTGAAAGAAAACTTTTCATGTAAAAAAATTATTAAATTATTATCATCTTTACCACATCTTATTTTAGCTCTATCACCTCTTGAGAGAGGTGAGAGAGCTAAAATAAGATGACAATCATATGTGTAAATGATGCTACTATTTTGTATGTCCCCATGACTCAAAAGGAGACAATCTAGAACGTTGGGGCTGCTTATATAAATTAATGAACTTACATGAAATTTCCTATAGGATTTACCTTTGTATCTTATGGTGAGCATAAGATACTATTAGTAAACACAATATTTATATAACTTAAAAGAAAAGTTTTACTCCACTTACCACAATATTTATTTTAAAAAAAAATACAATGTTATTAAAAAAGTAATTTCTTTAGTTATTTTATTCTGAATTCCACTAACTGATGCACGTCAAAAATTTATTTAGCTAGTTCCAACAAATTATTGATGCTACTATTTCGTATGTCCCCATGACTCAAAAGGAGGCAATCTAGAACGTTGGGACTGCTTATATAAATTAATGATGTGAAACTGAACTTACATGAAATTTCCTATATATGATTTACCTTTGTTAACTTAAATAATAGATGCTTGTTGCCTTTCAAGTACTTAAAATGGACAATTATAACAAAATGATAATGGTTTCTTAATACAATAATTGAGTAATAGAGGTTTTTTATATTTGTTCACCAACGCCTCCTATTGGGATGGTCAATATCCATAAACCCAATGGTGACCAACCCACGTTCCAAATATGAGGTAGATTCGTCGTACAGTGTAGTTGGTTAGTGGTTACAGATGCACATTCATTTCTATACAGTGCGTTCAATATAATCGGACGCACTCAATAACTCTTTTGTATTGCGTTTCACAAGAAAGTGATTAAATAGTTTTTCATTCATTTACAAATACTCTATTAAGTGCTTGGTTTAGATAATTTTTTAAGCTTCCGGTTTGACCGGAAGCGCACATAATTTTATTTTTTTAAATCACACTGTATATATATTTTTGCATTTTTGCATTGCTTATTATTTTCTCAATACATACGTATAAAATTCTTATAGGGTTTTATAAAAAAAAATTACAGAAAAATGCCATCGAAAGTTTTTCAATTTTATTATACGATTAGAAGAATGAAACAAAGAATGCAAACGTAATTCTCGACAAGCGGTAGAATTATACGCACAAAGATATCCCCCCAATAGATACCATCCTTCCGAAAGTTACATACGAAAAATTGAACAATCGCTTAGAATGCGTGGAACATTACCAGGAGTAAATTATCAGAATTTAGAACAACAAAGAAATGGTTTGACCGAAGATATTGAAGTACAAATATTGGGTTATTTTAGAGTAAATCCACGGTCATCTATTACACATGTAGCGTATCAGTAGGTGTATCAGTTGGCTCAATTCACAGGACATTAAAAAAAATCAAAATGCTGCCGTATAAAATCGATTTGGTTCAACACTTGCGGCCTCAAGACTCTGATCGGAGATTAACTTTGATTGCATGGATAGTTGAGCAATGTGATCACAATCCATTATTTTTAGGTCATATTTTATGGACAGATGAATCCAAGTTTACAAATAATGGAGTTATTAATAAACAAAACAATCGTTATTGGTCTGACTTAAATCCTCATTGGTCAATGGAAACTAACCATCAAACCGTATGGGGTATGGAGTTGTAAATGAATAAAAAACTATTTAAACACTTTCTTGTGAAACGCAATACAAAAGAGTTATTGAGTGCGTCCGATTATATTGAACGCACTGTTATATATATATATATATATATATATATATATATATATATATGTATATTTTATTTCTATATACAGGTCAGGGTTGGGATAAAGTACGGAACCAAGTAAATATCTTTAAAACGAAACGGAGAATATCTTTGAAATTTTGCATGTAAGTGCAAGGGAGTAAAATGCATCTGATGTACATTTTTTGCTAATAATATACTTCCGGTTTAACCGGAAATACCTCAATTTTTTTAATTGAAAGGGACCCCCTGTATATTTTTGCAGATTTTGAAATATCTTATTTCAAATTCGTACATACTGGGTTTAGTGTAAAAAATCTGTAAAAACGAGGAATACAGCACTTTAATTAACCACTTTTAAGTTTTTATACATTAGAGTAAAAAACCATTTAGATAAACAAATTGATGTTATTATAAGTTTTTTGTTATGAACGAATAAGTTCAAGGTAAATATGTAATTAAAAACTTATAATAATTTAATATTAGTCAAGTTGCTTTGGTATGTGCGAATCCTTGCGATATTGCAGGCTCACATTCCATTAATATAAGTAATTTGACTGTAATCTCATTATATTTAGAATTTACATCAGTTCTACATACATAAAGACAAAATTTGCATCGATTGGGGCTTGAACCTTGGTGGCGCAGTTGGTAGCGCGGTACTCTAGCAAAGTACAGGTCGTAGGTTCGAATCCTACTCGAGGTAAACTTTTTATTTATGTATTTAATAAAATTAATAATAATTTTTAAATTGATGTTGTTTGTATTATTAGTAAGAAATAAATGAATACTACCTAGTAGGTAACTGTTGCCGAACTGGCAAATTGTAATTACGGAAATAAATTATACGATTAAGAATGGTTCATTTAAGTGAAAAAGACCGTATTGAAATATTCATGATGATTGTGTTAGAACTCATGAAGAAGTGTGTCATATTTTTAATGATTTGCATCCTGAAAGAAATCCCATATCATGTTCAACAGTTACTAAAACATTACCACGTTTTAATGCAACTGGGATGGCTAAAAATTTGCCAAAAACTGGAAGATCGAGGACTGCAACGAACGAAACTATTAGACAAAACATTGCAATTGATTTAGAGCAATCTCCTCAAACTTCTTCCACAATTTTGGCCACGTTAAACCGTGGTATAAGTCGACGTTCTGTAGGGTAGATATTGAAAATTGAAAAGTATCATCCATATAAGATACAATTGGTTCAAGAATTAAATAATAAAATGTCGTTGCAAATTATCTGGTTCTTGGAGCATTTTTCTTATAAGGTAGATAATGTATTGTCTTGTAGGATTATGAAGACGCTCAGGATATTCTTGCCGATAAACTCGTTCGGTTTCCGCTGCATTTTTGGCACAATGTCCATACATAATAAGTATATCAACCTGCTCACTCTTGGTAAACATTTTTCTTAATTTTATAATTAAACTAAGTACAAACTTTAATTGAATTTTTAAGTAAAATATTAGATTTATGTTAATAAACAACAACCTTTATTATTACCTGTCAAACTTTAAAATTTACCATAGTGTTTCCATGGCAACCTAGCCACCTATTGTTTTCATGGTAACTCTGATGTGCTGTGACATAGGAAGTGTTTATTAATGAGTAAGCGTAAATATAAAAATAAAAATGTTTTAAATCGAAAATGGGTAAAAATGACAAAACGTGTTATACGTCATTAAATTCGTTTTAAAATACTGCATTTAGTAGTTTTATGAAAGTGGTATGCTTCCATTTAATTTTTTTTGAGCTACAGCAAAAATAAAGTTTAGAACGTTCTAGTAAAAAAGTTAACAAAGATAAAAGTGAGTTTGCATTTTTCTGGAAGTGAGTTAAGTATGTAGAATGATTTTAAGATGGTCATGGCACTCTGGATGAGAAAATAAAATTCAATTTTAAAATTACATTTGGAAAAAAATCGATTTAAATATTACGCAATCGGCCGTAAAATGACCTCCAGAATCCGAAAAACAAAAAATATACAGGGAGTGTCATTTAAAAATCAAAAATTAAGGTCATTTCCGGTGAAACCAGAAGTCGCCGGAAATGCTTGTCAAAAATTCCTAAAAATGACGTTTGGTTAGAGTAACAACCCTGCCAAGTTTAATTTAAATCGATAGATAAATAAAAAAATTGCAGCCGGAAAGTGATCTCGTGGGCATCCGGTATATATACATAAAACAACAATTTTGATTTTTCTTTGGGAATGTTGGTTCTTAAATTGCGAAATAGTTGGTGAAGACAGTGCTGTCAGATCTACCGATTCTACGATTTTGATTAAATTCTACCAAATTGCCTAAAATTCTATCGAATATATATATATATATATATATATATATATATATATATATATATATATATATATATATATATATATATATATATATATATATATATATATATATATATATATATATACAGGCGCGTCTGACTTATAATAAGCTATAAAGAAACCCGATAAGCATTATATGAGTGTGAGCGAGACATAACTTTACCGATGTTGCCACTTGTACATATTTGCATGTAGGCACAAAATAATAATAACTACATAAGTCTGTTAATTTATTCAAATTTTATAAATACCAAATGCAATTAAATGTTATGAAAATATTTTTTAAACTATATAATAAATATTAATATAAAATATAAATATAATACTCAAATATAATATATATTTAATGAAATTATACATGGTTCGATTACTATAAAAGAACTAAAAGAAACATATAAGAGTGTAAACAAAAACATTAATATTTACATTAGAAAAATATAATAACTAATAAGTTAAGTTTAATTTAGCATTATAATTTTATTAAAACCAAACTATTAAATTTAAATAGTAAGATCAACTAAGAAATATTATTATCATATAAATACTCATATATCAAGTTATAAACACAATTGATGTAAGTATTAAAAGAACGCCCAAAAAAATAAGAGTTATAACAGATACATTGAATATTTACATTTTTATTATAAAATAACATTTAATTTAGCATTACAAAAAAACAACTATAAAATTTAAATCAAAACTAAATAAAACTATTGATATAAATCTAATTCCGGTAATACCAAATTTTACGTATAAAGTTTAGCAATCAGATATAATAGATAGGCGATGTAATACAGTTCTAATAAGAATATAATTTTAGATACAAAAAAATATATATAAAATATATATAATAAATAATATATATAATATAATATCTAATACACAAACACATAATACAATCAAACATAGACACATTAAGACTGTATCTAAACATAAAGTAACCAATTAACAATCATACAAAAAAAATATCAAAATATACACAACAACACACAACACACACACACACACAAACAACACACAACAACACAACACAAACACAACACAACACACACACACACACAACAAAACCACACACAACACACCACAACAACAAAACCACAACAACAAACAAAACACACACACACACAACACACAACAACAAACACACACACACAAAAAAAAACAAAAAAAAAAAAAAACACACAAAACAAACAACAAAAACAAACACACAAACAAAACAAACACACACACAACACACACACACACACACACACACACACACACACACACACCAAACTATTTTCACAAAAGAAAACTGCAGATTTTATGTCGATTTCACGTAGATTACTTTAATACAAAAATACTTCCTAAGAGAGCTGGAGCTCTTGAAAGATGGCGCACTAACATCGGTTTAATTCAATTATCTTCAAAAAGGTTTCTTTATAAATGATAGTGTTCTGTACATTTATTTAGTGGAATATGCCCAATCGTATGGCGCGTATATGATTTTTTAGGTATACTCATAAGCGGCTCGTTTGGGTGGGGCATTGGACATTGTTATTCATAAGTTTTTGTTTTTCAAAATTTCTCAATTTTAACATAAAATTTAAAAAAGTTGGATTTTTTCATAAAATAATGATCCTCATGTCTGAAGTCACTACACGCACCGTTTTCGAAATAAATCGATTAGAACTTTTCATGTGTTAATCATTCCTTTAAAAAATTAACTAAGGAATTAATTTACAATATTATGAAAGATAGTTATGGAAAATAAGCAAAATAACAATTGCGTGAACGTCAAACTGCTCTCATGCCATAAATTAATTTTGCTTTAGAAAGTAAGAAACAAACTCGGGTAAAAAATAATCGTTTTTAATACAAAAAAAAATGACGCAGACACAATTAATAATAAAAAAAAAATCAAAATGACAACTGAAAGCATGAAACACAAAACTGAATCTACAAAAGATGCTCACATGACGACCATCCGTTTCTATGCACAAATTTATTCGTTTATGTAAAGATTGCCGAATTTTTGCAAAAATTCCCCTATTGTTCCTAAATTCGTCCCAGGCATCCTGAATTCTTCTCCAAAGCTGATCGCGCGTTGGGAATAAACCATTGATTTTAGATATCTCCCAACGCAAAAATCGCAAGGATTTAAATCTGGAGACCTTGCTGGACAAGCAACTGGACCGCCTCTTCCGATCCATTGCTCTCAGTAATTGTTATATAAAAAAGTACGAACAGTTCTGCTATAGTGAGCCGGACAACCATCACGTAAAAACCACAAGTTCCGCCGAATATTCAGATTAATATCATCTAATAAATACGGTAAAATATTTTGTAGAAATATTCTTCGCCGTTTAAACGATTAGGCAATTCTACAAGCAATTTATCACCAAGAACACCTATCCATGCATTAATGCATTTCCTGATGTCTACTTTCCCCTATCGCATGAGGGTTTTCATCAAAATAGGAGTAATAGTGTGCATTGTGCATATTAAAAATTTCATCTTTTGTAAAAACGGCTTCATCACAAAATAAAATATTAGAAAAAAAATCTTGATCTTAATTCTCTTTATTTTGCATCCAATTGGAAAAATCAACAGGAGCAGGAAAATCACCTGCTTGCAAGGCCTGGACTTTTTTTAAATGAAAAGGATACCAGGCTTTCTCATGTAGAATGTTCCACACAGAAGATTTTGACACATTGCAGCCAACCTTCATACGATTATTTCGGGATTGTACTCAATTTCCATTAAAATATCATCCTGATATTCTTCCATTACATCAGCATGTCTTCCCGTTTCATTATTTTTAGGAATTACCGATCCTGTTTCCCTAATTTTTGATGAAGAAGCGTAAATGATTTAGGAGCAGGATGTCTTCTACCTGGAAATTTATCTGCAGATCTACGTGCTGCTGCCCGAGCGTTGAATTGCATTTAGCCGTACATTAAATGCATATCGGCATGTTCTTCGTTACTAAACCAAACCATTCTAACAATATTCAACTTTTTGTATTTACGGTAATGTAACTAAACAATAAAACATCTTTCACTTAAGACTTATTTGACACAACCTCAACTAGTATCTGTAATACTAGTTATTTTGACGTTCACGCAATTGTTATTTTGTTTATTTTCAATAGCCATCTTTCATAATTGTAAATGAATTCGTTATTTAATTTTATAAAATTATGATTAACACATGAAAAGTTCAAATCGATTTATTTCGAAAACGGTGCGTCGTAGCGACTTCAGACAAGAGTATCTTTCTTTTATGAAAAAATTGAAATTTTTTCAATTTTATGTTAAAATTGCGAAATTATTAAAAACAAAAAACTTATGAATAACAATGTCCTATGCCCCACACAAACGAGTCGCTTATGAGTACAACTAAAAAATCATATTCACGCCATACGGTTGGGCATATTCCATAAATAACTGTACAGAATGCTATCATTTAAAGGGAAACCATTTTGAAGATATTTGAATTAATTATTAAGGTAATTTACGTTAAATCTACATAAAATCAGCTCTAGAATCTGCAGTTTTCTTTTGTGAAAAGAGCTTGTGGACATATATATGTATATATGCATATATATATATATATATATATATATATATATATATATATATATATATATATATATAGGATTTAGAAAAATTGAAATGAATTTCAAACAATTACGTCCTTATACTTTTTAAATTTCCCAGTATCTATATATTTCTTCAAGCGCACGAAGTAATCGTCAAGATTAGTGCGCATAGTCGAAAAGGTGCTTATTATGCAACGTGCATTAAGTTACGTAATTGTATGTATCTGACTAACTTATAGCTGATATCCAGCAGTTAAGTGAGAACGTTTTTATATAATTCGATCTTCAGGTAAGTATTTAATAATTTAAACGTATTTATAGATTGCTTTTGCATCTAATTCTTTAATTTTCAGAATGTCACTTGGAATAAGAGGAAAGCGAATTCTCAACTTATTAAATGAGGCTCCTATGCCACATTATGAAATCAACCAAAAGCTCAAATTCAGAAGAAAGTTTTTCTAAATTTATTTAATTGAAAAGGTTTTTTTTACATCTCACATATGGTTTAAAGCTTAAGTTTATCCACCACTATAATCAGTAACTATGAATTTTGAGTAGATAGATCTTGGTAAATGAAACATTTTGTTCTACTTATTTTATTTGCCACATGGAATTAAAAATTCAGAAATGAATTGACGCTTTATTGTTTTGAAAAACTAAAATAAGCAGATCAGAAACAAAACAACTGTAATTAGGACAAGGATATTGTAATATAATTTTCAGTAGGTAATAGAGAAACATATAAGATCATTTAAAAATGTTCTCTTGCTAAAAAAAAAACTATTTCTTTAATAAATTCATCATTCATTATTTTTAACACTGGTCCTATCCTTTTATAATGTCTATATTTTTGTAACCTAAAGGGGGGCTAAAAAAATTGAAATTTAAAGTAGCACAATTTAACCTTTTTATACTCACAACTCCCACTTTCAACATTGCTCTCCAGATTGAAACTTTACATGTCAATTATGTGTGTACAAAAATGTGAAAGTAAATTGCACAAAAGGCTGGTATAATGTTTTGTGGTAAAAGTAGGGGACAGAATTTTTATTTTACATAGTCGTGTTGCATTTAAAACGGTATGAATCCTTCATACAGCTCTTTATTGAATACAACATTTTTACATTGACATGCAAATACATTCCAAATATTGTTTGTTATAAACAATTTATTTTACTTATTGAAAAAATGTGGAACCTGATCTTTTCAATATCCCAAACAGTTATCGAGAACACCTATACCGGGTGTATGATTTATGATTATATGTTCACATGAATGTAAAATTGAGTACTTATATTTAATAAAGTTATATGCAAGTTACTTTGACCTACATGATAGTCAATAAAGCCATTGATGAAATAATCAAACTTACCGAGATAATTCAATGTTTTAAAAATTGGTAGTTATGATTATACCCTATAGGTATTCAAGCTGGTTTTTGTGTGACTGGTTGAACATTTCAAATAAAAATGATTCTTTAAGCATTGCGATATATTTTAAGACCTCTTCATCAAATACGTAGGTAAGCTGTAATATAATATGAAATAATGTGAAAGAGTTTTTACAGCGTACTTCTTTAACCTTATAACGGCACATTTCAAAGTTAAAAGCATTGTAACAGTGACGAACTTGATAAAAATCTGATTTTTGACTATTTAATAATTAATATGCAACAATATCAATTTTTATATTTGGGAACAAATACAAGGCAGGTGAATTTTTGAAACTTGCATTTCAGAACCGGATTACCACTGCTTTTTGGGTTGTTTTATAAAATATGTTTGTTGATATTCTAGATTAAATTTACTTCATTTAACTATACAAGTAAAGAATATAGTAATAATGCTATATTATATCCACCTTCCATTTAATATGATTAAACTTGTAAAAACGATATTTCTCCGAAAAAAGGTTACTTTTTTAAACGTTATCTGTCAACAAATGAAAGTTTACTGAAAAACATGAGAAATAGTAATATAAGTGTGGTATTAAACAATCTTAAAGTATGAAATGAAACAAAAAGTGTATTTTGGAAGGCAGTCGATATTTTGAACAATTATTGAGATAATTTACAGTGTTTGTAATTGTCTCGCTACGCCTGTGGTCAAATCCACACATCTAGTGCAAAACTCGCTTATTTTGCAATTTGTCATGTAAATAGCTATTCATACACTGAAATGTGTTGCTTTTGACGTATACGAAAAATTTGACTATTCCAAATTGTTTACATACTATCACAAAACAAAACAGAATAATATAAACGACAATAAAGGGAAATTAAAATCTCGTGAAAGGTAATTCACTCGATGTTAAAATGACTCTTTATCGTCTTGTATAATCAATTACAATTTTTTAATTATAATATAGCGTATGTTAAAAATTTGCTTTATCTTGATACAGTTTTGAAAAAGCCAATGTTTTAATACAAATTTCTTTGCATCGTTAGAGACAGATCTAAAGCCTTGTACTGCTCAACAGGAAACTATTTTGTTTATTTTTCTTTGACCAAACTTTTGTTAATACCCTTCATCGTATCTGAGAAAATTTTGATCATCTATGGAGAAAAACATGTTAAAACATTTAAAAAATGTCGCGATATTTTTTGTTTTTCACAGCCAGCTAAAAATACAGAAAATTAATTGAAAATTACGACTTTTAAACAGAGAACTGAGAATACCTAGAAAAATATTCCGTTTAGGTTTAGGTTATAAAGCACGAACGTAATAAATGACAAAACATCAATAGAATGGCAGAACGTTATAGTATACAGTTCTTTCCGTTCAAAAAAATTAAGAAAATGTATTCACTGCGTTTTGACGTACCCGGTATACAAGATAGTTATTTTGTCATAATACATGAATCTATCATCAATATAAACCAATTATAATAGTTAGGAAACGCATATAAAAAAGTCACCTACGGAATCTAATTTTATTTTAGTAAAGATTAGTTAATCTTTAATAGAGTAAATATTATTAAACCGCCTTGTAAATAACAGATCAGTACACCCTCTAACCGACGAACGCTAATAATCAATAAACAAATTGAACGAAATTTAATCAAATCATAGTGTATGTCCAAAGCTGCAAAAAACTTTAAATTTTCAAATGGTAAAAATATTCCAAACTACCACAATTGATTTTCCGTTAATATTTAAGGACTGTAATACGAATTAAGAATGTGGTATTGCATTTGTTTAACATATATAGTTAAAATAAGATAAAATTAATCATACACATTATATGTTTTTATTGTGCAATAACGATTGCGGTCCTTAAATATTAACGGAATACTATTTCTTTGTTGGATTTGTGATTAACTAAGTATATTAATTGGTATGTTAAGTTTTTAGTTGTGAGTACTTTTACCACGTTAAAATTAAAGTTTTTCAGAGCTTTGGGCTTGATTAAATTTTGATAAATTTGTTTTTTGATTGTGGCATTTTTCATTGTTAGCCTTCGTCCCAGGGTTGAGATAATTTAAATCAGTTGATTAAAATCACGATTAAAATCAGCTTATTAAATAAAAATCAGGATTAATTTAGTTTAGAAAAGGGGGCTCAAATTTGAACACTTAAAAATGTATTTGTTCATGAAAAAATAAAGCCTTGGTGCATGTTTATGTGGTAATATGTATTGTTTATTATAATAATCAAAAAGAAATTCAGCATTCAGCTGCTTTTTACAAAAATAAAACTATTAAAAAATGTTTTTAATACAAAAAAGAGGACTATATTTAAAAAACAAAACTAAATATTGCTGAACGTCTATAACCTAAGTATTATAATGCTTAAATAGAAATACTACTTTAGCTGATTTGTCACCGCCAAGTTTGTTTCTTATATCTGAATGTATGAACCCATAGGTAGAAAACATCCTCACGATACCAGAAGAGGATGCACAGGCAAACAAAACAAATCACTATAGGTAGCACATGCTTAATTTCTGGAACATCTTCTTGGGATCTCCACCACTGTACTGCTGTTACATTTTTTATTATTTCATTTGAAAACATAGTTTTGTGAAAAGGGTCTGACTTGGCTTCCAACTTAATTAGTGATGGTAATAATCCAGTGTCTGCAAAATATTGAAAACAATATTTAAAGGAAAACCTCTTTTATTTTAATGGATATTCTTTGTTTATATTTATTGTAGGATCCAACATATATGCCAAAAAGTGAAAGGGGGTTAGAGCTTAAACATATCTTTTATTAAATATTTAATACTGACGCAAGCTTCTTTCTTCTACAAAACTGTCAGTGTCAAAAATAACCATTCATTTTTCGGCCATTCATTTACATAGATCTCAAGGCAATCTGAAAGTGTATTCAATCGAACATCTTGAAGTAATACCAATTTCTTGCCCCTTTTTTCTTTATACCAAGCATTTGGTAAATGAGTATTTCTGAAGTATTTCACAATTTGTAGTATATGTTCTTTTATCTGCGATGCTTCTAAATCTTTGGAGAGCAACTAAGCAAGTGCGCCGAACAACCATATGTAATTATAGGATAACTGAACTACTTGGAAATTTTTTCTTCATACTGACCATGTTGGCCGCATTATCTGTCACAATACTGGTAACTTTACAGTTATATTCATTTTTACACTTATTTATTGAGTGAATAGCCAACTCATCAAGATAGTCAGCTGTATGGGCATGACCGGATGTATCTATGCTTTCCAAGAGAACACTGTTTCCATCCTCTGCTATCAAAACGACACAGATTATCGCCCCATTATGTACATTGGACCATCCATCTAAGGACATGCAAACAGACTGTCCAGAAAACTTCTTAAAACATTTAGATTTTTATTCCTCAAATATTTCATTCAAGAGTGTTGACGATAACTGAAATCTAGATGGAGGAACGTAACCGGGTCTTAGAATTTCTATGGCTTTTTGAATTTCCTTATTTTCTATCGCTCTAAAACTGCAATTTGTTGCGTAAACGGCTTTGGCTATTTGTCTGTCCAATTCTTTCTTCTTACCTTGTCCAGTTCGCACTTTCACATACACTTCCCTTTTCACAGTTTTCGCTTCTCTGTTTCTTTTGCAACTGGATAATCTCACTATGGCTAGTTTGAGGCTGTGAATGACAATCACCATGAAAAGTTTCAACACCAATGCTATCACTAGTTGTACTTTCATAAAATTCCCAGTCACTTTTTAGTCTGTTCACTAGACCTTGCAATTTTTTACCACATTTTTTACACACTCCTCTGCAACCTAGTTTTCCAACCACTTTCTTTTTTACAAATGTTCCCAAATACTAAATTCCTTTCTGCCCCGGCTTGTCATGACGCCAAATGTTTTGCTAGATTACCCACAGCACCAAAAATATTACTAATAACTACAATCAGTGTGTCATTTATATAGCTGAGCGTTTTCTGCCAGTTTTTGCAAGGTTCAACAATTCCCCAAACTCGCAAAACTGCGTGAACAAAATTTTCACGTTAAGAGTTTTGCTTCCTATCTGTACTATTCCTGCCTGCTAGGGTTGTAAAGTTTAATAAATAGATTTTATTAAACGAGTAGAAATTTATATTAAACATGTTACCCGCGTTTAAACGTCCACCAAATAAAACTTTGAGGGATTCTTAAATATCTGCTAATAAGACTAGAAGCTTAAAATCTACAAAAATCGTGATGTATAAAGGTATTTAGTTACGTAAATGATTTTTATTACAAGTGAAATTCTATCCTAAACTACTAAATGTTTCAAAATAAAAATAAACATTTTCATTGTTGTATATTCAATAGAAATAAGATTTATGACTCCACATGCAGTAAGCAGTAAATAAAAAAGCTGACCTCAATTTGTAGGGTGGGTATAGAAAATGACTTCTGCTAAATAGCTAAATTAAATATAATATCACTATTTTAATCATCACAATTTCAAGAGTAAAGAATAAAGAATATTCTAATTTAATAATTTATATTCTGAATAAAAATGCATCAGCACAATGAATGATTGCTGTTTGTTTACCTTATCTTGTTTGTTGCAGTTCTACTAGTTTTATAGTGGATTTACTCCCATTGTATGGCTTGAAAAATTGCCGACATTAAAAGGTTTTGAAGGTTAAACGCGAACTTACATTTTACCTATGCAAGGACGTTTAAACGTGTAATTGTAAACGTTTAATCGCTGAAACCCTACTGCCTGCAAACGTTTGTTTACTTTACAAAACAAAACATTAACAGTTAGAATTATTTGAAAATAATATATTAATAAAAACTAGTCAAATTAAAAAAAAAAATAAAAAAAATCTTGGATTTTTGATTATTTTTTTAAATCATGATTTTTATCAACATGCTTCGTCCGTTAGAGGATGTTCTTATTTGTCATTTTTAAGGCGGTTTAATAATATTTAATAATAGTTAATAATATTTAATCTATTACAAACCTATTATTACTCTAGCAAAGTACATGTCGTAAGTTCAAAACCTACTCGAGGTAAACTTTTTATTTATGGTATTAATAAAACTAATAATAATTTTTTATTACAAACCTAGCTAATCTTTATTAAAATAAAATTAGATTCTGCAGTTGGCTTTTCCACATATTTATTTGACATCTTGATTAATTTTTAAAAACTATTATCATATACTAAGGAAGATTAGTGTAAAAGTTATCCAAACGTTTTTATTTATAAAAAATTAATATTTTATACCCAAAAAGTAAGTATCTTAATTATAAGTGATAACCATGAAAGTTTGCATTTTCATAGGTTTACAATTATTGTCCGAAGTATATTTTTGTGTCATTAATAACATAAGCCTATATCGGTCGAGTCCGTATGAAAAACTTACCGTTTTCAAGTAACTACAATTAAGAACTTTGCAAGTCTTCCCACTTTGTGAGTGTTGTAAGTAATCATTAAAAAAATTATTGTATTGGGCCCAAATGCTGAGCAATACCTTGAAACAATAAAGTTTGGTTGTTGTTCATTGAAGCAATCCGCTGGGCTTTTTTCCTAACAAAATTGGTCTATAAATAAAAATTTCTTACATACCATAATCAAAAACAAGTTCAAATGGAATATACGTTTTGTATATGTTTGCTTTATTTTAATACTTAAATGTTTTGTGAGAACTATGTAAATAATATGATTGCTTAATTTACTTGTTTCTACTAATATCAAAAAGCATTAAAACACTAAACTACAATATTAAAATAACTACCCTGTAATATGATCTTAGATTACTTAACAGATGCTGCAATAAAACGTAATTAAACGGTTAGGTAACATAATTTGGGTAGACCTTCATACCATAGATTAGATTTCAATGAATTTTTTTGTATTTTTTAGGCAACTAAAATTTTTGAAATTACATTCTTACATTAACCAACAATTTTTTGTAATTAAAAATTATTATTAATTTTATTAAATACATAAATAAAAAGTTTACCTCGAGTAGGATTTGAACCTACGACCTGTACTTTACTAGAGTACCGCGCTAACCAACTGCGCCATCAAGGTTCAAGCCCCAATCAATGCTAATTTTGTTTTTATGTATGTAGAACTGATCTAAATTCTAAATATAATGAGATTACTATCAAATTACTTATATTAATGGAATGTGAGCCTGCAATATCGCAAGGATTCACACATATCAAAGCAATTTGACTAATATTAAATTATTATAAGTTTTTGTTATGAACGAATAAGTTCAAAGGTAAATATGTAATTACATATCTACCTTTGAACTTATTCGTTCATAACAAAAACTTATAATAACAATTTTTTGTGTTCATCACATGACTTTTAAATACATTATTGTATAACTTACCTATTATTGCAGAGTCATTATGATAAATCATTTAACTAATATCAATATTTTTTGCAGAATGTTATACAAACCAATGTAATAAACCTGCTGCTATTGTAAGTCCACCAATTATTAAAACTAATGTGATGAGATCAGTAAGGTTTCCTATTCATAACGTTACTCAAAATTTATCTTTTACTTCGGGAAGTAATTCGCATAATTCTTTTTCTAAATCTGGGAATGAGTACATACCCAGTGGTACAAATGGTATGCAATATGAATCGAAGGATGATATGTTAAGTGGGGAATATGGCCTTAATAGTAGTAACCGATATGCAATAATTCTCCTGGAAAATAAAGAAAATTACGTAACTGTATTGAGATCGAAAGAGGGTGTCACTTCGAAGGGGAGATATTGAACAAAACCAAACATTAACTTCGTTTTTGACAATTCTGGATTTAGAATGGCAGGTTAAAATATCTTCAAATGCACTGATTACATTGTACAATAAAAAAATAAATGCAAATGAACTTTACCAATTACAGAAGAACTTGTAAAACTAAGGCTATATTTAGATATTGGAATTAAGCATGCTAAATGACGTCTCGCTAAATCATCCACATTAGAGATTTGGAAGAACTAGCAACATTAACGTTGTGTACCGTAATGCTCTTTAATAAACGCAGATCCAGTGAAGCTGTAAAAATAACTCTGAAACAATATCAGAATAGACCTCTTTTTAATAATCAGGGAACTGATGCAATTCATAACGCTTTAATGGATTTTGAGAAAAAGCTGACTTTTACATTAACTGTGGTTCAAGTTATCGGTAAACAAGGCAGGAAAGTTCCAGTTATATTTACGTTTGAAACAACGTCTGCAGTCGATTTGCTTATTACTCCAAGAAAAATGGTTGGCATAGTAATGAAAAATATGCATTTGTCACACGCAGTGGTCAGGATACTTGAGAGGTCATGATTGCCTCAGAAAATGTTGCTTAATAGCTACTATTCGGTCACCTCACTTAATCACAATTATACCAAACTAAGAAATTATGTAGCCACTGTACCACAAATTTTTAGTAAGTAGAATTTTACTCGCTTCAACCAGGGAGAGGCCCATAAGGGGACTAGATTAAAATAATATAAACATTACAGGTAATTGTATTATAATTCGATTGAAATTTACTTAAATTTATTTTTAGAACTACCACCTGAAAAGTATATAAATAATCAATCCGGTCTATTTGAAAATGATCATTGTGGTGAATTAAACCAAGTGGATGCAATCGGTAAGCTAATCAGGTGATTTTACCTCCATTAAGTTGAACATATTTGTTAGCTGTTCGTACACATGATAACCCAACTAGTGTTGAAAATGCTCAGTTTGTCCCACAAACAACCAAAAAGAAACAAAATGCAAAAACCATTGCAAAAAAAAAGTGGACAAATGAAAATAAAGAACGATAGCCTTTCTGGAAAAGTTGTTTGTGAACAGTGTAATGGATCAACATCTGAACTTATTTAGCGATAGAAAGTGGACAGATATTCAATTTTTTTGTAAAAAATCATTTAACAAATACCAGTCTAAGCATTATTTGGCCTTTTTTACTGTTTATATAAATGCATATCAAATAAAGAGTTCAGAATAATGTGTTTTGCACTTAACTTTGATTTATAAAATTTTTCTACGAATTATTTGATTATCAAATGTGTTATTGATTTTCATTTGAGCCATGTAAACTTTTTGAAAGTACTTATTTTTGTATAAGTAGATTAATTTTGTATGTACTATGACTATGGTTTACTTAAAAGCAAAGTAAGGGCATTTTACATTTATGAAACTACTATATCTGCAGATAAAAGTGATGTGACAATGGTTGTTAAAAAATTAATTTAATTAACGTTATTTCAAACATTTAAATTACTGATATTCATTAATATTAACATTTGCTTCTAGATTAATGATGTTATAAAATTCTTACACTGAAGTATTTGAGCGTTCTTAAAATACCTTTGTATCACTGGCACATGGTGTCATGTGGTCGTGATTTTCAGTAGTTCCGAAATTATAAGTTATTCATCGATACCGGACTTCTGAAATGTAGTATTAAGTTCATGGAACTGAACTTTTTTTGTTTTGTTTTGTTCTTTTACGTATTTTTGCAAACAGTAATCGCATTTAGAATCCCTATTTTGAAAACGATATTAAGTTTTTGGTTTGTTTATTAAGCTTAGATTGGAATCTAAATTAAGATTTGGTTTACATATATGTGTATCGATAGGTAGTGGAATCCCTTTTACTAATTTGGTTGAGAATGAATTAGTCCCGTTTAAATAATAGTTATTTACTTTTGAACTTATTCGTTCATAACAAAAACTTATAATAAATAATAGTTTTTCGTAATTTTGTAGCTATCGTTAAATTTAGTCATTTACATGAACTTACGCCATTGGAAAATTACCGATTACATTAAAATTGTTACTTTGTATTCAAATAGAGCGTAGAAAAGGATATATCGCAGTTTTTAAATGTTTTACGTGACAGATCGGTGGGAGTTCCTTGATTAAATTTTTGGTCTTCAACAAAGAGTTTCACTTTTAGATACGAGGCGTTAAGAACTAGCTGGATATCAATTACCTTAATAACAACCCGCTTGTTGTGATGTGTTTTTTTTTGGTGATGAAATTTTCCCATCGGCTTTCGAGTTTCGCTCGTTTTTGGCACGCATTAAAAATTTAAGCGATCTTTTTATGATCGGTTATTGAAGAAATAAGGGGATTAAAATCCAATGTGGCGAATTCTGAATGTAGTTGAAGGCAGTCTTGGGCTACGGAGGCAGTGATGTAGACTCCCGTTATCGCAGCTCCGGCCTTGTACTCGTAATATGTGTTGGAGGCATATGAAATCTTGTTACGTCTGTACCGTGATTACACTCACCCATCTCTGTAAACTAATATAGTATCGTATACCGTTGTCAGTGATTGACAGTTTCGAGTTCAAAGAATGTCGTTACGTGTTTACTGCTAGTGCGAACCTTATTTCTTTTGGATGAATATCGCCTTTCTGGCGCATTATTTGTAAATAGGTTCCGGTTATTATATGTTTTTTTGGAGTACATAGCTAGCCATGATAAAGAACAAATTTGCTTCATATAGTGACGCTTTAATAAGTTTTAAGTAAATAAAGTTATTTTTGTGCATATATTATCGTCCACCAGATGAAGAAGTGATCGTAGCGAATGGTCAATTAAGTTTCTTGGTTGAAATACGTTGTTTTTAAAAACTATTTCAACAGCACTAATATTAATACTTATATTGAATCAAAGTAATTACTTTGATAGCAACAAGTAGACTTATTTACTAACTTAAACTAGGAGCTGACGTATGACTGTTAACTACATTTACTATTTACTATTACTATTAACTGTTAACTGTATTCTGAGGTTTCCCTTTTATACTTAGAAATATGAACAAAGTAAATTCATGTATGTAAATGGTCTTATTTAGCATGTCTGTATAATTAAATGATTTCCTGTAATGTTTGTATAAACAAAGCTGTTCAATGTATAATGATCTTATTAGTAAATCTAATAATTTCTTAGAAATGTTTGTATAAACAAAGCTATTCAATGTATAATGATCCTATTTAGTAAATCTATATAATTGGTCTTTGGTTTAAAATTTTCCGTTAGTGAAGTTCGCGTAAAGACAATTTTGAAGGAGGTATTGATTTACGACGATTAAATATCAGAAGGTCCATTGCCGTGCAGTTGTGCAAAAAAAAAAGGAAGTTCGTTTGACCATTTGTACATTGTGCGGTAACTATATTTTTTTGAAGTCATATGTGTTGGTGATTTTAATAAAATGTTTGTTTGTACTCATTTAGACGAATGAGAATGCCTTTTGATTGTTTATTTAAGTAACGTTTAGATATCAATTCAGTATATAATGCGTATTCATTCGTACGTCATAAGGTGTTTATCTGTATTTTGATTTCGCTAGCTAAAATTACATATTACAGATTGTCAAATTTAAATGTTCAACAAAATTATTGTTGTTGTTACAATTTATTTTTGGTGTTATTTATTTAAAAATTTGAGGTAGATAAATTTTGGTTACCTGCACTTACAAGACTTAATCAACATCAGTTTTATTAGAAATTTAACGATACGAAATTATGTTCAATGTGTTTCGCACAAAACATCAATTGTTTATTTTAATTTTTATTAAGTGAGTGTTTTTTTTGTGTATGCATTAGTAACCTTAATCTTTTCACACAATGTTCGCATTACGTTTATTCAAAATTAAAAAAATTAGATGTTTTGGATTGGGCCCAGTTATTGAGTAATTTACTGGTTTTACCAAAATTGTAGATTTACGTAACTTTACGATGACGATTTTTTTTGTTGTTGCTTTATTATTTAATTCAAGCCTTAACGTAATAATTTGATAATAATTTTGATCTGGTTGATATAATTGAAGTTGACGATAAGTTTTTATAGATATACCGTAGCGTAATGGTAAAGTAAATAGGTCGTTGACCGAACAACTCGCTTATTTGCATGCCAGTGATTGTTTTGCGAGCAGCCGCAAATTTTTTTTGAAGAATTTTTATAGGAATCAACACAACGGTTGTGGACGCCGTAGTGCCTGAGTTTGCCAAACAGGTAAGTCAATTTGTACTACATCCCGACATTGACGTACAGTAAATTTTAGGATTTTATAAATTTTCGGTCACATTTAGTTTTGTTGTGACGTATTTTTCATTTTAAATTCAATAATTGATTACGGTATTGATCAGTTTTTTTGGATATTTGAGACAATAATTTTGACGTTGAAGTTTATCGAAATGTTTAATGAGTTTTAGTTTTAATATCGCAATTTTGCGACTTTTGCACAAAGGTTAGGATTTCATTGAAATTTGATCTAGTTTATGATGTTTTTCCGCTATAAATGTATTTAACAGGTGGCGCCTTTTTGAACATTTCTCCCGATTTTGACGTTTTTGGTGACGAGTGCCCTTTTGAGGCATTAAGTAAGAACCCCGCCCACACCACTGAGTTATGCCGTGCAAGCACATTGCCTTTACGGGCTATGCTCTAATGAGTATTTGGCCTGTAACAAGGGCAAATCAGAGTGAACCAATATTTTGGCATTTTATGATTTGAAGAATTACAAATTAATTTACTAATCAAATTGTTAACTATTTGAGATAATTATGTCAAGGTAAATATAAATGTTCACAAAATTTATATTTAAATTGCAAAAACAATAGAATCTAAATGAAGCCTATAAGTTTTGTAAATATTTATATTAATACTCCATTACCTCAAACAGCCAAGTATTTTCCATATGAATTTTCATATTTAAATCAATTGTTATTGAGAAAGGAAACTGAAATTACTGTTGAAACATTTAACCTTGTACATTTTTAAAATATACACAATCATACCAAAAGAATACAATAATAATTTTAAACAATTTTGCTCAGTTTTGTACCTTTTTAAATAAATTTTGTGTGATCACAACTAATTCTAATTATTGAACATGTATGAATTCATTAGATTTCAATTACTTACTGCCAAAAACATTTTTGTTTCTTTTGAATTTTAAAATTGGAAGTAATTTAAGTGTGTAACGTTTGGATTTATTTTGGCAAAATTATGAATGATCAAAATTACCTTAAAAAGATATTTTTTTCTAGTTTTATACTATATTAAACAAATTAAAAAAGCTTAAATAGATCATGTTTTACTCATTACTGATCCATTTTTGTATTTAATATGGAAAAGTATGATATCCTGGTTAACAAAAATAAGCGGAGAGGATTTTGATAAAATATTTTTTGTGAGAAATCAACTCACAGCTGCATACACAGTATCACAAAACTACTTCTTACACATTCTCAACACTAGTCAATTTGTATAAGATAAACGGGAGGGAATCAGTTTGAAGATGTTTATGCAAAAGGAAAAATAGAAATTACTTTTAAAGATATAAATAACTTAAAAGAGAAACTACAATCTAAGTGCATCTAAGTGCTAATAATGACAAAGTCATAACAGTATGTAAATTGTGAAGTATTAAAACTACCAACGTACATACAGTAAAAAACTGCCTCAAGTGGGACTCGAACCCACGACCACTACTTATCTAGAGTAGGGCTCTTAACAATCTGAGCTATTGAGGGTGCTAGTTCCACTCGATTCAATCCTAACTGTATGTACTTTATTAGTTTTGATGTTATATAATTCATATTAGTACATACAGTTTAGGATTGAATTGAGTGGAACTAGCTCCCTCGATAGCTCAGATTGTTAAAGAGTCCTAAGAGTGGTTATGGGTTCGAGTCCCACTCGAGGCAATCTTTTACTGTTAAATAACAACTTCAAGTCTTAAACTGTTAGCAATGGCTAAATTAGCATATATATATATATATATATATATATATATATATATATATATATATACCGGGTGGTCGTAAAGTAAGGAATAAATTCAATATCTCGTAAAGCACAATTTTATTCAAAAATCGCTCGGATCCTCGATTTTATATTTTTTCGGGGCATATTTTGCGAAAACAAAATTTTATACAGGGTGTCTCAAAAAAGATTTGCTAACAAAATTTTTTTTTTCAAATTGCAACCCAATTTTTTTATTGCATTTTTGGATTGCCCTTACAATTCTAAACAGTTTTGGAGTTATTCGCATTCAAAATTTAAAAATTGAAAGAAGGTCATGAAGAAAACGAGATAGAACATCCGGATTTGCCACACCATAACATCTGGTTCCAACAAGATGGTACTCCCCCCCATTTTGCTGTGGTAGTTCGAACTTATTTGCACGACACTTTCCCAAACAGGTGGATTGGAAGGAGCGGTGTTATTGAGTGGCCACCAAGATCACCCGATCTAACACCACTAGACTTTTTTTATGGGGATACCTTAAAGGCAAGGTATTTAAAAGCCAACCGACAAATCTAGATGATTTAAAACAATGCATCCGTCAAGAAATACGTCGAATAACGCCCGAAATGGTTCGAAATGTGCAGCAGGAATTTGTAGATCGATTAGGCTATTTGCAGTTGACTAACGGAGGACATTTCGAACATTCGCTGAAATAAAATTATTTTTAAGTTTACGAATCTTTGTTTTCGATATAATAAAACGTTATAAAAATTATTTTATTTTTCGTTTTCTCAATTTTTAAATTTTGAATGCGAATAACTCCAAAACGCTTGGACTTAGGTATAGCACATGATGCATAACAAATGTTTAGAATTGTAAGGGCAATCCAAAAATGCAATAAAAAAATTGGGTTGCAATTTGGAAAAAAAAAATTTTTTAGCAAATCTTTTTTGAGACACCCTGTAAAAATTTTTTTTTTCGCAAAATATGCCCCGAAAAATATAAAATCGAAGGGTCCGAGCGATTTTTGAAAAAAATTGTGCTTTACGATATATTGAATTTATTCCTTACGTTACGACCACCCGGTATATACGGGTGTTCCAATAGTGCGTATTCGGTCGATATCTCCTTAGCCATTAAACTTAGATAAGTTTAAATACGAAAGTTGTCTATTTTTATAAGCTGCATAATCTAAAAATAGTTTGGTTTCTACAGGGTGTAATATAAAATCGGTACAATATAGAACTTTTGATTTTTAAATAGAACACCCAATATATTATTTTATTTTTCGATTCCCCTTATAATTTTACATCTTTTTTATAAGAATTACTTACAAGCTAAATCTTACGGTTTTTGATATATTTGCAAAGTTGACTAAAAACTGACATTTTTATGTAGTAATTCAAGTAGGCGTATCTCAGTTATTTTTAAAAATAAAAAAATAATCTTTGGCATAGAATTTATTCATACATGAGCTTACTTTAATCTATTGTCAAAATTGGATTTCAATATACAGAGTGATCACAAAAATTAATTCAATAATATAAATTTGAAAATGCTATATCTTCATTTTTTTAAATGGCACACCCTATATTTTTTTAATGCCTTGTCTTCGTCTATTAATCGGCTTTCATTTCTATTAACCCTGCGGCAGTCGCGTCGGGGAACGGAGGTCCGCATTGTTGATACATTTTAAAATTATTTTAATGTTTATGATCTTATCATACCTATATCGCTTGTCTAGAAAATTTAGTGCAGTTTTTATCAGACGTTGGTGACGAGTAGTATATTTTTGCGGACCTCTGTTCCCTTGTGCGACTGACTATGTAAGTTTTTTATTTATTTTTAAAAGATGTATTTTTTTGTGAAGTAAATCGAATAGTATTACATAGAAATATTTTATAGGAACCGAAATGTTAGAAATTGTGGGGCTTATTATTTTAATGTTTATGATCTTATCGAATAAAGTCGCTAGGTATGCATTCTCGAGTATATGAGTCAACACTTCATACCTATATCGCTTGTCTAGAAAATTTACTGCAGTTTTTATCAGACGTTGGTGACGAGTAGTACATTTTTGCGGACCTCTGTTCCCTTGTGCGACTGACTATGTAAGTTATTTATTTATTTTTAAAAGATGTATTCTTTGTGAAGCAAATCGAATAGTATTACATAGAAATATTTTATAGGAACCGAAATGTTAGAAATTGTGGGGCTTTAGGTGAGAGTGAGCTGGAAGAAATAGTAGCACATATATGGAGTGAAGAAATAGTGGACTTTAGCGATGAAAGTGATGGCGAAGATGAGCAGATTCATGATAATCCTGATGCGAGCGATTCCGAACCACCAACTGAGATTGAAAGTGAAGTTATGGAGGTAGATGTAGAGATGCGACCAAACGAAGTAGAAAATGAAAACGACAGGTTTTATCTAGGTAAAAATATGGAAACAATATGGAGAAGTATGGAATTTCAGTCAGGTAATAAAACTAAATCTAAAAATATTGTGAAAATATTATCTAAGCCAACCGGATATGCTAAACAAACAAATTCAAAGATGGAGCTTTTTAAAATTCATTTCTCTTGAAATGGTTGACGAAAGTATCATATCAACTAATGTATATATTCAAGAAAGTTGCTATGAAATATACAAGACCAGAGACTGCAATCCTACTAACCGGGATGAAATCTTAGCCCTTTTTGGTGTGCTTGTTTTAATTGCAATAAAAAAGGGAAACCATGTCAATGTTTTAGAGCTATGGGCAAAAGATGGTACAGGAATGATGATACTTAGAGGGGTTTTTAGTTACAGAAGAGTTTTATTTCTATTACGTGCTTTGCGGTTGGACGATTTTCGAACAAGAAAGAACCGGGAATCATCAGATAAACTTGCCGCTATTCGTAACATTTACAGTAAATTTGTCGAAAGATGTCAAAAAAACTATTGTGTTGGAGAATTTATTACCATTGACGAAATGTTACATCCCTTTAGAGCACGTTGTAGGTTTATCCAGTACATGCCAAAAAAAACCGGCAAAATACGGGCTTAAATTATACGCTTTGGTTGACAGTAAAACATATTACACTTGGACGTTTGAACTATATTGTGGTACACAAAAACCTGGTCCGTATGTGACGTCAAATAAACCATTCGACATAGTAATGAGACTAATTGATCCATTAAAACATTCAAATAGAAACCTAACTACTGACAATTTTTATACAAGTCTATCTCAGAAATTATTAGAAAATGGAATAACTACTATTGGAACTCTAGAAAAAACCGAGCTGACATTCCGATAGAATTTCTCCAAACTTCAAACAGCGAAGTTGGTTCTTCACTTTTCGGGTATCAATATGATACCACTCTTGTGTCTTATGTTCCTAAAAAGAATAAGTTAGTTCTTTTATTATCAACAATTCATGACTCTGGAGAAATTGATCCTGAAACTAACAAACCCGAAATAATTTTAGACTATAATCGCACCAAAGGTGCTGTTGATGATTGATCAAATGTGTTCATCAT
>JARFJB010002188.1:580000-602500 GCA_036346205.1 Vesta saturnalis
ACAGACATGAAAAATGTTTTATTTGTTACTCATTTGTAAATGTCAATTTATCAAGTCAGCTGCCGTTGAAAGTCAATCTTAACAAGCTAGCTACTACTTAAAAATTTACAGGTTAGAGACGAAAGTTATTGATTTTTTACAAGTTAAAGACGATCATACTTTGTTCACATTGTATTAGCAAAATAATAAACAGCAAAATAAACAATAAGCACCGTTGTCAGACTAATGATTTCAAAGGTAACGAGACATTTTTCCAAGTTAACCGTTGTCAGTTTTACAAATTAGTAGCATTGTTTACATTCGACAATTGTGTTCTATTTGCATCATAAATGAGTAACAAATAAATTATATAACAATACACAGGTAACGGGTTTTACTGGCTCCAGAAGGTAACTGGCTTGTCGCTGTCCGCCAGTAAAACCCTTTTTACTTTACTAGTAATGTTATATACTATTAAAATTAGAACCTAAATTTGAATTTTTTTCTAACTATATATTGTTTTGAAACTCTTAAAACCTGAAAACCACTATAAGCCAAGCCTTAATAATTACATGGTGTAAGACTACACTCTGATGGTGGTTATTCCCTTACTTTCATAAAAGGTCTTACCTGCTGCTTGTACACTTAGAAATAAATTGTAACAAACATTACTGTGAAAAATCGTTTAATCGACTTTGTCTCCTCATAAACGCATTAACCATTAACATATCTTATTAATATCCTCATCTTTGAAAAAAGATTAATATTTAATAAATCTTAGTACAGTACTAACATTATACTGAGTTTCAATTTTGTTGCTTTGTACATTTTAATATATTCATCTTAGTAGTATATTAATCTTGTTTACGAATAAATTTATCAACTAAAAATTAACATACCTTAGAGTTAGGATTTTGGTTCAAATGTGGTATAAGCGAATGTATCATATCAAAACCATTTTTAATGTTATATCTTCGTTTTTGTTCGGCATGTATGTGACCTACTCGGCGTTGATCTTTATGAATTGAGTCTGGTGTAGATGAACGTAAGGCACTTTGTGGTGATGTAGGACAAGATCCTATTCCTTGTGAACTTCCAGGACTTGGAGAATTCGATGGTGTTAGTGAAGTTAATAATATCTGAAGTTATAAAAATACATTAATTCTCATGGTATTTTTTATTATTTACATACAGAATCACTGATGGAAGACTGAGACGAACTCATTGTTAAAGGAGTTATAAGTAATGCTGTTGTTCCTGCTTGTGACTGTGGTACAATTGACATTGATGCGTTTTCTTCCTTTATGTGTATACCTGGGCCCATTCCTAGTGGATCAGATAAACTATGGCTTTGAGCGAATAAGTTACTTGGTGTGCCTATAACAGATTCATTGCACGCACATATGTTATATAATTGTAAAAACTTACTATTTGTTAATAATTGAGTTAGTAGGATACTATTTGCTGGTGTGACTAACTGCGGGTCACTCATGGCACTTAGAAGTGGAGGTCGTTTTACTGTTTCACGTGACATAGATGATGATCGTCGTCTATCCGTTCTATGTGTAGATCGCACTCGACCTTCTGTTTTTACTTCAGACTGTTTTGATATAACTACACCCTATTAAAATGTACATCATCCTACTACAACATATGTGCTAAAGGAAACAATTTACTTACTGATATTGTGTTTTCCACTGGAGTATTTGGCATTAAAGTTGATGCTTGGTTTTGATGAGATCGTGATGAAGTTTTATAACTAGACGAATTTTGTGAATTAAATTTAAGATTAGGAGTAGTAGTCGTCGGGGTAGAAAATTTGTAACCACGTGAAGTATTGTGAGACGGATTAGACGATTGTGGAAACTTGAATGTTTGTTGTTGTGTTGGTACTAAAACAATTATACTTAAAACAATGTTTCTTATCCACATTAGCAAATTTAAATGATTTAAACACTATTGAAATTATTAATACTTACATTGCAATCGGTTTTCAATTGCACAAACATCTGTAATACCATAAGTGTGATACAAGCTGCTATCAGTAGACTTATTATATGTTGATGACATAGGCATTTGATTAATTTTTTTAACAGATTTTTCTGTTTTTGAGATCCCTTGACTTTGATATGCAGGAGATTGTTGAGGTATAAATACTTCCACTGGATGAATCATAATGTCATTTGGATAACTGTGCAATTGTTGATGTGTTTCTTGAATAGGGGCTTGTTTTTCTAATGTGACAGGTGAGGTCGGATTGTAATGATCCAAAGCTGGTGATGTGTTTGTTAATGTGTTTATCTAAATCCAAATTATTCATTGTTCAAACTACCCGTAATTAAACAAAGAATATTAATATTTAATGATGATTAGTTTAAATTAGTAGGAGCATGCAGCACGTCTATTGTTGGAATTAAGGCCTACCATTTCAAAGTTTATGAATTTAACCTTCCTCGGGAAATAAATACACTATACCAATAAGTATTCTATATTACACAAGAAAACTGTCAAATATGTAAAGCCAAACGTACACGCATTGCGCTAATAATCTACAGGTGATTGTAGTCATTGAAACCACGTTATAATTTTTTAAAGATTTACTTTGTTTTCTATTTTTTTATGCTAACTCCTTTATTTTTTGAGTTATTTAATTGAAAATTCGTTTTGATAGGTTTTTGCATTAGCTGAAGATGTCTGTGAAATCAGTTTTTGTGTAAAGTATAGAGGGCGCTTACAGCAACCTATATGTTACATTCTCATCATATTTTTTTGGTATGTGAAAAATTTGACATAATGAGTAATTTTTAAAAAATTTCATAATAACAGCTTTATAAAGGGTATACTTGTCGCAAGTCGCTAAACTGCACATTTCCAAGAAAAATGTATTTAAAATTAGTACTACAGATTCTATTACTCTCGCAAACATTCAATATAGTGTATTTGACAGCAATATTAACAAGCAAAAAATGAGTGCCAATGACGTACACCAACAAATAAATTTATGAAGCAACATGAATATAATTTATATTAAATATATTTATTTTAAAAATGTTATTTGTTACCGCCAGTGTTATTTTCTTTTTCTTCAAGATATTTTGGTTATATTTTTTGAATTACATAGACCAGTTTGATAGTGCATCTTTATCATACCTAACATTCATTTCTACGAACTTCTAATATGTGTGATCCACTTATCCATATGTACAAGATTTGTTTGTCACAGTTACTTATTTTAACTTAACGAAAATTCAGTAAAAGATATATTTATAACTACTCCCTGTAAATTATTTAAATTCTATTTCCTTTGTTAAAAAGAGATTAATTTTTTGCTTGAATTTGTTTTGCTAGTAGACAAACAATAGTAAAATCCATTTAGTAGGCTGCTGTCAATCAGTGTCACTTTAACTCTAATTCTAATTGTAGTTTGTTGAATTTATCTCACAGCTAAATTTTTCTTTTACAATGCCTCGACATCTTATTTTCTAATAGTGAAATAACCGATATGGTGGCAATTTATACCCAACAATATTTTAATGAACACGCTGCAGCAAGAATCTTGCCGAAACATCCATATCGTAGACAACCTGACCGAAAAATATTTTCATGATTATTTGCAAGATTGTGTGAAACGGGTAGCTATAATGCTGTACATCATAACGGGCGACCTATCGAGCGCAGTGTTCAACAAGAAGAACAATTATTAAATACTATTAAGGGTGACGCAACAATAAGTATTCGCCAATTATCATTAATTGTTGGATTATCCCGTACTGTAACAACTAATGTTTTACATATGCAGAAACTTTATCCCTTTCATTATAGACCAGTCCAAAATTTACTGCCCGGTGGTTTTTTGACCAGAACAATTTTTGTGAATTTATACTGCGTAAGAACAAACAAAATCTAGCATTTGTAAGTAGAGTTTTATTTACAGATGAAGCAATGTTTACTAGGAGAGGAGTTTTAAACCGAAAGAATAGTCATAAATGGGCTGACGAAAATCCACACGCCGCTTTAGAGCGACATTTCCAGCATGAATTTAAAATTAACATCTGGTGCGGAATAATTAATAACAATCTTGTTGGTCCTTTTGAACTCCAAATAAATCTAGCTGGCGATAATTACTTAAACTTTCTTAGAGAGAACTTGATTGATTTATAAAGAAGACGTGCCCGTGAATATTCGCCATAATATGTGGTATTTACAAGATGGTGCCCTTGCTCATTACACTGTGGTTGTACAGGATTATTTAAATAATATATTTCCCCAGCGTTGGATTGGACGAGGAAGTGAACATCCGTGGCCTCCTAGAAGTCCTGATTTATATCCAATGGATTTTTATTGTTAGGAGCACATAAAAGCTCTTGTCTATTCCACCACAGTTAATACACGAGCTGAACTGTGGCAACGAATTAACGAAGCTGCAAATAGTATTAAAAACCAGCACCAATCATTTCATAAAGTAAGGAGAAACTTCCTCAAAAGAAGCCAGAAATGAATTGAAGTTAACGGTCAACATTTTGAAAATAAACTTTAGTGTAATGGTTTAATGGTTTTTGTTGTTTATTTTGGTTCAATTTTCTTGTTAGTCTGTTAATCATTATATTCTGTTTTAAATTTGGTAACTTTTTTTATTGTATGTACATTTGTGTACATAATTTTTTGAGAGCAGCTAGAAGTTAATTAATATGAAAACAAACATTTTTTATAGAAATTCTGTAGTACTAATTTTAAATACATTTTTTTTGGAAATGGTGCAGTTTAGCGATTTGCGACAAGTATACCTTTTATAAACCTATTATTATGGAATTTTTAAAAAGTTACTCATTATGTCAAATTTTTCACATACCAAAAAAATATGACAACGAGAATGTAACATATAGGTTGCTGTAAGCGTCCTCTATGCTTTACACAAAAACTGGTTTCACGGACATGTTCAACTAATGCAAAAACCCATAAAAACCAAATTTCAATTAAATAACTAAAAAAATAAATGAGAGCGTAAAAAATAGAAAACGAAAAAATCTTAAAAGGCTCGTATGTCCTTAAGGGAGCAACTTGGTACTAAGGTAAGTTGACTTAAATCGGTATATTTTAATCCAGAGAAGGTACCCCTGCAGTATGGCCCATTCTTTTCAGGACACCCCGCATATAAAAATCTCGTGTCACGATTACGCTAATCTCAGAAACGGCTGAAAATATTTAGATGAAATTTTGTAAATGTGTATTATTTGGCTAAATTTAAAAGAGAGGATAGTTTTTGTCTTAATAAGTGGCGGTCAATATTTTTTATTGCAAATTTAAAGATTCTTTTTAGAAAATGGGCGAGGGGGCGGGAGGTGGAAAGGGTGACGGAAGGGGTGAGGTGGAGGGAGGCGGAGAGGTGGTGGGAGAGGAAGAATGTGTTTTAAATTTGAGCGCAGCAAAGCGCGCCAGGTAATGCTAGTGTGTGTGCGTGTGTCTATATATATATATATATATATATATATATATATATATATATATATATATATATATATATATATATAATGAAAATGGTATTCTTGACTGGTTAAAATATAATTATTTAGGTAAATCTATTGAGGATGCAGTCAATCAATATAGCACCTTATTAGTTTAAAAACTCTTTGATTTAGTCAAGCTTACGAGAAAATTTATTCTCATCATCAAGACAACTGTAAAGAATAATGTTAAAATTATGTAATAATTAATGTTAAACTTACTATTGTGAGGATTATAAAAAGTGGCAAAAAGGAAAAGAAGAATAATACTTCAAAACTTCAAATTGACAATATAACGAAAGAAAGTAATGTGATCTAGGATAAATTAAAAAAAAATGAATGTATTAACATTAACTGATATTAAAACGATTTAACATTAAGAGAAACTAAAGAAAAGTTAAACATTAATCTGGTTTAGTTTCAAATGAAAGAATATAGTTGTAGATGTTACTAAGTTCATAGATATCTGATTTTTTGTTTAAACTGTTGCTAAGGCATAAGATTGGATTTTCCTTTTAGCGTCACTTTTATGAGATGTTATTCTACCCGATAAATTCCTAGAAGTTTCTCCTACATAACATTCATCACAATTAACGCAAGGGATGGAGTTCACAATATTAGACCGTTCTAAGGTTAATAAAGAATTCATTTTTGTGAGTCATGTTTGGTGCAAAGTTCGTTTAACTTTTGTTTTGATGCAAAAAAATATTTTTTGCTTTTCTAGTTACATAGAAAACTCAATTCAAATTTGGTGGGGTATGTTAAAACAAGAGTTTTCTTAGCGTTGAATTAAAATTTTTAACAACGTAATGTTTTTTATTACAGACATAAATTTAACAATTTGCTGTTTTATCTCTTTCTTTTAATACTTCAGCTGAACGTATTTCTCAAAAGGATAAATTTGATTTATTATGATAAATAACACATTTTACATTCTAATCAGAATCTGCAATGGCAGTTACGTAATAATATATTTCAGTTAAAAACAAAAGTTAAGCGAACTTTGCACCAAACATGACTTCTGATGGATGAAATTATATCATTTTTGAAAAAATAACAAAAAACATTTTGTTTTCGGCTCAAATAGATTAGATATGCTGAGTTTTCATTAGATAAGGGATTTTACGTAGGTTACATAAAATCAAGATGAAAAACAATTGGTAAAAATTCAAAAAACTGCCAAAAATCAAAAATCATAGTATGCCATTGAAATTTGACACAAAGGTTTAAAATGACAAAATGAACAACTTCTTCTAATATATTTTTTCGAAATTTACTTTACGAAACTTACTATAGTTCATTTTTGGTTTTATTTGAAGCAAAAATGGATGCGATAACGATAATCAGATCTATGCTAAAGTCAAAGTTAAACAAAATCCCCATATGGTGCGGACTTAAATGGTCATACTGTGTATGTATATATATATATATATATATATATATATATATATATATATATATATATATATATATATATATATATATATATATATATATATATAACATAAATACAAAATGTAACTAAACAATAAAAAAATCTTTCACTTAAAACTTATTTAACACTTTAACCTCAACTAGTATCTGTAATACTAGTTATTTTGACGTTCACGCAATTGTTATTTTGTTTATTTTTCGTAGCCATCTTTCATAATTGTAAATGAATTCGTTAGCTAATTTTATAAAAGTATGATTAACACATGAAAAGTTCAAATCGATTTATTTCGAAAAGGATGCGTCGTATCGACTTCAGGCAAGAGAATCATTGTTTTATGAAATTTTTAGATTTTATGTTAAAATTACGAAATTTTGAAAAACAAAAAACTTATGAATAAAAAAAGTTCAAATCGATTTATTTCGAAAACGGTGCGTCGTATCGACTTTAGACAAGAGTATCATTCTTTTATGAAATTTTTAAACTTTATGTTAAAATTGCGTAATTTTGAAAAACAAAAAAAACTTATGAATAACAATGTCCAATGCCCCGCCCAAACGAGCCGCTTATGAGTACAACTAAAATATCATATTCACGCCATACGATTGGGCATATTCCACTAAATAAATGTACAGAACGCTAACATTTAAAGGGACACCATTTTGAAGACATTTGAATTAAACCGATGTTAGGGCGCCATCTTCTAAGAGCTTCAGCTCTCTTAGGAAGTATTTTTGTATTAAGGTAATTTACGTTAAATCGACATAAAATCAGCTCTAGCATCTGCAGTTTTCTTTTGTGAAGAGTTTGTGGTCACCCTGTATATATATATATATATATATATATATATATATATATATATATATATATATATATATATACAGGGTGTCCGACGACGAATCGACGCGATCCATTTCTCAAAAAGTACGCAATGGGAAATTTTGAAAATTTGGTAGTATACTAATGTCGATGGGGGCAACTCGACTAAAATATGGTCAAGATGGCGACACTTCCGGTTATACCGGAAGTTGACACCCTGTATATTATTTCATTTTTAGATTCTATCAAAAATTTTAGACATATTTTATGTATAATGTCCTATAACTACCTAACTTGAACCGTTTTTGAGATATTTAATGTATTACGTCAAAAATTTTCCTATAAGAAAGCCTTTATTATTCAATTTGAGATGGATTCCTAGTACAAAGGGACCTATTTTCATATACTGAGTGGATATTTTGATTTTAAATTAATACATTGTGACCAAAAATTTAGCACAAAAATTAAGTTATAAAAAACGTAAAAAGTCATATTTTTAAAATAGAAACCCCCTAATTTTATAATGCTATCCTATTTAGCATTAAAAATAAGGGCAACTTTGTGTAAAGTTGTATATTACAAAAATGTGTAGTTTTCGAAATATTAGCAATTAAAGATTTTTTTATTATGAAAATGCTGTTTTATAAATTTTGTTAGTTATATATGACAGCTGCCATGACGACATTAACAAAAAATAATCAATTTCAATTGAACTGTCATTATTTCTAGTTATTTGACATTCAGTAATGATTAATAATGATGCCGGGGCGATTAAACTACATGCACGAAGATTATTTAAACTTATTTATTATCTTATTATATAATATATTATATTGTAACAGAGTTTTAAGGGAAAAAAATTTCAATTCTCACGTTTTTTTGTCTCTTAATAAAAAGTAGTACTCCACTAATTTTTTCCTAACTTTTCAGTTGAATTAAATAAAGGAAAATAAAAGTAAAACAACAAAATAAATATTAAAAAAATGCGTATTTATTGGAAAAAATTGGAAAGAATTTCTATTTAACCTTCCGGCACTGGCACCAAGTCTCACAGACCCGGCGCGCACGTTCTTGTTGGTAATTACGCATTGGGGTGGGACACCGACATGAGGGTTCATGTAGCTTTCTAACCTAATGGTTAGTTGTGTTTAGTACTGTTTGTTGTTTATACGCTTCTTTATTACCTACGAAATACGCTATTTGGATCTGTCAGACTTGGCGCCAGTGTTTACGTTACGGTACTTATTTCAACGCTTTATTGTGTTTTAATTTTTGGTAAGTTATTCAATCAGTATTTTTAATATTTTTACTAATTCTATTGTTATATTAGCTTTCTACGTATGGAATTAGATAATATTTGGTAGTTCTGTGGAATTTTATTGTATTAGAATAATCGTTTCTACACTTTCTTTTTTTTTTGGTAAGTAATCTGGTTAACATTTTTCTGCTGTTTTAATCATACTATCTCCATATTAGGTTTGTATGTATCGCGTACCGCACAGTTTTGCTCTATAAAGTTTTAATCATTCATTTTGCAAATATTTGGTATTTCTGTAAACCTTTAAAATAAAAAAGATGGATTACGATAAAGAGCAAGCACGATTACAGAAACTACTTCAGGAGGTAGAATCTGATACAGAATTACCGGAAGACGTATCCGAAGATGAAGGGGATATTTTAGAGGAGCACTTGAATTCAGGCACAGATACGGAACAAGAGGGTGATATGGATGACGATAAAACAATTATACCACCAAAACCAGCTCGGGTTCCTTTATTTAATGGAAAATATGGCTCCACAACTTGGACAAAACATTGTGCGCGAAGAACTATAAGGACGCGGCAGTCAAATATTGTTATACATCACCCTGGAGTGAAACCTCACGCAAAAAACGCAAAATCAATCCTTGACTGCTGGAAGTTATTTTTTGACGACGACTTATTGACTAACATTGTTAAATACCGAGGGAAAGGTCGGCCAATTTAACCGATCAAATTGAGATTAAGGCCTTTTGTATTTATCCGGATACCACAAAAGCAGTCGCCTAAACCTTAAAGATATCTGGGATAGAAGTGGTTGCGAAATAGAAAGGTTTTGGCTTACAATGTCAAGAGAACGCTTTACTTTCCTTATGAGATGTATACGATTTGATGATATCAATACTAGAGAAGAGCGAAAGCTAACAGACAAATTAGCACCAATACGTCAAGTATTCGACAAATTTGTAGAAAATTGTAAACGTGTCTATACCGTAAATGAATACTGTACAGTAGACTAAAAATTGGAGGCCTTTAGGGGCAGGTGCAGCTTTAGGCAATATATCCCAAGCCAACCTAATAAGTATGGGTTAAAAGTGTTTGCTTTAGTTGATTCCAAAACGTGGTACACGATAAATTTAGAAGTATACACTGGAAAACAACCTGCAGGCCCCTACAATCTCAAAACTGATCCAGCAAGCTGTGCCGAGAGATTAGTATGTCCTATATCAGGCACAGGAAGGAATATACCTTTGACAACTGGTTTACGTCTTATCAGTTAATAAGTAAACTGCTAAAGGAACATAGACTGACATGTGTGGGTACAGTTCGGAAAAATAAACCTTTAGAATTCGTTCAAACAAAAGAGAGGCGAGTGGGAACCAGTATGTTTGGATTTCAGGAAGATATTACCATAGGGTCGTATGTTCCAAGAAAAGGAAAGAACGTAATTTTAGCATCCAGTATGCATCATGATGATTCTGTCATTACGCTACCTAACGACAAAATAAAACCAGAAATAGTCTGTTTTTAAAACTCCACAAAGGGGGGAGTTGATACAGTGGACAAACTGTGTGCAACATATGATGTTCCCCGTAATACACGACGATGACCAATGGTGATATTTTACTCTTTAATAAATATTGTAGGGATTAATTCCCAAGTTATTTATTCGTGCAACAACCCCCAAACAAATATTATAAGACGACAGTACATAAAACAACTGGGTTTATCTCTTACAGAAGAGTATCTAAGAAATAGATCTGGACTCACTAATATTCCTCGTGTCGTAAGACAAAGAAGACAAGAAATTGCTGGGACATCTATTGAAGTGGAAACAGCAGAAAATGTACCACCAACAAAAAGAAAACGGTGCTACTTTTGTCAAAAAGATAGCAAAACGAAATATTTTTGCAAAATATGTAAAAAAATGGTATGTTTATGTCACGCCAAATTTTCGTGCCCTGAGTGTGAAGTTGTAGCTGTTGTTAATAAATAATTTAGTGTTATACCTGCATTTTATTATTTACATAAAATTAACCTCTCTCGACTGTATTATTTTCGCGTTTTTTAAACATAATTAGCTTAGTGGTCATATATTGTGTTATAATTTATAAAGAAATATTTAAATATAAGTAACTAAATGTTAATTTAGACAAAAGTTAATGTTATTGCAGATTACAAGCACTATGAGCTCCTACAAAAACGCAAAATAAAATAGTAGGTTTAAGCGTTATCAGAAAAATATAAACTAACCCTATGGGTCCCTCAGACCCAGCGCCAGTATACGCGTAAGGTAAGTAAGCACCAGTGCCGGAAGGTTAAGATTTTAACAGGAACGAAACGAACGAAATAAATAAATTAAACAAATAAACTTAACCTAAACAACAAATCAAAAACGCTATCGTAATAATAAATAAATTTAAAGAAACTGTTCAAAATGTGTTTATAATCTTAATGGAATAGATATTTGGATAATTATTAGATCTTGTTTCAAGATCTACTGAATGTAATGATTGAAATAGTCCTTAATTTGATGTAAGGCATTTTTGTGGCTGATTTTATTGTTTTAACAATAACTTGTAATTGAGCTATAGTATGTGACATCATGAAAAAACAAGTCTAATATATGTATATCAGTCATAAATGATGCGTATTCATATCATTTTACGATATAATGTAGTATTAAAATCGGGTGGTAATTAATTAATGTAAGCAGATCGTTTTTCGAGATTTTTACTGATCCGCTAATATTATTGCATGTTTAATTTTGGTTCGAATAAGTTAACATATGCTAATAAAGTGATCTCCCAAAGAAGCGAAACCAGTAATTACAACATAAAGGAATAATATTTTCGAAATACGCGCAAAATCTAGAAACTTTTTCAATTAGTAAAATATACTTAGGAGAGCTGTAAAAATTCGTATAACTAAAAGCCAGCTGAAGTAGTAGCACATAGAAGCGCATAAAAGTTGCCTAAAAGCAATCATGATAATTACAAACATAATTATTTATAAATAAATATTACGAATATAGCTGACCCCTATGATAACTAGTACTGTAAAACTAAAATTTGATTCGTGTGAATCGCACCAATGCATTTGACCAAGTAAACTAGTGAATAAAAAAGTTTTTGGAAATCATTGGCTCCGTATTTTTGGTCGTCATCTACATCTAATAATATAAAATTTCAATGGTCTTACAGTAACTATACTAACTTTTTTAAAACATCTACAAAGTAGAAATTATGAAATAATTTTAATAATTTTTTAGGATAATTATGCAAACCTTTTTTTTTAATATGTTTATAATGAAAATAGGCAACATTATAAAAACAACCATAATCTATGTCAGATGGAAGTTTAAACATTCATGTCAGACAGAGGTTAATTGATACACAAACGCTAATTTGAAAAATTAAGCAACCCGCTTCCATAAAATATCGTCAACGGTTATTAAGATATTGTAAAAATTTTAAGTAACACGTATATTTTACCTTCGGAATTTTTTTACTACTAAATTCGCGTCTATCAAATAATTTCATAGAACATAATTAATCGATATGTTTAACACACGAGGATATGGGAAACCGTGGGAAATATGAAGCCGGTTAAATGGAAGAAAAATTGCGCATTTGCCGGCCAAAAATAAAATGTAGGATTATTTTTTTTCAAAGCGATACCTTCAAAATTCAAAAATGTGCGAAGTCAACTTTTGTTTTTCTTATGGCGCCATATTGAATCTTTGCATCTTTAAAATCCTTATAAGAAATGCTCTGAAATTTTTATTCAATTTTCCCATAGTGGGCTATGCTTTGCTGTCTCTTTTTAATTATCTAACGGTTAAAGTAGAATTTATTGTCAGTGTCCAGTGTGTGCAGTTAATAAATTTTGAGTTTTATATAATGAATACATTTTTAAATAGTGATAAATACGATATGTTGGAGTGTTAGAATAAGTATACAGAAAGACAACAACCTGGCATAGTTATGTTTAGGCGTCTGAAAAACAATCTTGTAGTTTACAGTTTTGCAAAGGTAAAGAGGAACAAAGGTTCAGACGAAAACAAAGAACAGTTGGTTATGCAAAGCGTGGATGGGATACCTCTTACGTCTATAAGTCACATTGAACAAATTCGTTCAACGCCGGGTAGCATTTTACATGATCATAAACATCACCCCTATTGTGAACAGCCCTGCTACGGTTTCCAGAATAACGATGCGATTAGAAGATTGGCATTTTGTCACTGGTTTATTCGAAAAAATAAAAGATAGAGCGTATATATTTTATGAACTACATGACGTCATAATGCGCAGATACCAATATTCGTTCGACGATCTCATTTTTATGGGGAGTACCATAATTTGACAAATTTAGTTTGTTTTCGCGCGTACGAAGTTTTTGTGATTATTGTTGTATTTGCTAGTTTTGATCGATTTATAATAAACAAAGTCGTTTTTAAGACTACAAACAATAATTTATTTGTTAGTAAGGTAAGAATTGTTATAACGATAGTTATGAGATATTAGAAGTACGTTAAAACCTACAGATATGAATCCTGTCAAATCATCAACATCCAAGTCCACTTATGGTATGAAAGATAAAATAATTCACAGTCAAGGTCAGGAAATGTAACATTTAAATTGAATGACGTAGAAACGTTAGCACGTGAAAAATTTTCTAGTGTGATTGTCAAAGAATGGATTGCTGTTTGCCGATATTGTAAGGATATTGAGAATAATTACCTTGATTTCGAAGATGCAATTGATATAGCAGTCGATGAAATGCAATTTTCTGAAAACACAGGTTCATCAGAAGAAGAAAGTGATTTTGATTTAAGTGATAGTGACAATGAAAATGAATAAATTACAAATCATTCTTTATTTGATTACATTACTATAAAAAACGCGTTCAGAATTATAAGTTGAATCGAAAAATTTTATTTGTTAATGCACCAAGCACTCTTATCCTCGTGTAATCTTCTTTAATTTACCTTTTTTTTAGAAATAACTTTAACCAAAATTTAATTTTGTAATGTATACATAACGAAGAAACTAACCAATCATATTTTGTGTATAATTTTAAATAAACAATTAACAATTCTACTCAACGTTTCCTTAAAATATTCTGAAAATAAAACTTGTACCTCTCAATGTTATGAGGTTAAGTTGACAAAAATAAACGCACCGGCACTGTTTTTTCCCCACTTATTTTCACGCGCAGAAAATTGTATGACGTCATATCGTTCTCATAAAAACTTTACCAAAGTTTTCCTTAAAAGTCCTTTGGTCTGATGAGAACCGATTTACTAACTGTGGGCTATTTAATCGTAAGAACACTTCTTTTGGTCAGATGTAAATCCACGGTTAGTTCGTCAAGTTAGGTGGGGATTTAACGTCTGGTTACGTGTTGTAATCGGATCGTATTTTTTCCATGAAAATCTAAATTCCGCGAGATATTTAAACCTTTTACAAGCTAACGTAGCAGAAGAAATGATGGAACTTCCATTAGCTCGGATAGCGATGAGTAAGTACTATACTGAATGAATAGCATATACTTGATATGTTTACCGGAAAATGAATAATTAATTTTTCCCATAAAACTGAAGCTATGTGTATAATTGTCACAAAAGTGTCGTTCTTAATTCAAAACTTAGAAACGGTATTGCTAAAACAGGTTACAACACTCAAACTGGTAAAATATAAACGATATTTCATCATTCAAACTTGGTGAATGATGAACTAAACTATTTACCCTAACCTGATAGATTATGGCCTCTTGTTGGGAGTCGTAGGAAAAGTAATGCACATAACTCGCTAGAAAGTGTCTTTTCACACTCGTGAGTTGCCACACTTGCCTTCGGTAATATTCACAACTCGTGTGAAAAGTTTCACTTTCCACGCTCGTTGTGTAAATATACTATTTCTAAATAGTTATTAATGCTATTTATAAATTCGTGCCTAACTAATAAATTATTGTAGCCTCACGGTAATCTTGAAGGTGCTTGTTTTCTCGTTTAATGCGACCTACCTAATAAAATAATATTATATATTACTGCGTGAGTAAAATTATCATTTCTGTCATTCCGTTACAGATCTCATGAAGCAGCTAGAGCCATCAATCCCGCTATTCGACTTCTTCAATACAAGATTCAAATAATGTAGTATTGTCACAAGAATCTTCAGACTTTACAGTGAGCAGCCATCGCCAAGAAAAAATTACGGATGCCTTGGTTTACTTTATTGTTACTAGCCTATAACCCTACAACATCGAAAAGCAAGATGGCTTCAAACGTCTAGTTACGGCTCTTATCCCCGGATATAGGGTGCCTACTCGAAAGACAATCACAGAAATGAGGATTCCAAAATTATACAATAAGGTTATACAAATGATTCAAGAAAAAGTGAAAAACTATTAGTCATGCGTCTTTCACTACAGATTGTTGGACATCTGTAGGTAATAAGCCATACATTTCCCTAATGCTTCATTACGTCACTATTGATTGGAAGTCGAAGCAAATTTGCTTAAATTGCAAGGAAATGAATGAAGACCACAATGCAGAGAACTGAACAATTTAATATGTTTTTGAAATTTAGAAAATATTGATAATCCCGTATTTACAAGTGATTCAGGGGCCAATATATTGAAAGCAATAATTTTATTGGGATTTCTAAATTTGCCATGTTTTGGGCATATGTTGAATATTGCGGCTGAACATTTATTTCACATCGAGGAACTAAATGAATTCATTATAAAAATTGAAAAAATGCAGAATATTTTTGCACACAGCTAGAAGTTGGCGCGAGATTTGAAAGTTAAACAAACAATTTAATCTACCAGAGCAAGTAATTCCAACGTGCTCCAAAACAAGATGGTGGTCATTGCTAAGACATAACCGTTACAGTGGATTAATGAGAGTTTTACGTATGAATCTTCCAATTAATTATGTAGGAGAAAAGTATGTACCTACTAAATGTATTTGGCGGTAGAAATGTAAATACATATTCCTTTCCTAAAATTATGATATGTACTAGACCTAGACCCTGAATCATATAAAATACTTCATCTATGGTTTCCCAAAACGGTGAAATCAAGTTCGAAAATATTGTTATTGAAAATTCTGTGTCTAAAAAATGTTTGAAGTGTTAAGGCAACTACTTAAATGTTAAAATGTCAATTTTTGCTAAGGATATGCGTTAAGATTGCAATAGTTTTCCATCTCCTGTTAAAGTTATCACGCTATGTTAACCATCATGGAAAAGATATTTACCACGATTGTTTCCTTGGATGTTAACCATCAGTTACATTTAACAGCAGGTGGATAAACTGAGTTCAATTTTATGAATGATATCAGTCCACTGTCAATACTAAAGTTTTTGTTTCCAGGTGAATTCAGAGGTGGAAAATATAGAAATTTAATTTTGAATCAAGACGAATTAAGTACCATAAAAGATCCTAATTGAAAATCCCACACCATTAAAAAACATCTCCGAACAACTTTCTGGGGAAAATTATGTTACTGCTTCTACAGTCATGGCGATTATGACACAAATTCAAAAGAACCACAATGAAAAAACAGATGAAACAAATCAATGCAGAAAATAATTGCCAGAAAATAAACAATTTATAGATGAATAAATTGTATTATATTCATAGTAATAAGTTTCTTATTAAAACATGTCCAGCACATTTATCTATTTTTTCTTTTTCTTTTTAGATTTTCTAGAATGTATATTATGTATTTTGTAACTTAATGGTAATAAATACCAATGATATTAAAAACATTACTTTAATTAGTTGCTCTGTCAAAAACTCGAAATTTAAGAATGAAACGAATGAAAGGCGATCTAAACGTTGCTCAACGGACGAAGTTTCAATTGCAAGGAGTCTGGTCTAAGTCACTAGACCCTGCACACCATACTTAACCCATTCTTTGTTTTCCTTTTCCAAATAAATTTAGATGAGACGACGTGCTTAAAAATCAATTGGTGAGTAAACACTAACGAGATGCCAAATTGGGAAATAAATAACCGAAAAATCGATATTATAGACATATTGATATTTTTTTGTTATCGATAATCCATTTTCATTATCGCGCAGGTCTGGATGTCAGCATTCCTTGTATGAAGTAATGTTACTTATCAGTAAAAAAAATTAGTACACATTTAAGCAAAACAAATGTATAAACATATGACCAACTAAAACGGCGGGTTTAAAAAATGAAATATGTGATTGGAATGAAAGAATAAAAATAGCACTAGTTATGTTTACTTGAGGCTTGAAACAATAAATACCTAGATTTAGTTGTATATTGTTGTAACTGAAGCTTGTTGAATGAATGAAATAGCCATAAGATAAATGATAAATTCACGCAATATGTTGAATTTATTGAACAATTGTTTTTTTACTAGGTTCGGTTCGGTTTGATGTTTATCTTGATTTTCTTTTACGGTAATACTTGTGGGAAAGTGTTGTCTTTTGATTAGTATTTTACATTATACTTATGTTTCCGCTTCTGACATTAAGCTGTTATTACTACAGTTTCTGATCCTTGAGTATGTCGCTGATTTCGTTTCTTACCGTGGAGTTTGGACTTCTTCACGTGTATCGTCTTTTTTTAGGTTTTTGGAAAAACCTAGTACATTATTTCTTTATCCAGATATTTCATGTCTTTTTCATTTTTCGTTGGTGGAACTTCATATACTACATTTTTGTTGTTGTTGGTTAGAATTTTTAGACCTTATAGTGCATTTTCTCTACGACATCGTCATAAAACTCATCTATGTTTTCGTCTGGTGCTAGGCTTTAAGGAGGGGCGCACACCTGCATAAGTTGCCTGCTATAACTTTTTGAAAATTCTATTATTATATAAATAACTATTGAATATTGCTTTCATTTTCGCTATAACACCTTTCACACATTTTTGTGTATTAACAAATTAGTTCACACTACATGTAAATCAATTTCATGTATTAAGTCACCCGATGTATGAACGTAAATTGTATCAGAATCTAAAATAATACCTTTTTTTACTTTTCAGCATAGTCACTCTTAATATCTAAACATTTGTTAAGTCGCGGCACTAGTTACAGAATCACCACATCAAAGAACTCTGCCGTCAGGTAGTTAAACAAGTTTAGGCTAGTCAATTTAAGAATAAAAAGGGCAGTTAGCGGAAAGTTGAGGTACAGGTTTTTTTTGCGAAAAACCTCTAAATTTGGAGAATTTTTTAGGTCGTTGGGCTAAATCTCGGTAATTATGCGTTTTTTCGAAAAGACCATGATTTGCAAAATTAAAGTAGACAAAATTAACTACAAGTTTCATATATAATAATTCTTTCTACGATCAACCGTTACACCGCTAGAGCTCACTAAAAAATTGCCAGGATTCTTAAAAATGAAAAAAAAAAAACGCTTAACACTGCCGTGTTACATCAGGTTTCCGTGGACACGACCCATGTTAAAATAATTTTGACTATTTATGATAACAAACTTAATGAAACAAAGTAGTGTGTCCGCTGACCACAAGCCTCACCTAAAAAAAATATTTGTCTAAAGTCAAATCTGAAAAAAAGACAAAAAGATTCAAAAAACGTAGAATTACTTATAGTTATATTTAAATTAAAATTACTTGATACATACAGGAACAGGATAATGAAATATACAAGAAATTGTTTTGATAAAAGTAATAATCTCATGAACGGGTGTAGGTTGGTTGGTAGGATCATGTAATTCATCTCTTCAGGTCGACGGTTGACGTTGCATCATCTGTGAACGCAGTTTATGCATAGATCAGTGCAATTTGTCCCCCCTTTATGCAACTGCAGTTTTGTGCACAGGTTATGGTGTACTTGCATGTTACCAAACTAAGCAATTGCAAAACGGCAGTATTTAGGGTTTTTTAATTTTTGGGAATTCTGAGCATTTTTAGTGCGCTCTAGCCGCGTAACGGTGGGTCGTAGAAAGAATTATTATACATGAAACTTGTAGTAAATTTTGTCTACTTTACTTTTTTAAAGCATGGCCATTTCGAAAAAACGCATAATTACCGAGATTTAGCCCAAAAACCTAAAAAATTGACCAAATTTTAACGTTTTCGCAAAAAAAAAACAATGTTCCGGGCATAATATCTGTCAGCAAACCTTAGATTCGTGTTCAGCGACCCAAAAAACAAAGAATAAATGTAATTAGGACTGTACCTAAACTTTCCGCGAACTTTCCTAATATGCCTAGGCTAGTTGCCTGATGAACTACTAACCATGAAACTTGTGAAAATTTCTGATGAAGTTCGTCAATAGTGAAGCGCCTGTTTTGGCGAATTTCCTCACCAACTTTTTGTGTCAAATCTTTATTCATGACAGTAGGCCGCCCAGATGGTTCTTCATCATGAACATTTGTCCTTCTTTCATTAAAAAGCCTACACCATTTACCCACATTTCCGTCATTCATTACACCTACAACATAAGCTGCCGGTGATTTCAGCAGGATGGACTTTTTTTGCGTTTAAAATCCGAATAACAGAGCGCATTTCACAATCGACGGGATTATTGATCAACATGGTGACAAAAAAGGCAGTATAACCACTCAACCAACACCAGCAGAAACGTGAAACGTAATGACCGCATAGTGGAGGACTGGCAAAGAGTAGCTAACCTTAAACGGACGTCACGTGACAGCGTACGGGTGTTATATGTGACAGTAGGGAATTTGGTGTTATAACGAATTTTTGCCTCCCCCAGAATACAATTGTGAGATTCCTGATTAAATTATTCACCCACTTGGCGCATGCGCCCCTTTGTTTTAAACTGTTTCATTTTGAGGGTTTTTTAAAGCCTCATATGCACTCCAAAAGTTAAACAGCTTTATTAAAATATTGGTTGCCATGAATTTTAAGATGCACTTAAGAGTTAACTTTTGCAGTGCAAACGGGAATGAATCTCCGGCGTTTAGACGCATGAAGGAGGGGTAGAATGTGGAGAGTTAAGATAATTAGTTAAATAAACTTTAACGTTGGGGCTTAGTATTTCCTGGAATTAGCAAACATTCAAGGCTCGCGTGAGCAAGAGTGTGCCTATTTGAAAAGTTCCCTGTGTACACTTGACCAAACTAAACCAACAGATGCTTATTTTTTGCGGATTTTCCCGTAGAGAAAACAAGCTATTTTCTGAGTTTCGTCCGTCCGCCCGTCTATGTAAATACGTACTACGTCCCATGACGTGTACTAGACCTAACTCGAACCGTGTAAAATAATTTGTTGATTGATCACTTTTTCTGATGTGACCAGGCCAGAAACATGAACTCAGGTTTTTTGTGTTCGACCCTTAATTTTATACTTAGTTTAACGTTATAATAATTCGATTATACAGAGTGCTGCGAAATTTTAAAGCAATATTTAAACGTCACTGCAATTTCGGATTTAGAATTAGAGAAGTTCTTTCAATATATCGCCCAACTCTTGGCTAAGTGATTCCCGTACAGCTATGTATATAAATGTCACTTTTTTGGGCAAATAATGTATTTTTAAATATATTTACAAACTTCAAACGTTTCAACACTGAATTGTAGCTGCCTTCTTCAGCAAGAAATGTTTTATAAATAAACATTTAAAATACACGATTTACGCAAAGCATCTAAGTATTAAAATCAATGTGTTATTGTATCATTATGTTGGTATAGTGTTGACATTCAAATAAAGCAGATATTGCAGTTCTTAACGTCATCATTATTTTAAGATTACTAACTCTGGTTAATTGTAAGAGTTTACTAAGTAATTGCTTAAGTAACGTTTTGAGAAAAAGGTAGGTTTTTAGCATTGTAACCTCATTAGTACACTATTTTCATCATTTACAAAAAAAAAGCTTAAGTGTAATTAATTTTCAAGACAAAAGTATGAAAGTAATGAATAATTTACTGCATTGGATCAAAATTCACTATGTCAATTGTTTTGTTAACGATGAAAATTATACACAAAAAATATTCCTTTGTAAAGATCCTAGTAATTCTAAAGGTAGCTATTAATTTCAAAAACAGACAGCTGCTTCTCGAATTAAAGGTAGTTATAGAGAGGTACATATAAAACAACCCCCTAAAGTTAATAGAATCTAAATGCAAAAGATTCATACCTGAAGGTTATTTGTTGACATAAGATCGAGATCTGTGTAGCACCAATTTCCAGTTGATTGTTTATACAATGGTTCTGAACCATTTTCTTCAGGTACCGTAGGAAGTTTTGATGAAATAAACTCTAGGAATTCTTTCTGCAGTAGCAACATATAACTCAATTTATAAATATATTTACCTTGTAATGGTTCAAATGTGTCCATATAATCATCTAAATTTGGTTGAAGTGGGCCTAGACTGGGTTGAATGAAATCCGCTAGTCCCGCTTTCGCTAATAAAATAAATATAATAATCAGCATTTCATCATAATTTTATACAAATTTTAATAACAGTTAAATTTATACATACTTATAAACTGAATCATCCTAAAATAATACTTCTTGAAGCAAGAGCATTGATGTATAACTACAACTATTATTAAATCATCTGGACACACCATGTTGATGTGACTATCAGAATAGTGAAAATGTTCTTATAAAAAGTTGTTATAAACAACGTAAATAAATTATTACATTTTTAGAAATATCAGTATTATATTTAATCAAATAAAATAATTAATGTTTTTATATTATCGATTGACCCTTGCAAATGACTCAATATTATGTAAAAAAAAAAAACAAAGTTTGGGCGCAGTGATTGTTATACGCTTATTTAAAATGAACACGAGGTCCGTACATGATTAAATATCATTGTGCAAAGTAACGCTTACCAATTTCTCTACTATCAGGAAAAACAAAAGGTTGACTGGTTATAGTGGAAAACAATGTATCACTCATTAGACCTAAGTAATCTTCATCCACCATCATATGCATACTGTCGGTACTCTGGGAATGCCAAACTAAAGCTTCTAAATCGCTTAACTGAAATAATTCAAATAATTAATGCATACTATGTTGTTTTTATTAAATTTACTGTATCCATAGATTCCTTTAAAGCATGGCCTAAAACATGAGTGCGATGAAACATTCGCCATTTTTTATATTCTGCGGTTACAGCTGCCAACTTTCTTTTCCAATACTTCCCTTCCAAAACAATTGCCTAGAAACAGAAATATAAAATAGCAACACTTACGTCTTCAGTACAGTACCTCCGGTTTATTGTGAGTATCCACATCCAAGGGAGACGCAAATTGACAGATGTATGTGTTAATTCTCTTTATGACTGAAACATATCATTAGGGGTAATTCTACATTTATTTGTGCAAGTTATAATGAAATTAAATAAATTATTAAGAAAACAAATGGCAACAATGCAAAATTGAAATAATAGTACAGAATTCTGTAAATACAAGAGATCTGGCGTAATCAAGAGTGGCTTATCACTAACGCTTTTTTTGCATGTCAACAATCTTTCCGGTGTGTGAATTCAACGCCGCTACTGAATTGAAGGTTGAA
>JARFJB010002188.1:607500-645000 GCA_036346205.1 Vesta saturnalis
CGAGAGATTTTTCCAAAAATAATTATTTAGGAAATTATGAATTTTGTTCCAGGCTTTTGGACCACCCTGTATATGGTACCGTTCGTTAATACATTACAAAATTTATGCAAATAAACAGGTATCCTTTAGAAACAACCATAATTACAATATATAAATTACAATTCTTAACAGTTAATAGCTCCTGAAGAAGTTTATAATTATCATCAAAGAGGAACGTACCCTGGTGACCAAATGACAAGAATACAATAGCAAGAAAAACAAAACACTGTAATGTACTCAGAGAAACGCACTATACATAATCTTGTAGAATTTCAAAAACCGCGTGCTCAAATGCGTAAAATTATACTAAACAGTCGTCAAAGAAAATAATGGGTAAGAACATTGAGATGGTTTCGCCAATCCTGCTGGTAGAAGAGATATGGCTGGAAAACCCCAAAAATATTGCTGAAGGACTAGCGTACGTATTTGAAGCTAACAGTAGCTCTAATAATAAGAGTGATCTAATCAATGAAACGAGAAAATAAAATGAACACTTCGTTGATTTTCGAACGGAATCAAATTACACGTACACAGTGTACCTTTCTCCGTTACTGAACTTCAAAATGCACTTTGACACTTGAACAATTCTGGACAAGGCCACGTCAATATAACAACTGAAATGTTACGTCAGCTACCCGAATCAAACAGGGATGAACAACTGGGCATATACAATGAATTATATGCAAATGGAATGTACCCTACACAGTGAAAACGCTCTGTGATTGTTCCAATAGTAAAGCCTGGAAAAGATGGTACCAAACCTGAAAACTACAGACCGATCGCTTTAACTAGATGTATAGAGAAGATATATGAAGCTAATGAAAAAATAATAAGACGAATGGCTTATACGGATACTAGAAAAGAAAAACCGAATATCACCTAGTCAGGCAAGTTTTAGAAAACCGCAATCTACTACTGACCACCTGGTACACCTAACAACCATTATTTACGTACACGACTTGGTAATTTTCTATGAGTAAGTGGAAATTAAGTTACAATCAGCCATAAATGAAATAAAATCACAAACAAATAATATGAGAATGCGCTTTCATTGCATATAGCGCCTGTGCTAGATTATGGAAGCATTGCATACTCCTCCACTAGAAAACCCGTATTAAAAGCGTTAGCCACGGCTCATTCTACAGGAATAAGAATGGCAATAGGGGCTCTTCGTACCAGCCTGCTGCCATCAATATTTCATGGAATTCCCCTTTATATATATATATATATATATATATATATATATATATATATATATATATATAATAACACACACACACAACACACATATATATCATATAATATATATATATATATATATATATATATATATACAGGGTGGTCCGAATTTTATGCTCATAACTTCGAGGGCGTATTCTACTTTAAAAAATAATATAAGTTTTCGATATAAACATATATCCAAAAATCCTTCGTTTCCAAGATACAGGGTGTCAAAGTTTTGTAAAATTTTTCGATTTGTTTTAATAGCTTCTACAGTTTTTCAGATATTGATTTGAAATTTGGTAAAGTTATTACCTTATCAAGAAGCATTAATTTGAGTATTTTAAATTTTTTTAAATTCTACAGGGTGGTCCATTTTTGGGGGTGTCGGTACCTTAATCCCCCACAAACTTTTTTGTGGTACGCCCCTGGTGTATTTTGATTTCCTATTCAATTTAGAAAAAATTGTGTTTCTTGAGTTTTTTTCGTAAAGTGCACGATTTTCGAGATTTTTTAACTTTAATAAACGAAATTACAAACACCAATTATTTAATTAACTACAATAAATATGTACATACATATTATTTAAAATTTTATAAATTTTGTTCAAAATGAAATCCATGTGAATTAATGCACATTTGGCAACGACGATATGTAGAGTTTACAGCATTGGATAATTGATGTGGTCTATTGCGCAGGGTCTCACATGCTTCCTCGATCCTCGCATGTAGCTGCTCTTCTGTATCAACTGGAGTAGCATACACTACGTCTTTAAGATACCTCCACACAAAAAAGTCGAGAACGGTCAAATCGGGAGACCTGGGCGGCTGGCCCTATTGCTGGTACATGGTCCACATCTCTTCCTAACCGTCCTATCCACTTTTGCAGAAAATTTATATCGCACCATTCGCGTACGTTTCTTCCAAAATGTGCTGGTGCACCATCCATTTGTAGCCAAGCTTTGTGTCTTAAATCTAGCGAAACATCTTCCAAACAAATGGGCAAATCATTTTCAAGAAAATTCAAAAATACTTGTGAATTTACCCGGGGGGGGGGGGGGGAAGGAAAATGAACCACACAAGATATTATCAATAACTCCCAACCATACATTTAAGCTAAATTCGGTCTGGAAGGACCGCGGCCTGATTTGATGTGGGTTTTGATTACTCCAAACATGAGGTTATGGTAGTTTACTACCCCTCGGCGAGTAAATGTAGACTCATCCGTCCACAATGTTTTCAGTAAAAATGAGTTTTCTCTTTCAACCGATCTTATAATCCAGTTGCAAAATTCAATTCGTTTTAGACCATCTCCAGGCCTTAGATGTTGCACGGGTTGTAAGTGAAATGATTTTCTGTTATCCTTATGCAATGTTCGTAAAACTTTACTTTTGGATACCCGTAGGTTTTGAGCATTCAGTTGTCTTGCAGTAGCACGAGAACTTAAGCGATCATTATTGTTAAACAAACGCAATATTTCAGGTCTATGTCTGTCATTCCGTATATCATGACCTCTTATGTTTTTTTAAACCACCTTCTCTAAATCGACGATGTACCTCCCTGAACACTTTTATGTCAGGTTGTCTTCTATTGGGAAATCTCCGACGATATTCCCTAACCGCTTCAGAAGAATTTCCATTAGTGAAACCGTAAATAAAATGTTGTATGTCCGCATATTCGGCGTTTGTAAACACATTAGGCATTTTAAAAAACACGTAAACACTTAAATAAATTCAACTGAATTGTTTACACGCAAACGCAATTAAACTTTATTTACGTTTTAAGTTGTCAAAAATGTCAGATATCAAATGATTGCTAAGCATCATAGCCTACTCTAATTATCTTCGCAGATTTACTAGCAGGGTGTCCTATTTTTTTGGGTTTCAGAACCTCTTTTCCCCCGAAACTTCTTCGGAGTGTGACATTTACTTAAAAAAAAAACTTGGTATGTCAATTACATTTAAACAATTCTTCATAAGTTACATTTGTTCGAGAAACGCATTGTTTTTGAGAAAAATTCGAAAAAGCGGTAAACTAAAATTCCTATGTTTTTGAACAGTTTTTCTCATTTATCTCGAAAATCGTGCACTTTACTAAAAAAACTCAAAATACAATTTTTTTTCTAAATTGAATAAGAAATCTAAATCTGCAATCAAAATACAATATCTTAAAGACGTAGTGTATGCTACTCCAGTTGATAAAGAAGAGCAGCTACATGCGAGGATCGAGGAAGCATGTGAGACCCTGCGCAATAGACCACATCAATTATCCGATGCTGTAAACTCAACATATCGTCGTTGCCAAATGTGCATTAATTCAAATTTTGAATAAAATTTATAAAATTTTAAATAATGTGTATGTATATATTTATTGTAGTTTTTCTAAATTGAATAAGAAATCTAAATCTGCAAAATACACCAGGGGCGTACCACAAAAAAGTTTGTGGGGGATCAAGGTACAGACACCCCCAAAAATGGACCACCCTGTAGAATTAAAAAAAATTTAAAATACTCAAAACCTTATATATATCATTGATAAGTAATATACTATAAAACTATAATATTAAATCAATATCGAAAAATATATAGCTATAAATTGAACAATATCTTAAAAATATTTACATAATACTATGTTTAATGTAAACTATATTGTAAAATCGAAGATTTATTGGATATATGTTTATATTGAAAACTTATATTATTTTTTAAATAGAATAGCAAAATTATGACAATAATAATTCGGACATTAACCCTGTATATATATAAATATATATATATATATATATATATATATATATATATATATATATATATATATATATATATATATATGTATGTATATATCGGAGACAGATATTAATTACTATGCAACTACCTAGTCCACAAGAAATCACACAAAAGACGTTTATTTGCATGACAAGGACACTATAATAGATTACCAATGAAGAAGTACAATAAGTAACTATTATTTGAGCGTTAGAACTTTTAGACACTTAATAGAAGAACCATATTTAATGCAGAGTCTCAAAAGGCTTCTGATTTTGTCAAGGAAATCCTGGAAATGACAGCAGATTTAAAAAGACCTGGCGCAGCAGTTTTTCTAAAGTGGATAAAAACTTAAGCGCTTAGATAAGACGTAAACAGTATAATCTGTAGTAATAAGACATTTGGCTAAAAATTAGGCAACAAATTCGGGTAATAATCATAAGCAATTTAAGAGTTTAGAGATCATTTTTAAAACTGTTTGGAACAGATTTATTATTTTTTATATGCATTGAGATTAATTCTAATAAATATTGACTAGTAATTAAACAATTAAAAAAAAACGATTATTTATTTATAAATTTCTATAAACTTAAAAGTAACCTAGCACTGTATTGTAACAATGAAGTCTTGTTTATTACATTTATACGAATGCGCACGGTTATTATTTCAGAAGGTAAAATGCAACTTTTAGAATACCTCAGTTTATCTAAAACTATAACCAATCAGCATGCAGCTTATCTTTCAGAAAAGTATCAGCATCCTCCGAAAGAACTAAAATATTAAATATTTGAGATGGTTTGCCCACTTCACACCTAGATCGCCACTAATCAGCACAGATGGAAAAAATGGTAACATACTATATTCCCCTATGAGTACGTATTTGGGTCGATGAGTATTTAATAGTACTCCCGAAATAAACGAAATATTGAATGTTTGAAACGGCGTGTCAACTTCACACGTAGTGTACCACTTAGCACAAACGGGAAAAAACGGCGGAAAATTTTAATTCTTTAAGAACACGTATTCTGTCAGTGAGCATTTATCAGCAACCTACGAAAGAACCGAAACACTAAATATTTGTGATGCGTGCCAACTTCACACCTACCTCGCCAATTATCAACACAAATGGAAAAAAGAGTAGCATACTTTAGTATCCTATGAGTATGTATCTGTGCCGATGAATATTGGCAACCCGCGAATTAACCTAAATATTGAATGCTTGAAATATGTCACCGGGGGTGAAAATTTTAAGTAAAGTAGGACAGATAACTTTTTTCTTTCGTCTCGTTTTTCGACATTTTGGGTTTTTAAAGTCAAAAGATTTAAAATGTTTCGTTTTACTTGTTTAATATATTGAGGATTGAAATTGTTTAGAAGTTTTCTTTTCTTTTCTTTCGATGTACTTAAAATTAAAACAGTATAAAATTTGAAAGCTTTCATTCAGTCACTTATTTTGACGTATTTGAAGATAGCTGAATTTTTATTACAAATTAACATTTAGAATTCTAATTCTGTGAGGGTCAGTTATGGATTTTTTTTGGTTTAGTTGCTTTTGATAAATTAAACTCTGTAGTAAAATTACGATTTATGTTCGCACGTGAATCTTCTTATTTTATAAGAGATGTAGATTAGCTTTTGTGTAAATAAATGTCCTCGTTATTTTAAATTTTGGTGAATTTTGTTAAATGGATTGGAATTGCATCATGTAAAAGTATATTAAGTATAAAATTATTACTTTTTTCTATAGCAATTGTTAAAGTGTGCTTTGAACAACCCAAATTAATAGATCAAGTTTCACTTTAACTGCAAGGGTAGATAAAGTATTTTAATTTTTATTTATATAAATATACAACTTATTTTTCATTTTTATTTGCAATTTACATTTCCAGAAATATCAAATTTTGGAACAGCACCTGTTTCATGAGCAAAACATACTACTAAGATTTTAAAACGTGACTAACTCAATTAATATTTCTTTAATTTTTCGTTAAAAATTTGCTATAGAACAAAATAGAATGTTATACACGACGATAAAATACAACTATCGACTCGTGAAAATTAATTCATTTGCTCCTTCGTCGCTCACGAATTAACATTTTTCACTCATCGATAAATTGTATTTTATCGTCTTGTATAACAAATAACTATTATATGGAGCATAAATTGCAAGTTTACAAAACGTGTTGGGGCCACAGACTGACGGGAGTTTGATAAAATGTTTGACCTTAAACAAAGAGTTTAAGGTTCATTATCGTAGAGTTTCGTTATCATAGACCTATCACATTACACGAGGTACCTTTGGGAACGCAATTTGGACTAATGATGTAATTCTTTTCCGATTTAGTGCCGAAAGGCTATCGTTTTTCGCGCGTATATTAATTTAAAGTAACGAAGCTATGTAATAAGCCAATTTAAAAGGTAAAGGAGATAATAGGGAAGATGAATGAAGTTGAAGCAGGTTAAGGGCAGTCTTGCTAGGGACGTGGTGATGTCAAGATTCAAACTATGTGGCCTCCGCGGGCTGCAGTGAAATGATCTGCATGTGTTTACGTGATCTCGTGAGATATGGAACAGTACCAAGGAAAAGATTTCCACAGCCCGTTTGTTTAATTGGGGATATCAGAAGGTTCCCGCATCCTGATATAATTCACCGTTTATCGTTTGTTAGATGAGTTCGTCGAGAATGGGTTAAGTGTTTGTTTATAGTGCTAACCCCCATTGATGGATTTCGTTTACCGCATTTTGTCTTGTGCGGATCAGTGAGTAAAGTTCCCGTTTTTCATTGTAGGTGGTTGGTGACATTTCGTGGATTCTGCAGACGCTTATCGAATAAAGTATCGCTGTAAATAGCTTTATCGTTTAATGAAGTTTAGAGTAAATAGATTAACATTACAGAACGCTTTGTAAATAAAGCAATGCTCGAAAGTATGGGTAAATAGTTGTGCATTTACGTTAAATCAGATGAAAAATTAGTTACTTGTGAGGTTTTGGTTGAATTAACTGTGGTAATTTAGTTCGAATAACTGTAAATAGGAAGTTGCCGTTTGTGATGTGAGAGCCTTACCGTAGAAATTCAGAGGAGCCCTATCTATTCAGGACCTAGTGACCAGTTGTACGACCTATTTTATCGTAGTCCAGAGGAATGAGAGTATTATATGCCGTTTATTGTCGATCGTAGTGTCAGTTAAGGTAAAATCTTACATTTTATTCGACTGACATCAATTAAGTGTGTTTTTTTATTGTCTGTGTGGGGAGATGAAAACGCTTGCTTTCAGTGAACTGTTTTATTAACAGATATGAATCCATTGTGACTTCGTCCTGTTAGTACGATTTGCCGCCGTAAATTAAAAAAAATGACAAGATTAGATATTTTTTATTCACATTTATGATTTCTATCGTTTGATTTATTTTATGAGAAATATCGAGTTAATTTTACATCGATAACATCCATTTATCGTTCATTTAGATTGTAATCAATTTTATTGAAGTTTTTAAAGCAACCTCTTGATGTTTCATTAGAGGTTTAACGTAATGCATATAGATAAAGGAGTAACGAGATTCTTGACTTACAAGGATCGGTGTTAAAGGTAAGCAGTTTGTTTATTTGTTGTGTATTTTTTTTAATTAGGTACAACAACCCCTATTTTGGCGAGTATTAAATTTTTGGATTTGCTAAGATTTGATCGTGTTGGTTTATGTTGTGTATTTTTTTTTAATTAGGTATAACAACCCCTATTTTGGCGAGTATTAAATTTTAGGGTTTGCTGAGATTTGATCGTGTTGGTTTATGTTGTTGTGACGTATTTTCGTTTTAAATTGAATAATTAATTACCGTACCGATCAGTTATTTTTGGTTATTTGAGCAAATAATTATGACGTAGAAATATCGAAATATTTAGTGCGTTTTAGTTTTATTATCGCAATTTTGTGGCTTTTATATATAAAGCTTAAGATTTTATTGAAGTTTGGGTAAACTTTGCGTAAATATTTTTGGAGTAGAATTTTCAGGGAGAAGAGTATTTTACTCTGAGTGAACATTATGATTTTCAGTTAGACCATTATTAAATCCAGTTCATGACGTTTTCCCGCTATAAACGTATTTAACAGGTGGCGCCTTTTTGACAGTTTTACCTGATTTTGACGTTTTTTGGTGTTGTGGCGAGTGCCTTTTTGCAGCATTAATCAAGAACCCCGCCCACGCCCCTGAGCTAAACCGTGCGCGCAAATTGCGTTTACGGGCTGATGCTCTAACGAGTATTTGACATACTAATTAAACACTTGAAGAGGCACTTATCCATACTAGTAGAAAAAAGGTAACACATTTTAGTCTTCTATGAGTCCGCATATATGCAACAGAAAACACAAAATTGTACAATCGAAAAATATGACAGAAAACACTTCACTCGTCGTATAGTGCTGTATCATTTATTGCCCCTTTCCTTCAACAGAAATTCTAAATCGTCACAATTTTTGTTCTTAAATCTTCGTAATTTATTTGTTGAAATTTATACAATTATAGTATGTTTTGAGTTGTTCAAAACGTTCTATTAACGAACACATGCAACATCTAGAAGGGTTAATATGTTCACTATTTTCTGACGACTGCGGGGCGTTTCGTCATAATCGTCATATTCAAATTGCCCCGTTCCTTCGTTGTCGAACTTCGGTACCATTTTTAAAATCTTGTAAAAATGTCTTTCCGTTTTTAATAATTCAATACACGCGGAAGGTTTATACTTTTGTCTTGAACAATTTAACTCACAAGATTTATTTCCTTAAGCAGACACACCAAATTAAAAATATGCTTTATGGTGATCTTCTTTATTAAAATTTTCATTGTTTACAATTTAAAAAATCTGATGTAGCCCGAACACAACTTTCTTGTACCTGTGTAATCTTTTATCTTGCAGAAAGGCTATTTCTAACTTATTCCTACTTCTTATATGAAATGTAAAAAAAGAGTAAAAAGTCTTCTTACTTGCTTATACCTGATTAATTTAAAAATTCTAAAAATAGTTTTGATTGTGAAAAAACGAATAAATATTATATAAACCAACCTGACGAGTTTTTCTTTCTTTGTATATTATTTAATAATTATTAAATTATTAAACAGGATAACAAAAAATTTCGTTTAAACTGTTTACCGAAATGACGTATTAATGAAACATTAATACAAATGACGATTCTTTATCATTTGTCAAATATGAAAACATGCTCATAGTAATTTAATGTTTTGTATACGGACATCAGAGTTTTCAATTGAATATATTAATTTTGAAGACTTATTTAGTTTCGTATGCAAACATTTTTAACAAAAACGTATCTAAAATTAAACCGTTTTTAAAAAAAATTGTCTATACATTTTGATACAAAGTTGATGGTTTTTCAAATGTTCATAAGAAATCATTTAGGTACTCTTACAAGTTTTTAGTAAACTTATCTGAAATTTAATTTTCTTTAATAAATATTTCTTTACTTTTTAACTTTCCCATCTAAAGGGTGCGATTGTATTCAAATTTAGCATACAACTGTTTTAACACCTAAATATGTAGATTCCACTGATTTTTGGTAATGAAGTTACGACTAAGAAGCAAGAGGGATACATTTATTTCTTTTTTAGCCGCAATAACACATAACCTTGAATATTGATTGCATTAAAATATTATATGAGAGTTTGACTTCCAAATATCTACACACCAACAAAATCTGGTGGAGATATGGGTTACGGAGTAATAAAAATAACATTTACAAATGCAAACGAACGTATTAAATAAAACGGGTCTATTATAATGTTATATGTGTGAACGTCTCTACATTATATGAAGTATTACATAAATATTACTTATATAATATTCATAAATAAATAAGAAAAATTAAATAAAAAACAAATGCTATGCGTTGACATAAAATAACCGTAATGAAATCGTTAACAACGCCACTTTAATACAGGTAATAAACCCTCTCATAGATAGAGCTGTGAATATAAACTTATATTCAAAAGCAAGGGGTAAGAAGATAACGAGCAAATCAGAACGACCTTCAAAATCTGAGAAAATTTTGCGTTTAAGGAAATTGGTTGATGTCATTTGACAATTTACATATATGTCATAAATTAAATGTAATAAATCTATAAGCGTTTTCACTTTTTTTTAGTTTCCAAATCCTTTACGCCCGTTTTCATATTTAAACTGAGAAAGTTCTCTGAGTCGACGGACTCAAATTTTTGCAATAAAGTTAACGTTTTCAAAATTGCCACAAAAAGTACTTTCGCGACCTGTATAAATACCTTTATTTCTGTGTGCGGCGATTTGTCACCATGGATGAGACATGAGTCCACCACTACACGCCAGAAACCAGACAGTAGTGCAAACAGTGGTTCAGCGCCAAAGAAAGTGAAATCGATCCTGTTAATTTATTACCTTGCAAAAGGTAGAACACTTACAGGCGAATATTACCCCAACCTTCTTGACCTGCTGGATGCCAAAATTTGCAAGAGGCCTGGATTGAAGAAGAAAAAAATCATCTTTCACCAGGACAACACACCTGCACACAAGGGTGCGTCGGCGATGGGAAAACTGCGGGATTTGAGGTACGATTTGCCCGGTCATCCTCCCTATTCTCTTGATTTGGCACCGTCAGACTTCCATCTGTTCCCAAATTTGAAGAAATTTGTTTCTGGGAAGCAGTTCGCATCCAATGAAAAAGTTATGAGGGCCGCACAAACTACCAGACTCTCACTTCCAGGAAGAAACGCTGGACCAAGTGTGTTGAAGTCAAGGGAGATAACGTAGAAAAATAAATTTTTTAATTGAAAGTCGCAGTCTTTCATTGTCAGGCCAAGAATTTTTCACCTTACCCTCGTGTGTAGCAGGAATTATTTCTTGCAGAAAGTTCATTGAATATACAAATCGTATGTAAATTAAGATTTAAAAAATGCATACAAATTAAGTTTAAATCGAGATTGTTGAATTTTTAAACATGGTATAGTTATTGATTACATGGAGGTTGACATAATAAATACTTGGGCAGGACCCACGGAACCCTTGGATATGGCCCACGGAACCACACGGTTCCGCGTAACCCAGTTGGTCTAGAATAACCTCAATATGGAATACATAACAAGGTATGGTAATTTCACACTTGAAGCGACGCCAAAGGAAAAAAGGCTATCACATAGTGGTGCTCTATGAGTACGTATGTATGACGTTGGGAGGATTTTAATAATCTCTTAAGAAACAGACACATTGCATTTATAGCATGCCGTACACATATGGAAAAAGGATGCTACATATAATACTCAAAACACATGAATTTATAACTAAAATACCAAATATATAAGATGACGCGCCAACGTCGCACTTGATACGCCACATATCAGCATAAACTGAAAAACTAAATATACGATAGCGCCTAAATGCGATTATTGGGCTATAACATAAATTGTACCTCTCTGAATCCTAAACTGCTGATGACATTCAAAATAAACTATAGAGATATTTTGATAAATGTTCACTAGAGCACAGTGCCATACATGTTTCCGAAGTAGCTTAGTGGAATAGGTCGTGGTTATTGCTTAAACCCTACGTAATAGGGCGCTCGCTGGAACTCACGAAAGTCAAACGTTCGGTAATTACATATGCCACTACGGCGCCACCTGTGTGTGTATGCACGCACCCACAACCACGCGCACGCAAACAACCCCTTCCTCCCACACCCACGCACGCACGCACATGTTATTAAAAGTCCTTTTAAAGTTCTTCCAGTAAGGCTAGTTTTTTCGCTGGTCCCGATAAACACGAAATTTCAACAATTTTTAATATGCTGTTGTGTGGTACATTTTCATTCTTGAAGTGGTTAAAAATCTCGACCCATTGTTTGTCAATAGAAACAGAAACTTCTTTCCACTCTTTTATTTTTTGATTGGTTGTATATTTTTGAATCCACACAATTTATCCAAAAAGCTCCGAATCATCTATATGAATATCAGGGTGTTGTTTTTGAAAAAGTTCTAATGAGTTTCCAACATCTGACTATAGAGGTTCTTTTTTTAGCAATACCGAACGAAACGCTTGCGAATCTTCAGTGTTGCGTCCGTTTATCCAAATAGGTTATAGAAGTAGTATAAAACATGGTTACTGACATTTTAAATTTAGTTACGGCTAGGTCTTCTCCTTCATTTACCAAAGCTACTATCATAGTGTTGGCTTGATTTGGCAAAAAGACTCCATTTTTTCGTACTGTTAATTGTTGCTTTAAATTTGATAGAACCATGTATACTTCTACCATTGAACAATTTTCGATTCCACTTGTAGCACACATTTATGAAGCGTAGAAGCTTGTGAGTGAAGAAACCATATCCAAACTTAAAAAAAAAAGGTGTTTTTAAAACTATCAAAAATCAATGTAGGACATTTATCTTGAGAGAGAAAGTAACTCTGTAACGGTTTGAACATTTTTAATATTCTCTCTATCAAAGGTAACAACACTAACCATCTGGTTGTACTGTATCCCAACAGTTTTTGGTATTCAACATTAACAAACTTCCAAAAATTTTTGAATTGTTCAACTTGAACAGTATACATGAAATATCCATAGATTTTCACAATAATGACTTCGATGTCTGCTTATGTTTGAATATTAGCAGCACAGTTCACCCCAACTAAAGGTCTTTTAAGTAACTGCTGAAATTTATGAAAGAGTTATTTTGACCATGTCTTGCTGCTCCTCCAAAATTGCAATTTATGTGGCCAACGCACATTGTTATTACTTTTGTTGTTAATTTGTATTTGTCAACCGTCTTTCATAGAATATTTTTACGAGTATAGGACACATTTTACGCTCCCATGATTTGAACAATCGGTATAGATTGTTACAAAATTGACCGTTCTAAAATCATTTTGTATGGAGCTCAATGATTCTTTTTGTAAAATATTACACACAATACTTTCAGATTTGGTTCTAGCACATGTAAGTTTTTGTTGGAAGCAACTTTTTTATTTTATTTTGCAACCCACAGAGTGAAAGGGCTGATTGCTATTGCTACTAATAGAAGCAGCAATATCTTTCCACCATGTGCAAGTGAAAACTGCACATTTTAAGCACTTTACATCACTATTTGAGGTTGTCTTTTTAATAAATGGATATTCACTTTCCAAATCGCTATTAAATGTACATTTCCTTTTCGGCATTTTCTAATTTTCTACCGTCCTAGATACACACTACACTACAACGATTCCTTATTTAAAAACAGTTCTTTATTAACATTTAACCTTAACTAAGAAACTATTTACACTATATTTATTTTTAGAAGTTAAAAATAAATAAATAAATTACACACGTTACATACATATCTACTTACATATCATTAAATTGTAGCATTCTCTTTTACCGTTTGTACTGTCCAGTGCCGTGTTCACGTGAAATAAACAAGCCTTTTTTACTCATTTTTAATTGACAGTAACGGAAAAAAATGATTCTTTGAAATAAATATTTTTGGTTTAGTACAGTTTTGTTTTATCAGTACCAATATTAAGGCATTTATTAATTGCAATTCGGGTTAAATAGAAATATACCTTCTTGACCTATCTTATTGTGTTTCATTGAGCGTAACAGAAAGTATCAGTGTTGTGTACTTCTTGTCAGGCCACATGTAATCAATGTCTTACGCGGTACCGTAAGTTATTTTTAATACAGGAGTTCTAATTTATTGCATTTGTTTGTAAGCCCGAAATATTAAAGCACGGCAAGTAAGTAACCTTTGTTGGAAAAGTGCACGTTCAAGTGCAAATATTCAAATCTAGGAGTATAGTCAGTAATACTTAAGTGAAATATAATATACAGTGCAATCGCTTTAATTTTGAGTAATATTACATTTCTAATATCGTCAGATTATCATTGTTTTTTTTAATGACTATTTCTAAGTTGAGTTACCATAAGACAAAGTTAAGTAGTGTAATATTAATCTAATAGTAAATGTTTACAAATAATTAACGAACTTTTATTAAGAAAGCTTAAAGCTTACATTTGAGCGAATTTCGTAAGCTGTTTGAACTGTTGAGCACCAAAATTAAAGTGAGCGGAACAATTTGTATACCTGTCTTATGCGAACGATCAGCCCGTATTCATGACGTTATCATGTTATAGACAGGTGGCGCCGTAGTGGCATATATAATCACCGAACGTTTGACTTTCGTGTGTTCCAGCGAGCGCCCTATTACGTAGGGTTTAAGTAAGAACCACGACCTATTCCACTAATCTACTTCGGAAACATGTATGGAACTGTGCTCTAGTGAGCACTTAACTTAACTTAACCTTCACGCAATTCCCTTGCGGGTAGGCAAAACAATCCCTGCCTCTTATTTATTTTTCATTCACAATCTTTCTCCATGCTTTCCTATCTCCGCATACCTCCCTAGCTTCCGTAAGATTCATAGTCTCTGACATTCCCATTTATTTTTAAAACTCCTTATCCTTTATCATAGATTCTACTACATCCAGCCAAGTTTTACGCGGCCTACCAGGCCCGGCCTTTCCCCTAACCTCACCCACATATATTTGTTTCGTTAATCTTGCGTTGTTCATTCTCTCAATGTGACCAAACCAACTTTTATATCTATCCATCATCGTCTTTTCCTCACCACACTCCGTCATTATACATTCATTTTTTATCTTGTCCCTTCTCGTTTTACCACATGCGCTTCTCCGGAATCTCATACCTACGGCATTTATTTTTCTTTCGTGCTTTTTTTGACATACGCATGTCTCACTTCCATACAGTACTGACGGGACGAATACGCCATTATAGATTGCTCATTTCGCAGCTAGGTTCATGCTTTCATTTCTCATTATCGTCCACATACTTCCATTCACTTTCCTTCCAGCAATGACCCTTCGTCCAATCTCGCTCTCAATTGTACCATTTGCAGTAAACATTCTACCGAGATATACCAGCTAGTCCACTTGCTCCACACTTTTCATCTTGCAGAGTAAATACTCTACTCTCTTTCCACCTTCCCGATTGAACACCACAATCTTAGTTTTGTTCACGTTTACCTTTAGGTCCATGCTCTCACAGACTGTATCAAACTTCCTTAGAGCGGTTTGCAGCTCATCCGCACTGTCACTTAATAAGACTGTCATCTGCATACACCAGAAGTCGTACATTTACGTCACCAACCATTACACAATTTGTATCATGCTTGTCTAAGACATTTATGCATGTATACATTGAACAACCACGGTGACATCAGACAACCTTGTCGCACTCCTTGCTCAATATTAAAGTATTCACTCACACCTCCTCTCACCTTAACACAAGCCCGACTACCGTTGTATACTGCCCTTATTTCATTTATTAGACCTTTATTTACGCCATATTCATTTAATATTTCCCACAGCTTCTCCCTATTCACTCTGTCATATGCTTTCTCCAGATCTATAAACGCACAGTACAACTTCCTTTTTACCTTTAAGCACTTTTTTGCACTTCCGAGACTAAAATAGATACTTTAGTCTCTGTCTACAGGGACTAAAGTGGGTCATTTATTCCCTAGGGATTAAATATGGACTGAACCCCCTAGAGAGTTCATTGACAGATGTCAAACTTCAAATATAAAAATCATTTTTAAAAGTAGGTACAATGATTTTTGGACATACTCACTTTTGTCATTAAAAATGTGTCATCTGAAGCGTCCTTTAGAAACGTATCAATCTGTTCTATAGTTAGTACCTTTGACTTCTTCGCTTTGTAACCAAAATTTTTCCTCTTCAGAAGCGTCGTCAATTTGTGGAATTTACTTATATCATTATGTTTAACGTTAAGCATAGTTTTTAACATGGAATACTGGGCCCACAATGTAGAAGTAGCAAATTAGTTTACCTTTTCATTAAAAAATACCAGCAAAGCATCTTCGTTAAAATTTGTAATTTTCTTTTCACAGCACCACTTTAAAAATATATCATACTCTTTATCGTAAATTTTACGAGTTTGGAAGGCAGTAAGTCTTCTAAAGCCTCTTCAGCAGCTTTTTCTAGATCAAATTCGTCGTACATATTTGTTACCCTTTTGTAAAAAATTTTTCAAATATGGCTACCGCTGTTTACTAATTCCCATGCTAACCGACTGTTGTTTTTTCAAATAGCAAGATTTCTAGATAATTTTATACAAATTTGTCACATTGACACGAACAAATTTGGAATTATTGTACATAAAAAATAAATACTTTGGAAGTGCAAAAAATAACGTATATACTTCGGGACCAAAGTGCAGCATTTAATCCCGCGAGTGGGGATTTAGGCACTTTGGTCCCGAAGTATATACGCTATTTTTTGCACTCTATATATAATATACTATTCGATCACCTGCTGGAGAGCAACCATCTGATCGACACATCCTCTCCCTGGCATGAAGCCACCTTGCACATCCCAAATCTTAGTTTGTGTAGTTTCTCGTACTCTATCAATCAATATTCTTCCAAATACTTTACCAGGCACCACCATACTTGAGCATTTCACCAGTGATTTCATCTACGCCTGCTCCCTTGCCGTTTTTCAACCTTCTTACCGTTTTCTGTACCTCATTTATTCCAATATCCTTCTCAGTTTCATACATCATTTCTTCTATATTCTCCTTATTTAACCCTTCAGTCTTACTTTTCTCACTACTGTACAGCTTTCCGAAATATTCTTGCCAGCATTTTCTCACTTCACAATCGTCCCATACTATTTCGTTGCTAGTATTCAGCACTCCTGCAGCGTTCTGTTTTGGGCCACGTTTTGTATTTTTGACCCATTTCCAGAAGAGTTTTTTTTCCTCAAAATCATTCTGTATTTTCTCTCCTTCCACAGCCATCACTTCCTCTTTACTTATTCTCACTGCCTCCTTCGCTTCTTTGTTTCTTAATCTGTACACCTCATACAATCGCTTCTTCTCAGTCTCATTTTTTGCAGCAATCATACATACTGCCTTTTTTACCGACTCATTCCATCAAGCACATTTTTTCTGTCTACCTACAGTCACTCTTCCACATATTCGCACGGCACAATTGGAATGTTAGATTTTAGAATTTGAAATTGCGAATGTAATGTACGAAAGACACCTGGATAATCTGTGTGTATCGGAGACAAAGCGCAAAGGAAAGGATGTTGTGGAGATGGACGATGGCAGCCTGGCACTATGGTCAGGAGTTGAGACGGAAGTGCATGGCGCAAAAGGAGTTGGGATGATCAGAAGTGAAAGAGCGAAAAGATGTGTTAAACAGTACGAACTGGTATCTCTCCGGGTAATATGGGTTAGAATGAAAGTGGAGTTTCGAAGAATTTTTCTTATTGCATGCTATGCACCGGTGAATGGAGAAAGAGACCAGGAGCGTGAGAACTTCTGGAATGAAGTAGAGAACGTGTTGAACGTATGTAAGCCAAACGAAAAGTGATGATAGTGGGGGATATGAACGGATGGGTGGGTGTACAGAGAGAACATAGTGAACGCGTTCTAGGAAAGTTCGGAAACCAAAGAGTCAATGAGAACGGTGAACACCTGCTGAACATCCGTGTGGAGAGAAGCCTGTTTGTATCCAATACGTGGTTTAAACATAAAAATGTGCGTATGTATACATGGCAAAGAGGTGAATCTAAAAGTATGATAGACTTGATAGTGTATGATGAACAGCTTAGAAACCTGGCGAAAGACACTAAAGTAATGCGCGGATTGGAGTGTGGATCGGGCCACTGTTTGGTTGTATCGAGAGTGTGTTTAGGGCAAAAGTGGGTCTGGATAAGGAAAGCAAACGTAGTACGAACGTCCAGAATTAGGGTTGACAAACTAGAGAATAATGGTGTGAGAATGAAATACGCAGATGCTGTGAGTAAAGAGTTGAATGTGAATGAAACAGTGTGGAACGAACAAATAAAAGACACTGACGTTGAAAGTGCATGGATAAGCTTGAAAAACTCTAGAGAGCATTTATCAAAATATCTCTATAGTCTATTTTGAATGTCATCAGCAGTTTAGGATTCAAAGAAGTACAATTTAGGCGCTATCGTATATTTAGTTTTTCAGTTTATGCTGATATGCGGCGTATCAAGTGCGACGTTGGCGCGTCATCTCATATATTTGGTATTTTAGTTATAAATTCATGTGTTTTAAGTATTATATGTAGCACCCTTTTCCCATATGTGTATGGCATGTTATAAATTCAATGTGTCGATTTCTTAAGAGATTATTGAAATCCTCCGAACGTCATACAAACGTACTCATAGAGCACCACCATGTGATAGCCTTTTTTGTCCTTGGATGTCACTTCAAGTGTGAAATTACCATACCGTGTTATGTATTCCATATTTCGGTTATTCTAGAGTAACTGGGTTTCGCGGAACCCTGTGGTTCCGTGGGGCCTGCCCAAGTATTTATTATGTCAACCTCCATATAATCAATAACTATACTATGTTTAAAAATTCAACAATCTTCATAAAAAGGGATAGTTAACATTGAATTTGTATTTTTATAATAAATGAACATTTATGATTATTTAACATTTCTTTCATACTCATTTTCCTTTGTAGCATTCCAAAATTAACAAAAGTAGTGATTTGATATTATATTTTCCTAACGGTTTCGTTGAAAAATATGCAACCATTAAGGGGTTACGCGCCTAAAAATAGTTTGAAGACCACTGCTCTAGAGGTAGCTGATAAATTAATACGTACTGGTACAGCACTACAATGTGCCACCCATTTTCGATCTTTACTGTTAAATAGCGTACCATGTGTGAGATTACGATGCCATTTCGCATATTCAATATTTCGGTAAATTCAGGGGTTACTAATAAATACTGATCGGTACAAATACGTACTAATACGGCACAAAAATGTGCCACCCTATCTTCCGTTTGCGCTGATACGTGGCTGCTAAGTGAGATGTTGGTACGCTATTTCATATATCCAATACGTCGGATAGTTTAGAGCTTGCTGATAAATGCTCAACAGCACGGATAATTACTAAAAACGTAACAAAATGTAGCGTTTTTTTCCGTTTGTGCTATCAAGTGGCGTACCAAGTGTGGAGAAGACAAGTCATTTCAAACATTTACCGTTATTTCAGTGGTTGCTAATAAATGCTCATCGGCACAAATACGAACTCATAAAAAACTAAAATGTACCATCGTTTTTTCCGTTCGTAGGTATACGTAGCGTACTACGCACGACATTTTAAACATTCAATATTTCGATTATTTCAGAGGTTGCCAATAAATATTCATCGTAAGTAAAAAAAGTTTACCTGCTGATCAAATTTGACCCGGACTGGTCCATTTAAACATCCGCGGGTAAACTGAATTCTAAAATTTTTTTTCTAGGTTGATACAACTTTCTTAGACATTCGTGTGAATTTTGAGCGGGATACGTCAGTTAATGTGTGTTTGGCAGCCATTTGTTTACGACGCGAAAATTTTGTCTGGCGATTTTTATTATGGAAAGAAAAATTGATCGAGTTTACTTGAAATTTTGTGTTTCCAATGGAATTACAGCTACGGAATCATTGAAAATGTTGAAGAAGTGCTTTGAGGAGTCTGCTCTATCGAGAACGCAAGTATTTGAATGGCATAAAGCATTCATTGAGGGTGGTAAGGTCGTAGAAAACTAGCCAACTGCGAGTCGTCCATCCACCTCTGTTAACGACGATATCGAAAAAGTGAAAGAAATTGTGCTCGAAAATCGTCGTGTTGGCATTAGAGAGATAGTTTCCAATGGAATTACAGCTACGGAATCATTGAAAATGTAGAAGAAGTGCTTTGAGGAGTCTGCTCTATCGAGAACGCAAGTATTTGAATGGCATAAAGCAATCATTGGTGGTGAGGTCGTAAAACTAGTACTGCAGTCGTCCATCCACCTCTGTTAACGACGATATCGAAAAAGTGAAAGAAATTGTGCTCGAAAATCGTCGTATTGGCATTAGAGAGATAGCAGAGGCTCTCAAAATCTCTTATGGATCGACACATTTTAGTTGATGTTTTGGATATGAAGCGCATCGCCGCCAGACTAGTACCGAAAGAACTGAATTGTTTACAAAAAAAACGTCGAGTAGAGGTCGCAAAACAGATGCTGGCTAAGGTAGCTGATGACTCTACATTCATCAAACGCATAATTATTGGTGACGAGATGTGAATTTATGAATATGACGTGGAAACTGCCCAACAATCTAGCGCCAAAAATGAGCCGAAACCGAAAAAACCACGTCAAAGTCGGTCGAAAATCAAGGTGATGCTCATCGTTTTCTTCGATTACCGTGGTGTGGTTCACCATGAATTCGTTTCAGAGGGTCAAACAGTCAATCAAGAATACTACTTGGCCGTTTTGAGGCGTCTACGTGAAGCAATTCGTTGTAAACGGCCGGATTTGTGAGCAGACAATTAATAGATTTTTCACCACAATAATGCGCCGTCACATTCCAGCCTGATTGTGGTTGAATTTTTGGCCAAACACGAAACAAAAGTCATCGCTCAACCACCGTATTCGCCAGATTTTGCTCCCTGACTTTTTAATGTTTGAAATTCGCTAAAGGAACTACATGCCATCCCGGCCAAGCCTATAAGAAGTATGGAAAATTGGATTAACCGTTGGCATGCTTGTATTGTCTCAAAAGGAGCCTATTTTGAAGGCGATAATAAAGATTTGTATTAAAATACATAAAAATGTTTTTTTTTAACCAATATGGGTCAAATTTGATCAGAGCAGTATAATTAATCAACTGGCAAAGTGGTACTATCAAAATAAAAAAAAAGATTAGAAAGGTGCGTTACCAAATAAATAAATCAATAAATAACTATATAATAAATATTAGCAATATGTACAAATACTTAGATCTCAACATATAGATAAAGTGGCAAGTGCTAATATAACTTATCATTGTCAATGAAGTCGATATCTCTATCTTGTCGGGAAAAAATATAAATGGAAAACTTTCAAAATAATAAGTAAAATAATTACATTATTCAACATTAAAAGGATTAAGTTTGGAGTAAAACAGCACATGTCAATAACATGAAAACATTACACCGACCTAATAACTATTGAAGGGAGTATACAAAAGATCAAAAAAAAAAAAAATTCTTAAAACAGGTCTTCATAAGACATAAAGACGGAACTGTCGTAATACGCGACAGTTCATTGTTTTTTTTCTTGCGATTCGAAAACTACGGTCCTATATGAAAAATATTGCCTATTGTAGGTATAGGTATACAGTTTTCTTCGGACATACAGTTAGAATAATTGGATAAAGTAAAATGTAGAATTTATTATGCACGTTTTATTTGTACTTCGTTTTTAATGCATAAGAGCGCATTTATCGCACGGCGGCGTGTTTTCTAATGTACGAGTGCGATAAAACTTTCTTATACTATTTTGTCTATTTTGCGTATTTATGTTGAAATTCCCATTGTGTCCTTGTAATTTGTAAGATAAAAGCACCTAAAATGAGCCACGCACCAACAATGAGTCAATGAAAATAAAATCTAAAAAACAAGCATTCCGGACATTGAAGTCTCAGTCTCATTTTTTGCAGCAATCATTGCCATGTACGCATCTTTTTTCTTACTTACTGCCTTTTTTACCGACTCATTCCACCAAGCACATTTTTTCTGCCTACCTACAATCACTCTTCCACATATTCGCACGGCACAATTGACAACAGAGTTTTTCAAGCTTATCCATGCACTTTCAACGTCAGTGTCTTTTATTTGTTCGTTCCGCACTGCTTCATTCACATTCAACTCTTCATTCACAGCATCTGCGTATTTCATTCTCGCACCATTATCCACTAGTTTGTCAACCCTAATTCTGGACGTTCGCACTACGTTTGCTTTCCTTCTCCACACCCACTTTTGTCCTAAACACATTCTCGCTACAACCAAAAAGTGGTCCGATCCACACTCCGCTCCGCGCATTACTTTTGTGTCTTTCACCAGGTTTCTAAGCCGTTCATCATACACTATCAAGTCTATCATACTTTTAGATTCACCTCTTTGCCATGTATACATATGCACATTTTTATGTTTAAACCACGTATTGGATACAAACAGGCTTCTCTCCACACAGATGTTCAGCAGGTGTTCACCATTCTCATTGATTCTTTGGTCTCCAAACTTTCCTAGAACGCGTTCACTATGTTCTCTCTGTACACCCACCCATCCGTTCATATCCCCCAATATAATCACTCTTTCGTTTGGCTTACATACGCTCAACACGTTCTCCACTTCATTCCAGAAGTTCTCACGCTCCTGGTCTCTTTCTCCATTCACCGGTGCATAACATGCAATAAGAAAAATTCTTCGAAACTCCACTTTCATTCTAACCCATGGAGATACCAATTCGTATTGTTTAACACATCTTTTCGATCTTTCATTTATGATCACCCCAACTCCTTTTGCGTCATGCACTTCCGTCTCAACTCCTGACCATAGTGCCAGGCTGCCATCCTCCATCTCCACAGCATCCTTTCCTTTGCGCTTTGTCTCCGATACACACAGAATATCAAGGTGTCTTTCATACATTACATTCGAAATTTCAAATTCTTTACCATGCATGCCTCTAACATTCCACGTACCGACTCGCCATTCATTCCTTGCACAGTCGTCAGCAACGGGGCCTGTCTGTTTCGACCTTGACCGCCCCTTGTAGGCAGGTCGATCGGAGGCAATTGTATTGTTTTCTTGAGTAATACCCTAGCGAGCAGACCGGTTACTGGCCAAATCGTGCCCCGGACAATGTAGCATTCCCTGCTAACGGTATCGTCCTACTACCGGACAGTTATGTCTACTGTCACGACATAATAGATAGATATAAATAATAGATCGTATACTTACTGTATGAATCTCAAAAATGTACATATACATGTAAATTTTGTTTTTCTTCTTACCTACCTTTCAATCACACCACGCGTTTCAACCATACTGCTCTATACGCGATTCCTGGTTTTGCGCCCCTCGCCAGACTTGCTGGTATTTATTAGCGACCAAACGCTTCAATTATTATTTATTTATTTTTTATTTTTATTTTATTTATTTACTTATTTTATTTATTTATTTATTTTTTTTAGCTTTTCGAGTTATAGTTATTTCAATGTCATTTAATATTTATTTATCAAATCAGTTTTATTATTGTCGCGAGCCGTGATACTTAAACAAATATTTTATTAGTTCTCTATGAATTCATTGTTACTGCAACAATGTATAAGGTACCTGTTCGGGTCCACTCCTTAGACAAAAGGTTTTCGTTTGCTTTATAATTTTTTAAAGTTAAAGTTTTAACAATCACATGGGTTTAATAGAGCCGTATTTTTCGTAAATACTGTAGCAATCCTAAACGTTATTTCGCGCCTATTTCAATTCAAGAGCCTTTTACTGGTTAGATTATCATTATCTTTGTTTATTATTAATATTCAAACCGCTGGGTATAAAAACCTGTTCAAACGCTTACCCTTATTTAATTGATTTAGAAGTTGTCATTTAACATTTATTGACATGTATTTAACTGAAAGCTACTTATTTAACTTAAAAGTACGATAATCTTTTATGTCTAAATTTTTATTACAAAAAAACATTTACAATTTACCCGCTTTCTTTTGATAGATAATCAATAAATCAATAAAAAATTAAACAAGTAGTAGTTCGCTATAGTTAGAATAATATATATAACCTCAATAATTAACACTCAGACTTAGCCAACAAATTTACAGTAATGAATTTCTCAACGATAATGAAGGTTGTATTTTACACAATAAAACTGTGAAAGTCCTAATAACACCTTATTTTGAAACAAAATAAAGAAAAAATCGTCTATACAGTTTTTAGTGTCGTAATCATTATAATACATTAATCGGGAATAAATCTATACAAAGATAGATCATGGTTATTTCGACATACACCTAAATGTTTAGATTTAGAATTATTGTTGCATTCAATTCAAAAGTTCTACACTGTTGGAAAGACAGCCGTTCTATGTGTGAAACCAATCCTTCAATTAACATGATTTCTCCTTTTGCTGTGATTTACAAGTAGCTGATAAAACCCAGATGGTTACTGTAAAGGTGACACAAATAAACCATTAGCAAATTCAGCACAATACAAAGCATTACTCCAATATAAAGTAGCGAATCACTGTTTGCAACAAAATTCTCTGAAACTCGCAACGATTTTCAAAAATTTAATACCATCATTAAACTTTATTTCTATTAATTTAAGAAACGAAGATTCCCGCCCCGGTTCAGCCAGCCCGATGACTTTGTCAAGCAGAAAAGGGCGAAGACACCGAGTTATCGCCCGCCACCGCCGCCCCCGACGAACAACACGTTTCATCCAAAAAAAGGTCAAATCAGTCACAGAACAGCTATTTCTAACTCGTTCATACTTCCTCTTATCTCAAATGTACAAAAAAGAAAGTTAAGTTTAAGAAATTCAAAAATTATAAAAATATACGATAAAACATTTTCTGATTGTGAAAAAAATACAATCCAACCTGACAAGATTTTCTCTTTGTATAGTATAATTTAATAATTTTTAAACAGAATAACACCAAATTCAGTTTAAATTATTAAAATGACAGATAAATTTTAAATGCATTAATGAAAATGAAGATTACTTATCATTTTTCAAACATGAAAACGATGGCCGAGGTATCTGTTTATATACACATTAGTCATCAATTAATTAAATTAGACTTAATTCATTACCTGCAAAAAACTTTCATAAGAATACATCTAAAATGTAATAGTCATTAATGAAGGCTTCTTGGTTTTTTCAATAAAATAATTTTTTTTCAAAATATTCACACACGCCCACCCACAGACACGCACACTCGCTCTTTACACGCTCACGCGAAGCCCAAGCGGAACACTCGTGAACACACACATACACACGCACGCACACGCGCGCGCACGCACACGCGCGCGCACGCACCCACACACCCAAACACACACGCACGCACCCACCCGCCCTCCCGCGCGCGCCCACGCACACACACACGTGCGCGCGCAAAACCCGCACGAAACCCACAAGGAACACACACATTAAACCTCAAGAACGCACATATCCACCCGCCCACTTACTGCAGAGTCACTCGAGAAAGATGCGTCTGAAGTAATGGTCTGTGTAGTCTGAAAAACTCCTGACAATTTCCACAATTCTTTTTCACTGAACAAATAAAAACTGTGTGCTGTGTCCAGTTTTTTCAGGATAACATATCATCTAAGTAACTGAACATAATGAATTTGATTGTTCTAGGTTTTTAACAACAAATGGTATGTCAGTTTGGGTCTGAGCATCTTTCAACATTAACTAAAAAACAGGAACATAAAGTGAATGTCATTAATCGGTAAATGTATTAATTAATATTTGAAACTACATGCATCAGCTAGTCCCAATATGAGTGCAACCTGGAATACATATTACATTAAAAACCATTCACTTTTATCATTAAAAACTAATTATGTGATGGATGGATTTGTTCAAAAGAACGTATGTTTATGAATGCTTACGTTACGGTTTATGATTATTAATAATATCGCCTTCAAACATTGAATACAATTTTGTAAAAAGTACATGGAAGACCCTTATTTAACAGTAATATGGTAAGGTATTCAGATTCTTGCATTTTATTCTTAAAAGTTGTTCACTTTTAGAAAAAAAACAATAGATGCTACGTAAGCAAAAGTAGTGCGGAAAATAGCGTTTTACCTCAGAACTAATGTGCACGTTAACCCCTCGGGTTATTTTGTCACTAAATGGGGTTTTTGTAAGACATAACCAAATTTTACACGAAAAACCACTAATATCCATTTTCATTCTCGATGCTGATGGAAAGTGACTTCCAATTTACACAAATAAATCGTTTCGGAGAATAAACTACCCAATAAAAATATCAGGTAAATAGTTCTTTCTGGAAAAAAGTAATTCAAACGCCGAAAATTATGCTGCAGACCGAAGAAAAAAGCGCAAGGAATAGAATATTTTTTTAATTCTTAAAAAATGGATCAAAAATGAAATAAGAACCTATCAAAAAATTAAAACCGTGTAGCATACATGCTCCGAATAATATACATATCAATTTTATAAAACAATTATAACACAACAATTATTATCTTATGTGACGACTGTATCATCTAATAATTTTTGTTCCTTTGGTATGAAACAAAACATCACACAAATTCGGGTTTTCAATCTTTTTACTTCATTTTACGATATTTCCCGCTAAAAATGTTTGATGGGAAGTAAATATGAAATTCGGATTCAGTGCCCCAAAGAACATAATTCAATTTCGTCTATTTTGTCTAATTTTTAATAGTCAAAGTTCATGTTTACCTTCCAACCTACATATACATATGTAGGTATAAAAGGTTATGCAATCAATTTTTTTTCACTATCGCTAAATCGACTTTTTAGTTCATTTTACTACGTTTGGCCAAGTTTCGCCAAGATCGGCTACGATGTCGTGTGTCTGTCCGTGTGTCGGTGCGTGCCCGTGCTTGTATGGGTGTCTGTGCATGTGTGCGGGTGTGCGTGCGCGCTCGTGCGTGCGTGCGTGTGTAGTGTGGGTGGATGTGGGTGAGTGCGCGAGTGAGTGTGCATTAAATACCTTTTTATATTTCGGAATGTAACAAACGAAAAACTCCGTACAGAACACACAGCCATATTTCACATTCTTTAGACACAAATATTTTCCGTGTCATTTCAATTAAAATTTTAAGCGATTGTAATAATTTCAGCTGTGGTTGGAAAGATAAAAACGGTATCAAGAATTTTCGGTGTATCAAATGTGGTTTTAGTTGACCGCAAATTTGAAGTATCTAATCACTGTATTTGAGCATTCACTATCACTATCGTTCTCGTTATATTAAGTAAACCAGTTAAAATTTAAATTTTAATTAATTCCAAATTTGAGGTAATTATTCTATATCGTCATATGTTTACTTGCACGTGAAAACATTTTTAAATTGCATAAATCGTTTTATAAGATGCTTGAAAAACACGCTTGAGAAGAATTAGTTATTAGACCTTAAACTTTTTTTTAAATAGGTAACGTTAACACAATATAAGTAATGTCGTTTTTACGTGTTTACTTGTTTGCGTATGTGTTTGCTACTAGTTTTTCTACATGTTTTAGTTTATTTGGCGTTTACTTGATTGTTAGTTTGCACCGAGCTGGTAGTTCACAGTGGTAAAACGATCTGCTTAGCATTTGGGAGGTAATGGCTTCGATTCCCGTTACCATCTGTCTGGTATTAATTTTTTTCAGATGGTATTTCTCACATATAACAGAATGATCACGTACGACTATTTAGACGAATACTGGAGTAGTAACTTCCCCCATTACAACCCTAACTCCGTTCCTTCCGATCCTAGTCTGACCGCACATATCCTCAATACCACCATGCATATATACTTAATGAGTGTATATTGGAAATCCATCACTTGTGGCTGAAGAAGCTTCCCCCTTGGGGAGAGAGCGAAATAAGTTAACTTTTCTGTACGATTTAGTTTCTTTGTTGTTTTCTTGCGTTTTTCTGAGATATTTTCAATTTAATAACAGAAATAGATTTTTTTAAAAACTTCTATTATAACAAGTTAGCCGTGAACAAATAAAAGTGTGACAAATTATTATAAAAAATTCAAAAATCAACGGCTATTAAGACAAAATTCTTATAAAATTAATCAATTTCATAACAAATGTTCAAAATGTCTACCGAAAACATCAATACAGCATTGCAATCGATCTTCAAATTCTCGACTGACATTTCTACATTAATGCTCTTGAACGCTTCTCGTATTCTATTCTTCATATCATCTTGTGTGGTTGGAGGTATTTCATACACACAGTTTTTCACATAACCCCACTTGAAGAAGTCAATTTTACTTAATTCTGGTGAACGAGCTGGCCATGCAATAGGTCCTCCTTTTCCCACCCATCTTACAGGAAAATGAGTATTAAGATGATTATGAATTAATCTAGTGTGATGTACCGGAGCTCCAACGTGTAACAACTACATTCTTTGACGAATGTTAAGCGGAACGTTTGCCACCAGTAACAGTAAATGATTTTCTAAAAAGTCCAAATAAACCTAACCATTTACTGTTCCATCGAAAAAATGTGGTCCAATTACGTGATCTCCAACTATACCACCCCACACATTCAAAGACCACCTAGTTTGATTATGAGTTGCTATAAGATGGGAATTACTCGAAGAATAGTAATGGAAATTGTGTCTATTCACAGTTTCATTTTTATGAAACGTGGCTTCGTCTCCAAAGAGGACGAAATCAAAGAAATCCGCCTGATTGTGGATTTGTTGTTGAGCCCATTCACAAAAAGCAACCCTTTTGGGATAGTCATCTTCGAGTAACTCTTGATGCAACTGGATATGGTATGGATGCATCTCATTTTTACGCAGTATTCTTCGGACCGATCTGTCACTAATATCATGCTGACGCGAGATTTCACGTGTACTAACATGTGGATTATGCATAACTTCAAGCATCATGTTAAATTCATTTTCCTCGTTAAGTTCTGTCCTTTCCTTTTTTTCATAAACTACTGAACCCGTACGATTAAAACGATTTACTAACCTTTCCAACGTTATTTTATCGGGTTGGCTTCGTACGGGTTTGTAAATTCTTTGTGATAATAAACAATTTTTCATACATTCTCCCAGTACCCTTATCATGTCTGTTAATTCCTCCAGAAAAGTTCACTTCAAACAGTATTTAAGTGTTTACAAATTAATAAACACTACACAATCTCAAAGAAGTTGGTTAAATGACAAGCTACTAATTATTACTGAATAATATCTATCAGTCATTTGTTCACGGCTTAGCCCAGGAATTTTAGGAAAATTTCCGCATGACCTCGAAAAAATAATGCAATCTGCAAATTTGGAATTTGGTACTTTTCGGTACCCTGAACAACATATCAAAAGTCCTAAAAATCCAATGTGGCGTCACTGTTTTATGACGTCATCAAGATGGCGTCCGACGTCTATGTTACAAAACCGGATAACTCGGAATCTACTGAACCAATTTTGATTTCAAGCACAATTCGAAAGCTATAATTATGCTCTACACTTTATGTAATAACAGAAATTTGCGTAAAATCATAATTTAAGATCTACAGCCAAAAATATGAAAATTGGTGGCCCAATTTGTATATCTTGGTTTATAACTAGAAAACTATAAAATTTATGTGAAAGTACGTTGAAATAAATTTTACAGAGAATATTTTACCTTTCGAATGAATGCGCGTTTGTAGAAATCGCTTGGTTAGATACAGAGATATTTCGGTTTATCGGTTTGCGGTCCTTCACTGTCATACGTATGTTATAATACAGGTAGGTATTATACAGTTGTACTGTGATAAAATAAATGCTTTTTAATTTTGCTTTAGAGGAAATTTACCGGGTATTAAATTTGCACCTCGTGAATTCCTTTTAAAAATGTTTTAATTTTATTAAAAATTTGCGTAAAATCATAACTTAAGAGCTACAGCCAAAAATATGAAAATTCGGGTGCCCCAATTTGTATATCTCGGTTTATAATGATAAAACTATAAAATTTATGTGAAAGTACGTTGAAATAAATTTTACAGATAATATTTTTACCTTTCGAATGAATGTGCGTTTGTAGAAATCGCTTCGTTTGATTCCGAGGAAAACGACGTTATTCGTCTATCTGTTTGACGTACTACTAGTCACAACGTGTTTGAGCGCCTCCAACTCGTAACACTGTCTATTAATTATATGAGCGCAGTTTTCCCAATATAACAGTCATATAATATTAAGGAAATGGAATTCAATTGCCTCCACTGTAAATCGTCTCTTAGCATAGGCCATGTGGTTACCGTGAGCAGAGGTATAGATGGTCTCATCAAAGCGAGCGAAAGGCGTAATGATGGATTGCTTGACACTTTTAAAAGATACAAAGTGAGAAATCTACCGTAAGAGTGCATGTGAAATGTCGGTACGTATTTTTTTAATTCAAATGTTTATATACTGCAGTATTATATTATAACATAATAATATCAATAAATAATTCGATTTTATGCAAATGTATTGCGACTTTTATTTTAGGAAACAGTACACGCATCCAAACATTTATATGAAAGACTTTATTCCAAATGAACTTGCAAGTACCTCTCAAAGTGATCAGGCTCCTAATAAATTGCGTTCTTCAATTCAGTCTTTCATAATTGAGAGATTGCCTATTTTGTGGAGAGGAAGCTTCCGTGCAGAAAGAGAAAAGAAAGAATTTATATAGACGGATCATTCACGAAGTCACGACGATTCCTTACAAGAACACAGTCATTAAACAGGCAAATGATAGGAACGATGAGTGGGTGAAATAGTGCGCGCTCGCGTTATGAGCGTACAAGATCTAGTGGCAGCCGAGACAAAGTTCCACCAACTATGCAGTCTCAAATTTTTCACAAAGGTATTGTAATCATAAGTAATATAAATTAGTCATTAGCATATAATGATGTACATATTTATTGATTTCATTTCACTTTTATTATTGTTATTAGGGGTTCAACTCAATAGTACCACCGATGGACGGGAAGACCAGTTGATTCAGAAAGCACATATCTTTCATGAGGCTTCTAGAGTTTGTCGAGAAAAGTGATGAATGTCAGTTCTCGTTAAACGAGTTGACAGATATTATGGGCAATGGTGAAAAATACACCGGGCGTCATCTGAAAGACAAGATTCACAAGCATTACGGCGACTCCGTGTTTATTACAGAAACTCCTGGAAAACTTCTGTATTTAATTTCAAGGGATCGGCAAGTGCAGTTATCCACGACAAATGGTATACTCAGCGCAAAACTTCCGAAGCAGATGAAAGACTAAAATTGTGAAAACTGCGGCAGCTATCATACGCGAGGATATTCGCGGCAAACTTTACCAGTTTGATTCGTACATATCGAGTGATGAGGAGCTTGATGACTTGTCTTTGCTTCCTGATACCCTCCAACTCCTATTAGAAACAGTAGTTACAACTAAGGCTAAAACTGATGTCGCTGCACGACGCAAGAGAGCGGGTATTGGGCAAGCTATTGTTGCTGCCTGCAGACCTCGATCTTTTGTATCACCAATTCTTCTGGGAATTGGCGTTATGCCCACAGATACTTTGCATCCAGAGATCTTGTCAGCCGACTGAGCAAACTGTCTTTCTCTGTAGAGTACTCAGAAGTAAAGAGGCAAGTTTAATATTCTTTTTTTATTCAATACAAGTAGTACCCTAGAAAAACTTCCAGCTACGTAATTACCAGTTGGATTTACTATTAGGTAGTTATTCGTTTTTCCACCTGGTAAAATTCTAGTTTGAATTTTCGAGGCTATTCATAAACTTAAAATGAACGAATATTTATTTATTGCAGGTATGAGTACTCGGTCATGGCAAAGCAAGAGTCGTCTCAAGAAGAGCAGAGAAGTGAAGGCGCTTTTCTTCAGTATGCTTTCGACAATGCCGACTTCAATGTCAGGACTTTAACTGGACACGGCACATTCCACAGTATGGGAGGCGTGCGATTTACAACAGCCCGAAACAACCCGCTCAGCCAGTCTCTCGCATTTTGAACCTCCGAATGCTGCATCCATTGCGGCTAAGGGAGTGATGCCTGTAACATGGTACAATAAGCCATCCAAACCAGGTCTTAAATCTATTACGGTCCGGGCATTGAAGGCAATCTCTGAAGACTTGAGAGTCGGTGATGGCTGCTCTAACTGTGGACAGTCTATGTGCAGCAGGACACTGGACTGGTGTACCATTGCCGCTGTCCTGGCATGGTATGATGAGGAAATATATAATTCGGGTGCAGTTAGTTGCACGCGAACTCAAATCGACGCCTTGCCGTTCATTAACTTGGACCCCGGAAATCTAAGCACCATTTACACAGCTCTTTTGTTTGCGGAGGACGAGTGCAGGAAACACGGTCAAACGAGTTGTTTGGTCACTTTTGATCAACCTTTGTATGCCAAAGCGTCGGAAATCGTTGCGGCGCACCTCCTGGAGAGTTGGATACGGTTGTTGTTCGCCTTGGTGGGTTCCACCTTTTAATGTCGTACATCGGCTCAATTGGATATATAATGGCCGGAAGTGGTCTGGAAGAACTGTGGGAACAGCTGTACGCCAAGGCTTCGGTTACTCATATGATTTCAGGTCACGCTTATCTGTGCTTAAGAGCACACTTTCTAACAGAAAATGCGCTTATTTCAATGATATTGGACGATTGCAAGAATCTAAACGTCACGAAAGACAACTTGAAGCTATTGCTCTTTGAAGTAATGGACGGAAAGAAATCTGAGCAGCAGCTCACCGAATCAACGCATTACATGACTTTCATCTCGCACTCGAAGAACAGAAGCAGGTTGTAGCACAGTTAGGCCCCACTGCAAAACTGTGGACACTCTATCTTAGAATGGTAGAACTGATTCGCTTATTTCTGCGAGCGGAGCGCACTTCTGACTTGGTCTTACATCTTCAATGTATCAGAGAAATGCTACCGTACCTACACGCTGCGGGGCATTTTGCTTATGTGAAGTCAGCTCACTTATACCTACAGCAGATGGACGATCTGGAATCTAAGATGCCACGTGAGGAGTATTTGATGTTCGTAACAGCTGGATATTACACCATTCTACGTAACAGCGATTTCTGCTCATGCGTGTCACTGGATATGGCGATTGATCAGAACTTGATGCGTCTCCTAAAGGTCCAGGGTGGGCTTACACATGGCCGTGGCATATCCGTCTCTCAGCTTGCATATTTCGTTCTCTCTTTTCCCGGATGTGTAAACCTATGCGAAGCAGTGGAGCGACTGACTGGACTTGCCAGAGCCTGAACAGAACAGCACGTAGAACTGAGACTCACGTCGATCATCAGATGCAAAGGCAACCGCTGCATTCCGCTCATGGTTTTCCCAACACTCTCCGTGGACTGAATCCACGTGCCTTCGGTCATTGTCTTCAGGAGTCGTCGCTGATGATAAAATCAATTGTCACAACGCCTTGCAAGTAGGTAGCAACGCTATTAAAGCGATGGTGGAAGTAACTTTGGTGCCGTCAAACTGTCACGAAAGAACAGAGTGCTCCCTTTGGCAGCTGTGAACAGGCGCGTCGTTATTCGGGACGAAGTTGTGGCAGTCAATTCTCAGCAGCTTTTTTTACGCATTGCTTGGGTTATAAACAACAGCTCTGTCGATCTTATGCATTTCCTGAAGTACGAATTGGCTCCAAGACCACCAGCACTGTTCGACGACGTCTCAATGCGGAAAACTGCCAAGTCAAGTCTTCTTGAACTTTTCAAGTCTTCGGAAGCCTTGCGAAATGCCAGAACATTCTGTGGTCGTTATTGACGGCGGATATCTGCTCCAAGCCCTAGTGTGGCCTAGGCCAGCAACATTTGGAGCCGTGGTAGAGTCGTATCGAAAGTATATAGTACGACATTACTCCTATTCCGCGGTAGTTGTATTCGACGGTTACGGCGAAGTTCAGTCTACAAAGAGCGAGGAACAAAGCCGCCGCGCATCACGAAGAACATCCCCAAATATGATCTTCGATTCAAGTACCACTGTCACGGTCTCCCAAGGTGACTTCCTGGCCAACGGTCAAAACAAATCCAGACTGATCTATTTGCTGTCGGAGAGTTTCCGGGCAAACGGACTGAAAGTGCGGCAAGCAAAAGCAGATGCAGACACCCTTATTGTCCGAACAGTTCTTGAAGAAGCTGCAATAGGCCATAAGGTCATAGTTGTGGCAAATGACACAGATGTTGTCTCCATGTTGGTAGCTAGAGCCGAAGAAGCTAATGATATTCAAATCTTGAGCACTGCATCTAAAAGTAATAATAAGCTCTACATCGTAAGGGAAATATAGGAGAACTGGGATGCAAGAAGGATTTCATTCTCTTCGTCCACGCCATAACAGGTTGTGATACAACTTCGGCTCTGTTCGGCAAAGGAAAGAAGAAAGCAATGAAGCTCTTGGACAATGAAAGTTCAGAGCATCGCTGCCGTCTTCAACGACCCGTCTGCTCAAAAGGATAAAATCGTAGATGCAGGTGAACAATTTATAATCAAGCTGTACACAACTGAGAAGTTCTCAAGCCTAGACGAACTCCGTGGTCGCATCTATGCCCGCACTCTTGCGAGACAAGCAGTCACAGCATCCTTCGAACTTGCAACCCTGCCACCTACTAGCGCGGCTTGTGAGCAGCACTCCTAAGAACCTACCTACAGGTAATATATAAGTACAGATGATAAGCGACTATTTGGTTAAATCGTTATTATACAGTATTTACATTATGTTCATTTAATAATTATAATATGTAAATTTTCAGTTTTAAATTATATTACATTAAATATATTATGCTATGTTTCAAGGTTCAAGAATGGCACGATAATCCTCTTCGCCCTACAGATTGGGGATGGAACACGTCTGGTCAGTCATTAGTACCCATCACTACGCATCTTGCCCCTGCACCTGAGGACCTTCTTCACATGATTTCGTGTGCCTGCAAGGCTGACTGTGGCGTTCTATGCTCCTGCCGAAATGCTGGTCTGAGTTGCTCAATGATGTGCACACTGCAGGGCAGAAGCTGCTACAATGTCATCAACAGAAGAAGATGAGGAGGAAGAGGAGGAGACGTACAAGGTCCTAGTAACGTGTAGTTAAATGGCAAGTTTACTAACTGCCTAATTGAATAATGTTTTCTTTTGCATTGTGGCCCTGTAGTAATATTACCTACACTGAAAAATAATATTTTTAATAAAATAAAACATTTTAAAAGGAATTCACGAGGTGCAAATTTAATACCCGGTAAATTTCCTCTAAAGCAAAATTAAAAAGCATTTATTTTATACACAGTACAACTGTATAATACCTACCTGTATTATAACATACGTATGACAGTGAAGGACCGCAAACCGATAAACCGAAATATCTCTGTATCTAACCAAGCGATTTCTACAAACGCGCATTCATTCGAAAGGTAAAATATTCTCTGTAAAATTTATTTCAACGTACTTTCACATAAATTTTATAGTTTTCTAGTTATAAACCAAGATATACAAATTGGGCCACCTGAATTTTCATATTTTGGCTGTAGATCTTAAATTATGATTTTACGCAAATTTCTGTTATTACATAAAGTGTAGAGCATAATTATAGCTTTCGAATGTGTGCTTGAAATCAAAAATTGGTTCAGTAGATTCAGAGTTATCCGGTTTTGTATCATAGACGTCGGACGCCATCTTGATGACGTCATAAAACAGTGACGCCCACATTGGATTTTTAGGACTTTTGATATGTTGTTCAGGATACCGAAAAGTATCAAATTCCAAATTTGCAGATTTGCATTATTTTTTCAAGGTAAAAATCTAATATGCCTGGGCTAGCTGACTTGTTATAATAGAAATTGTTAAAAAATCTCTTTCTGTTATTAAACTGAGAATATAATTCACATGTCATATGGTACATTTTTTATTACTTTCATTGGTTAAAATACAAAAACAAAAGCGCAGAATAGGCTATCAAATCGGTGATAATTTTATCACCGCATGTTGACTGTCACATGATTTTAATGAATAAAATAATTTACTGTCAAAGTGACAAAAAGTTTCAAAGAAATAAATAATTGTATTGATTATCTTGCAGCTGTAATATTTACTATCAAAGTGACAGATCGTTTAAAACTGTAAACTTTAAAAAATATATTCTCTATTAACGTTCATTATATTCTCTTACCAAATATAACACGTGTTATGATTAATAATCGATGATACCACTCGTTAAAACCTGTAGAAAATTTTCATCGGTTTTAACTCGAGCTATCACCGATGATAATCATAATACTAGTTATATTATCCCCGAAGATATCTCAGAAATTAACGTTTCTTAGCTATAGAGAGTGCTTAATAAAAATGAAAGAACATAAAGCGTATTTTCACTTTTTAGAATAAAATACAGGGTGATTAATTGGAAAAAATTGACGTCAGCATTTAGCATACCACCGCCATCTTGCAATTTTTTTAATGACAACCTAGGTTGAGTGATATATCACCGAAAATCTTATTTTTTCCTATTTGGTAATGTACCACTATACTACGAAATGTTTTATAAAATATCAGTTTTGTTAATCTATTTTTTGTAAAATAAAGTTTTCTTTCAAATTACATTTTTTATATTTTTGTTAAATTTCTTTCATAATTTCATACTAAAGTGGTACATGGCCAATGTTTTTGCAAAGAGAGAAAAATAAGCTTTTCTGCGACGGTACGCTAAACGCTGACGTCAAAAAAATTCATTCAACGTCCTACAATTTCATAACTATCCGTTTATCCGCTACAAAGATAACACCTTGGTGCGAGGCTTTTTCGCAATCCGGTATATATATATATATATATATATATATATATATATATATATATATATATAGGGTGACCCAAACTCGATGACCAAAACGAAAACAGCTGATTCCTCTGGCCAAAAGGAACAAAAAATTGTTAATACAGGGTGTGTCTATTGTTGATGGTTTCCAAGATGTTAACTTTTTTAATTTTTCTATTTCGTGGACTTATTTTTAAATCACGCTGTATCTTCCAAACTAGAAGAGTTACAAGAAAACACATTAGGAGAAATTTGTAGAAGATGAAATTGCCTTAAAGAATATTGAATTAATTCGAACAAACTCATCATTCAACATTTTAATGACATAATGAATTCAGAAATGATTTTTTCAAATCCCAAGACAAATTTCCAAGAGGAATATGTTTCCAATAGAGATGGATTTGATACATGGCCGATAAAGGAAAAACTTCCCTTTTTCATAAGCTTCACAACGATATGAAAAAAACCTATGGTTGACGTAGTAATTACTGAATTGTTACAGGAATACACCTCAGGAAAAACTTTTAGAGCATAAAATTACCTTCACAAATATGGTAGAGTAGATGAGAATTGACGATTTTTCCCGCATTTTTCAATCAATCTGTACATTTACGGCAAGAAATACGTCTCCTTTACTGATATCTTTTCATCACCGTAACAACGACTTGACATTAGTAAGTTAGTTGTCAAAATTTGTTTGCTATTACAGTTTTGCTGATTTCAATACGAGTTCTTTCTGTTGTAGTGATATTGTAATTTTGTTTTTGAGTCGTTCTTGTTCTTGTTATTATTATTGTTCTTGTTCGTGTTCGTGTTTTCCTTCCTGAGTCATGTTTTCAAATGAAGAATATGCCGATATTCATTATTATTATGGTGTTGCCCAAGGGAATGCGAGTGAGGCTGCTAGACTGTATGCAGCTGCTTTCCCAAGAAGAATTCATCCAGAAAGGAGAGTTTTCTCTAGGGTACACACTGCTCTAAGAGAGAGAGGATCTTTTAGGATCCTAAGAGATCAAGAGGAATTTCATAATGTTGAGAGGATTGACGACGTAATCCAG
>JARFJB010002188.1:650000-672378 GCA_036346205.1 Vesta saturnalis
ACCAAAATTATCATTGCGTTAATCGAAACCCGTGAGAACCATCTGGTTATCAACCAGCGTGATCACACGGCCACAAGGAAGCCTCGATTTCGTTCAGCCCTATCCATGTTGGTTATGGTGTGTTGATGTAAAACCTATCGTATGACACGAAGTGAGCGAGAATATAAATCAGCTGGATGCCTAGTTTCAGTTTCTCACCACCATCAAGATATTGGCGGAAACTACGCGACTTCTCACATAGAACGGAAGCTCAACGGATAACGAGGAGTAGACCACATTATGTTGCTTTAGGTGAGAAAAAAATATACATAACATTTCTAATTCTAAAAGAAGTTCTTGCCGTAAAAACCACAATAAAAGCAAAAATTGTACAAATTTGAATTACCTAAGGTATACGAGCTATAAACAGTAAAAGTGGACGCGTTAACCAATACAAGACATTTTAGTACCGTTTTGTTAGCGAAAGGTTACCTACCACTCAACCATATGTAATTGAAATTCTAGCAAATATAAATATTTTCTTTATTATTTGTTTGTGCAATGTCAAATGAAATAAATGTAAGGTTGGAAAATGTTTTTGAAACATTGATTAATGTGGCTAAGAAGAGTAAAAATCTTAGGAATGATTTTAAACAAAATATTTCTGAATCTGTGAATAATTTAAGAAAAATTTTTGGTCATTTTAAAATGGGAATCAACTTTAAAATTGATACAATTAATAATTTAGAGAAACAAATAGAAGATTTAAATTTAAAAAAAGTGACATTGTTAATATTATTAATACATCATGTATAATTAGAGATTCAGTTTCTTTTTCAGACACTTTGAAATCTAAACCAAAATTAACAAAACAATGTATAACCATTAGGTCAACAAAAGATAAGGATTATACTGAAAATATGAAGACAGATATTCAGTCAAAGATGAACTCATCAATAATTAATCAGATTATGATCACTCGTCCATTGTTACTGATCCTGATAATCCAAACACATTCAGAAACAATCACGATTTGTCAATTCATATTGGGTTTCAACATAAAGACAAGAAAAAGGAGTTTGCTGACTTTCAAACAACTTACTCAACCCAATTAAAAGATGATAGATGGTCGTCATTTACAGAACATATCTCCTTTTTAAAACAAAATGTGAAAGTGTTAAAGAGAATTCCAAAAGGTGCTCGTGTAATAGCTGCAAATAAACTGTCTTCTCTTATTAACGAATGTGTTTCTATGAATAATGATAATTCTTGGCATAATTTATTACCTTTTGCTTATACAGCACTTCTTGTTCCTGAAAAGGATAATAAGAGTCTTACTTCAAAAATTAAAAAGAATATTTCCAATTTCAATACTTTTACAGTTCCATCTCGGAGGGAAATGAGTAATTATAATTCCAATCATCTTTTTAATATGGTTAAAAAGAAAGTAGCTGATGGTGACATTCGAGGAGCAATTCAGTTACTATCATCAACAGAGGACCTAGCTATTCCACACGAAGAGTCTATTAGTAAGTTAAATGAAAAGCACCCTTCTCCATCAAAACCATTAAATTTTCCTCCTGCACCTGATAAGAACGAGATTAATCTTCAAGTTTCAACTGCAGATGTTCTCAAAGCTATCATTTCTTTTCATAATGGATCTTCTGGAGGAATAGATGGAATTCGACCTCAACACTTGAAGGGCCTTATACAAAAACAAAATTTTGCAGCAAGAGATAATCTTATTAATTCTATTACGAATCTTTGCAATCTCATGCTTAATGGTAAAGTTAACCACTCTATAGTGAAAATTCTTTATTGTGCAAATCTCTGTGCATTAAAGAAACAGGATGGCGGAATTAGGCTGATAGCTGTTGGAAATACATTCCGTAGACTTGTAGCCAAATTATGTTGCAAAGCATATGCAGTTGAAATTGGTGATTATCTTCGTCCAAAACAAATGGGATTTGCTACAAAAGGAGGTTGTGAAGCAACAGTACATGTTGCTAGGACATTTATTAATATTAACAAGAAAAGTTCTAAAATATTACTGAAGATTGACCTTAAGAATGCATTTAACTATATTGAAAGAGATTCTCTTTTAGATGCAATAAAGGATAAGACACCAAAAATTTACAGCTCTATGTTCCAATACTATTTATTCATCTTCAACTAATTTGTTTTTTGGAGGGAACATTATTCAATCACAAGGCGGAGTACAACAAGGTGATCCTCTAGGACCTTTAGCATTTAGCTTGACGATTCAACCTATAATTCAGAAATTAGAATCAGAATTTTGTTGCTTTTATCTGGATGATGGCACAATTTGTGGAGATCCGGATATTGTGCTGAATGATTTTCAATTTTTGATTGACAATGCAAAAGAAATAGGATTGGAAATTAATCCCCACTGACCGAAGAGGCAGGAAAAGCGATCTTAGAAGAAAAGATTATTCAATTATATTTTCTTCTAGATCATCTAAAATTTCTGAAGTCTCACGTACCATATTTCCTTTTAAAAAATTGCCTTGCAGTTCCAAAGTTGACTTATTTATTATGTACTTCTCCTTTATGATTTGATAAGGAAAATTGGCTCAAAGTTAAAGTCGATTGGAAGAGATAACTAATTCATACTTTAATGAGATGCAATTGATAATTGCTAGCTTACCAGTTAAGCATGGTGGATTGGAAGTTCGAAAAATTTCTGATCTTTGTCTATAGGCTTTTCTAGCGTCTATGAATAGTGTATTTAATCTTTGTTATATGTACCCTTTAATTCAAGATAAGATGCAAATAACTTTTTACAACGATGCTGAAGTATATGGAAGACAACATTTAATTCCCAAACACCTCAAATCCCTTCTATTCAAAAAAAATTGGGACTATTTTGTAGTTCTTAAACAATTAAATAATATAAATTTTGACTCAAGAGTGGATGAGGCTCGTTTCTATGCTGCTTCATGGAAGGAGTCATCAGCTTGGTTAAACGTCCTTCCTTTAAGGAATATTGGGACCCTTCTTAATGATGACGTTTTTCGAATCTCTATCTCGTTGAGACTAGGATCTAGAATTTGCCTTCCTTATGATTGCATTTGTGGACAAAGAGTTCATGAAGAAGGCTTACATGGTTTATCTTGTCCCAAAGTACATGGAAGATGGGCTAGACATGCTTCTTTAAATATTATAAAACGGGCTTTATCATCTGCCGAAATACCATCTAGAATTGAGCCTACAGGAATTTATAGGGATGATGGGAAACGTCCTGACGGCATCACCCTTATTCCCTGGCATCAAGGAAAATATTTGGTCTGGGATGTGATTTGTGTAAACACTTTAACCGCTTCATATTTAAACATGTCTGTTAAGGGACCCGGATTTATTACAGAATATGCTGCAAAAAGGAAATTGAACACATAACGTGATATTTCTGAAGATTACATCTTCTTACCAATAAGCCTTGAGTCAATGGGTCCATGGGGAGAAGCAGTTCATCTTTTTATTAATGAGTTGGGTCCGAAATTAGTCGCTATTAGTGGAGATATTCGCGCTAAGGAATAATTAGTCCAACGAATTAATTTGGCTATCCAACGTGGAAACGCTGCTTGTATAATGGAGACTGTTCCTACTTCATCTAAAATGGACGAAATATTCTTTCTTTAATTATCTAAGTTATTGATGTTACTATAAATTTTGTTATGTTTTAATAAAATAATTTACTATTTTCTTTAACCATTTGAATACTAACTGTTCTCTTGCACCAAGTGTACATATAAGATGAACATTATGAACAAACATACCTCTATCCAATCAAATCTTGTGTGACGATGAAATTACTTGTGATGGTGGTGTCATCCTGATGACACCACACAAGATGATTTAAAATTTAAAAATTTACTTTGAAGATTGCCAAACATTTTCTAATATTCCCAATATTTGCAAATGTTCACAGACTTTGTGTATCATTTTCACAATGTCGTTGTCACTTTGACGTAAGCTTTAACTTGAGTATTTAAATATACATAATATTTTCAATTTAAATCCAAAACTTGTTTAGTAATTAAAATTGTTACTTTTTTGGTTTTTTTGTAGTTTTGCAAGAACAATTATATTAGATTTTTTTAATAATTTTTATTCAATTTTGAAGTCTTTAGATGCTATATCAAACTGGTCCAGCTCCATTAAAATAAATTGTTAATTTAGCAGCATTTCTTTTAATTTATACACTATAAACGATATGGGGTTCCACAACTGACGTATCAGAATCTTCACTTGATGAACTCTAAATTATTTAAGAAAACTATGATTTTAAATTTATTCATTACTTATTGCTATATTACAAATTACAAAATCAACACTATCACATAGAAAACAAAAACTAAAATTAGCAAGAAGTATTAATAAAGTTTTATAAAATGGTTAGTGTAAGAAATGAGATGATGTGAAATTACTTCATTTAATGATTAATAAAATAAACAGAAGTTAGCAGCATTATCTGAATTCCATCAAAAACGTGTAGCCTAAGTGTCAAACGAACTTTTTCTTCTTATAAAGAATACATACAAAATGAATGTGAATCTTTTAAAGTACTGCACCCAATTAAAAATTGAGAGCTAGAAAGAAAATATGATGATGAAATAAAATAGGATGCAGCAAATTTATTTTTTTGAACACTGTCAAAAAATGTTGTGATTTCCATTCTATTTTCAATGAACGAAGTGAGCTATTTTCGTAAACAAGACGTGAAATACTTTTATTCACAATTAGTTTGTAACATACCGTTTTTTTAATCATTTAAAGGTTGAAAAGTGAATGAATCTACGGGTTTACTGTAAGCGGTCAGTAATAACAAAAAAAAGAGACAGTAATGACATGAAGCGGTCAGTAATGGATGGTATGCAACCATTTTTTCTCACGTGCGTAGATGGTGAGTGAACGCATGCAATAGGTGGAAACAAACAACCCGTTTTCTTTAATAAGCATATTTAATGTGTGAATTATTGATAACAAGTAATGGCAAAACCAATAGAAAAATAGTAAGTATAACATTTATAGGTTCTCATTAATGTAAAAATTAAAAGTCTCAGTGTCACGACCTTCAATATTAAACGAGGAGCTGTGATGGATGTGTTCCAAATTTTTTGATTTAAACTGTATAATGTTGCTAGTTCTTTAATTGTGAATAAAATCATACCTCAGCAAAAGTACCATTCCCCTGCCTCAAGAACTAGTTCACCTTGAGGCTTCGTCTCTCGGTGAACTATACTTCTCCTGACAGGAATGGAACACTTTCCGCCTCAGTATGTAATATACTATTACATTCTACAAGGTATACAGAAACAAAATAAAAGTGGTATATAACTAAATATATAGACTTTTTTGTTCATGCATTTAATTTGGCATGTGTCAACAAATATTTCAAAATTTAATGTTTTCTAATTTTATGTAAACGATTACCAAAAATTTTGCTCGCAACACATGCGCTTTTACATTTTTGGTGCCCAGTCTTATATTTTATACCTTGGCTAACACTTTGGGTTAAAATGGAAGACCTCGCATCAAGAAATGTGTAAACAGCGCACTAGTTACAAAAATAACTCTTTCAAAAAACAAAATAATTATTTAATACATTTCCGTAGTGTGCCAAGTACCAAAAATTTGTCAGCTGACTCAAAGTATTTTTCCAACATAGAAACTAAAAAATATATAGTTAGCTAGGATCTGTAAACCGTTTAATAGCACTAACCCCACAATAGTGGAAATATCCTTTCAAGATCACTCTAGTACACATTTTTTATTACAAAGAGTTCTGTCAGAGAGACTATTAGTTAAGGCAATTTGCATAGATTTTATTATAATTCAATATAACAGGTAACAACAATGCAACATCTGGCGACAATGACACTTGTCATAAACTGCAAGAAAATATGTAAAGCAACTTCTTATTTTGAAAACTCCTTTTGGTAACTACTGGTGAATGATTGATTTTCATTTCTTAATATTATACCTACATTAATCACACAGATTTTTATCATAATACAAACATTAAAACGTTTGAGACCTAAAGGTTTAGCTCTTGAATAAATTTTAATGAAAAAGTTCTTGTAGTTTTTGAAATTATTGTAGACAAAACAAAAAACTTAATGCACCCTTGGTACCATCTTCACCAACATTCAGTAGGCCTCTACACATTTAGGTCTTACGTACAAAAGTCAATAATAAATGAAATCATTTTTCAATTTTTTAAAGTACTGGGTGCAAAAATCAGTTTTTAAGCAAAAGGGATTAACCACAATAACTTACTCGTTAGGTGGGATGTTAGAAATGCCATAGAATTGATACAAGTTTATGAACAATTCATAAATGGCATCATATATTTTGAATCTAACAAAACTAACAAAAAGTTTTTTAAATGTCAGTACTTTATTTCTTACACTATTAATACTAAACAAAAACAATTATTTCCAAATGGCCTTGTAATGCTTCAGTTATCATAATAAACAAATCAGTAGGTATTTATCTGTTTATCAATCAGGTTACTTCAACAAATAAAAGCTAGATTATGCAGAAATACTTGAATGTAAGTACTATTATGACATTCTAAAGAGCAACATTATACACCACATTACTTAAAAGCACAATAGTGGTTTATTACTGCACTCTGTCCCAAAGCAACATATTAATTTCAAAATATAATTTTTTTTGATCAACCTGATGTAATAAAATACCCTGTGTAACATTCACAAAATAGATAAATTGTACAAAATGTTTATCAAAGATATAATTGCAAAAATAGCAATTTCTAATTTAGAAAACTTGTTGAATACAACGTAAAAATAAGTTATCAAGCTTAATCCATTAATAAGTAAATAAGAAATGTTATACTAAACAGTGAATTACTCTTTTTTCGAATGTTTAACTTTATAAATGAAAATTTGTTAATATTAAAATAAACACCCCGACAGATTTTGTCTGGGCAAATAGTTATTCATTCTTTAGTAATATTTTGAAAAAATACACAACAATAATACTATGAAAAAACTGTTAGAAAAATATAGTACATACATTGCATGTGCCAACATCGCCAGATAACATTGTTCAATCGTATTTTGTCTTTCCACCTTAAACGAATACCTCGAAATCGATTCCATTTTGGTGATGTAAGTTTTTGTCTAAGATAAAAAAGAAGTAATCAAAATAATAATCAATTAGATTTGTTAAAACAAACCTATAAGCGATCGACATGCACTGAAATAACTTTGACAAACTTGTATCAATAGTTAGAGGTTGTTGAGAATATATTTTCTTTGATACTACATCTTGAATTTCAAAACTAGTACGATCTTGTCTATAAATATCAACTTCTGGTTCTGGTATGGGAACAGCAAGTTCGTCATCATCATCTTGTTCTTCGGCTTCAAAATGAGAAACCATAAAATGTCCAGAATGTATCGATTCTCTCGACCGCTTCTCTTTTGTTCCAACATCTCGTTTTGCAACAGTAAACATTTCAAATGTTGACAAGTGATTTTATCAACAATATTGGAACCAAAACTCTTGGTAACACATACGGTTATGAAAATAACGACACGAAACGGTTCCCGTTCTAAAAGATCAAGGACTGATTAGGAGGGTCAATCAAAAATGTTAAGAGCTAGTCAAATTAATAGATTACGTACAGTATCCATAAATAACAAATTGATAACAAAATTCACATGAAATTCGTGAAAGTGCAGGATTGTACTTCTATTTTACCACCTTTCCTACCTTACATCGTTAAATATTACTAGAAAAATCAAAACACAAGCATAATTTACTACGTAGTATTTACAGATAGAATTGGAATTTTTGGAATGTAATGTTGGTAGTAAGCGATAATTTGCAAAAACAATATTACGGGTTCGAGTTAATTTATGATTATGTCAAGAATTGTTTATTTAATACATCTATAAATTGTGATATAAATAGAAACTTACAATATACGTTTTATTGTTATTTTAATCAGATTATTTAGCACGCATAAACGAGGTTAACGTTGTATGCATTTTAAACATTGTATGCATTTTAAACATTGTTTTGAAAAAGGTTTGTTTGCAACACAGACTTTTAATTTTCAAATTTTCTTTTAGATAACTAGACATTAAAGTAGGTCTTATTAATTTTAATTAACAGCTAGAGTGGTATTCATTAGCAATATACTACTATTGCCACTCGAGAAAAAATAAGTTTAATGTACGTACATACAGGTGGGACAAAGCATATTCTTACTGTAAAACACTTATACACAAAAACTTTTATATTAATAATTAATAGGATGCCTTATTAAAAACTGGAACTATTTTTATCATTTGCCTAGAGCTGAACAACTCATTTTAGTAAAACCAGTGTTATGTTAGTTTTCGTAGTTGCATGGTTTTGTATCTTGGCTAATATACCGTAAAATCTGTTCATTGAAAATAAAAATCACATTAAAGGTGTTCCGAATTTTTTATAGTTATAAGAAATGTATTCAAGATTATGAACATTTAATAATGTCTATTTTTTAAAACAATAAAATAAATTGATAAAATCAAGTGACATAATATACTTAACATTTTCCACCTGGCTGTAGTATAAACCTCTTTATTGTATACCCTGTTATTCAAATACTGGTTATTGTCTGTAATATATTTCCAAAATAACGAGCGATGTATTTATTAAAACTACACCAATTGGGAACTAAGAGAAACATAAATGTCAAATTATCACAAATATAACTCAATTATTTTTCTTTTAACTACACATTAGAAAACTATCGTAATAACAAATGTACTAACAAGCTAATTAAAAAAAAAAAAATTACAATTTTAAACCATTACCTTCATAGCTTATTAGGAATTCTGTACTCTCGTGTAAACCATTTTGCCTTCTTCAAAAGCAACTTTTCTACTCCCATGGTATTTAATTTTCTTTTCTTTCCTTTTTAGAACTTTTAAAAAATCTCCATGTGTTTTAACTTTTAAAATACTTATCTTGTTTGAGTTTTTTTAATGGTGGATTTTTATATGATACAATCTAGATGTTTTGATAACACTTGCAGTTATCTTCGTTAGTAGTAATATCTATTAAGATTGTTAAAGATGTTGAAACAATTTTGTGACAGTTGAAAAATTAAAACAAACATCAGCCTGCTATTAATATAACAGTTTGAGAAACGTATAAACCAACTATAGTATTAAATTTTAACTTTTCTGTTAAACATTAATGGACCCTTCGTTAATTCTAACAGTTCACCTATAATTAAAATTGATCATCTGTATTTTTCAAAACAATCGTGTAATTTTTGCAACGTTTTAGAAGAATGAGTCGAAGCCATTTCATAAACTTCAGGCTACTTTTTTTTAAAAGGACCTAACAAATCTATATGTATGCAACAAAAATTTAGTTAAAGGAACTTGATTTAGTGTAGGAATATATCAGCCAAGCATCACACCTTTTAACATATTGCGAATTTGTTTATCCAGGTTTGGCCACCAAATATACCTACTATCTAAACCCCAAATTAAGATATTCATTTGGCCAACCACCCTCAATGTAGCTATAAACTTTATCAATTCTAATACTTTTCTTATATGGTCTGGACTTACTGGTATATAGTCTTCAATTACAAAATTACAATAGTAAAAAATCTACTGTTTTTTATGAACTTTTTAATGAAAATTGTTAAGTCCATTTGCACCTCCATTCTGACAGCCCATAACATACTGAAAAATAAAATCAAAACCATTAAAAAAAGTCAATCATTGCATCCGTCCAGCTGCCATTTCCTTGATTCTCGCCAAATAAAGTCAAAAGTGGTTTATGAACGCAGAATAGTAAATTAAAAACCAAGTTTATCATAATACCAGTCTTGAAGCACGAATTCAATATTAAAAACGGTTTTTTTAAAGAATGAATGCTTCAAGGTCTTATGAAACATGTTTTTTTATTCTATTTTTTGTAATTTACCCTTTTTATGACTTGCGGATATATCTAAAAAGATGCGGGCCAATCACCCGTTTCCTTGTTTCGTACGTGCGTAGCGTAAAATCTGACATTCCAATGTGAAATAATAATAGGAAAAAACAAACAAAACTATTGTAACCTAACAGAATTAAATTAGATAAACAAAACTACTGTAACCTAAGAGAAAAAAATAAGTGCACGCGCCGGGAATCGAACCAACCTCAACCGCGTGCCAGGCATCCAATGTAAAACAAGACCATTCCCCAATTTGACGTTGAAACTGTTATGTGAACTATTATGATACTATACATTCAAAGCATATTACCTATTGGTCCGCATTGTTCTAGATTAATCTGCAAGTTTTTATGTCGTTTTTAAACAAAAATTTTTACTTTAGTTCATTTAGGGATTTTTGTGGTGGTTGGTAATGTCCGTAAACATTTGATGTACTCGCCTTTTGTTTTCTCTAAATTCTATCACAAAACACTAAAATGGAAGATTATAGAGATAATCTTGTATGTGCGTCCCCTGAAATTGCCAAAAATACGGTCACGAATTTGCTCACATCGAAGTTTTCACTGGATGTAACCTGTCTATGACACATATTGTTTAGAGTGACATGCATAACATAATTCCGGGTCACGTTTTGCCAACCTAAAAATTTTCGTAAAATGTTCCGTGAATTAATGGCTTATAATGAGTAGCAACCGCTGAACTATACTTATACTGGAACGTGTGCTCCGTCCGCCAGCCCGATCCGAGAGAGAGGGCCGCAAGGGGCTTCGATCAAATACTACATGATCGAAGGAGGGGGACATCTCTGTCCTACTCTCGAGCGTACGCGCATGCATAGAGCAGTCGATTGTCATGTCGCAACGTTTGAAAAGGATTTGATATGTTTTGAATACTCAATGATGAATTTTTCAATAATAATTTGTTAATAACATGGCAATTTACAAATATCCATTGAAACTCATTTTACCTACTGTTATACTCAGCCATGTTACAAAAATAATGAACTATAAAAATAATTTCAAGGTATAATCAATGGTATGTATTAACCATAAAACATGTAAATACATTTTATAAATTAAACGTATAAAAATCGTAATCAATTTGTAAAAATGTATAAAAAATATAATCGTAAAAAACAAACGTGATGACAACAATTATATGTATAAGTCGATGTATAAATGCAACAGCAATAAGCAATATAGTTAAAATCAATAATTAATAAGTAAATGATAATTGCCGATTTGAAGTTACATTTTGGTTAGTTTGTTTTGGAGTGACGTGCTTGGCGCAGTCTGTTCTCTCGCATAGCGCATGTGCAAAGCGTTACTAAAAGGACAGGAGTGACCCTTGCGCGCCATCTCTCTCTCCTCGCGGCTTTTATGACAGAAACCGCCAATGGGCGTTCCAATATAAGTACAGTTCAGTGGTAGCAACTAAGGCAGGGAACTCGTTCCTTGGTCTGCGCATGCACTTAAAAACCTGGTAACAATTTTTAGTTTAAATTAGATAAACCAAACTATTGTAACCTAACAAACTTAGATTAGATAAAAAAAAACTACTCTAACCTAAATAAAAAAAGGTTACATTGGCCGGGAATCGAACCCTCACCGAAGGCGATGTAGGCGACCATTCTACCACTAATCCAAACGTACTCTACCACTTTCACATTGAAAATGCTGTTTGAGTATCTAAGCCGACCACTTCCATTAAACCAAAAGTCTTTTTATGTGCATGCTCCAATCAATGAACGTGTCATCGCCTTTGTCGCTAATGCTATGACATCGGAGATGATGACGTCACGTTTCTTAATATGTCTATTAAAGAATTAAAACGGAAACAAATTACAAAAACAGTATGTGTGTGCGTGTGCGTGTGCGTGTGCGCGTGCGTGTGCGTGCGCGCGGACGTGCGTGCGTGCGTGCGTGTGTGTGTGTGTGTTCGGATGTATGTTAGTATCCACAATTCCAGAACAAAAACATACGTACTTAAAATTTTGTGTTTAAGCTTGTTTTCATTTGGCTTAGCGCTGATTAGATTTTGGGAGAAATCTAGGTATAGAGAGGGGGGGGGGGTATTAGATCATTTATTGGTTTTTATCAAATATGTCTAACACAGCTGTATATTTCAGAGGTATAAAAATACCTAGATACAGACCTTAAACATGTCGATTAATTATATTCCTTGCAATTTTTTGATACGAAGCGTAAGTTGGCGACAAAAAAATTCCTAAGATAGAATAACGATTAAGTTTATAAAAAAATGTTTTAATGTAAAGCGAAATAAATGTAACATGATTGAAAATGCTGAAGCTGTATTATCGAAATTTTTATAGAAGCGGGCGTATTTGGAATTTTTTTTACGTTACATGCATTTATCTCTGTGAACATATAAAAATGGCATAGTTATCTAAAAAAATTGAAATTAAAATTATTTCATTTCTTTTAATTTCCATTTTGTAGGTCGGAAGGTTGTGTGGTGTTTCACACCAGATATTTAGAGTTACCTATATTAAGAAACGTTATGTAATTAATAGTATATTATGTTATTAGGAGTAAAAGTGATAGTTTATGTGGCGGAGGTGAATGTTTATTTTGCCGAACGAAGTAAGGCAAATAATTATTCAGCTGAGCCACATAAACTCACTTTTACTCCGAATAACACATACTATTGTATCCGCAATCGCAATCAGATGAATTAAAAATATTTGGTAAAGATCGAAAGGAAAGAGCAAATCTAATTAGTAGGCAAAAGAATAAAATAATTAGGACGTTTTGCAAGTGATTAAACCATAACAACACTCCATGTCCGAGAAGTAAAACTTTTACCTGTGACATTTAGTCATAAAAGTGTCACTTTTGTGACGTTTGCAGATAAAAATTATTATTAATTTTATTAAATACATAAATAAAAAGTTTACCTCGAGTAGGATCTGACCCTACGACTTGTACTTTGCCAGAGTATCGCGCTAACCAACTGCGTTATTGAGATATAAGCCCCAACCAACGTAAATTTTGTCTTTATGTATGTAGAACTGATATAATTCTAAATGTATTGAGATTACAATCAAATTACTTATATTAATGGAATGTGAGCCTGCAATATCGCGAGGATTCACTCATACCAAAGCAACTTGACTAGTATTAAATTATTATAAGTTTTGTTATGAACGAATAAGTTCAAAAGTAAATATGTAATTAAAAATTATTATTAGTTTTATTAAATATATAAATAAAAAGTTTACCTCGAGTACGATATGAACCTACAACCTGTACTATTTTTTATTTTCTATGATTTTCTATGTGATTTGAACTATAACCGTTTTTTAGTAAAATGGAAACAAGGCTTTGTAATTCTCTGTCGATGTTTTCATCTGTTAATCGAAGTGATCTTAGAAATAGTTTCAACTACAGCATTTAGTTGCATTGGATGCTGATTAGTTTGGCATTAAGGCAACGATTAGTGTGGGTATTTTGTCTATAAACCGTGTAGTCAAAACTACCTTGATAGTTTTTTTATGATTGGCAAATCTAAAAAACGTAGGGCACGGTTTGTTTCTTTCTCTATAGTGAATTTTATGTTCGAATGAATGATGTTTATGAGAGCCTGAAATTAATCACTGGTCTTGAGACCGTGTGATCAAACAGTAAAAATGTCGTCAACATATCTATACCAACATTTTGGTTTTAGGTTAGCAGTGGTAATGACTCGTGATTCAAAATTATCCATGTAGATATTATCGAATGCAGGAGAAGATGGAGAACCCATCGGCGCGCCTTCTATTTGTTTATAAAATTCATTATTGTATATAAAATAAGTAGAGTTCGTGCAATACCTTATCGGATCAATGGTTTCATAAATCGGAACCTTAGTAAACAAAGAAGTAACTTCAAAACTAGCTAAAACATCTTGGGAACTTAGTACTATTTGTTTGAACATGGTTAAAAAGTCAAATGAATTTTTATAAAATATTTTCACAAGTGGGTTGTAGAATTCTGGCTACGTAGCGAGCTAACTCATGTGTAGATGAATTATATGCGCTTACAATTGGTCTTACGGGCCAAGCATCTCATTTTGCACTTTAGGGAGGCCGTATATTTGTGATATTCTAGAGCTTTTTTCTCTTGGAGTTATAGTTGTTTTAACGTTATCATCAATCCGTGTAGGGCTATGCAGCAATAAAATTTTATAATTGGCTCATCTAAAACAAATAAAATTTCATGCCAACACTCACAATAGCCAAAAGTAACAAAATATTTATTATAATGGTCATTTATGATCGTTCGTGTAACTTTACACTTAAAAAAAACAAAGAAATCTCTCAAAATAAAATTGTTGGGAAGGTCCACTACAATTTAAATAAAAGAATGAGTTAGTTTGTTAACTCTATTAAAACAAGTTTTCAATTTTCAAATACCCAACACCTACTATCCTCGCCAGGAGTGTGTACCGCTGTCATCACATACATTCATATCGTGTAACATGAAAAACATGAGTCAAAATTATTCTGGTTATAATAAATTCTGATTAGAGAATATACTCCGAAATGGCAGCATTTAAAGCTGCAGAATTCCAAAATACAATTACCTACTTATTTATTGCGATTTATTTCTATAAATTAGAAAACGTTGATTATCTTAATCGTAATATAACGGTTGAGAAACAATATCCTTTGGTACGATATTTTTGCAGCCTGCAGGTTATGTAGGTTAATCGATGATTAAATGAAGTAAATGCAGGAAATGAGGAAACAGCCAAAGGATAAACAAACAAATGTAGGGTATGTAGAATTAGTCAAATAATAATTAAATTCATATGCATATAAAACAAATTAATTTCGCGTTTATAGGTTTACTCTTTCTACTACATTTGCTTATTCAATGCCGTATGCCAATTTCGTCAAATGCACTACGAATGTTCACCATCCATATTTAATTCACTGATTTATATGAGAAAACAGTATAAGCAAATTGGATAGCTAAATTCATAAATTATTGACGTAGCGTATACTTCAGATGAGATTAGTAGTAAGGTTGATGCTAAAGTATTCGGTCTATCTTTGCATGGGACGGTCGTCTTCATTGCCGTTATATGGGGGAATTTCTTCTACTTACAAAATATTATAGGTTATTGCCGAAGTCTTATTAAATTTAGGTATAAGTTGGAATAACTATTTTTTTCAGTACCCTGTACATAAAATTACCTCCGTACAAAGTTGATTTTTGTAGTTGGTAGTATTGTAGTTTTTTAGATGATGGTGTGACATTTGACATTTCGGTCTTCCTTTCTCTAACCTTTAAAGTTTTGCCTACAGAATTCATCGTGGCAAAAGTTTGTTGCATGTGTAAATGAAACTGTATTTATTGTGCTGTAATATCTCTAGAATAAGTTATAATTTATCCATTACACAAACTCAAATTACTAACTTAGCAAACTTACTTAGGTACAGAAACATTCACTTTACATCTGTTGCAAGTAATAAGTGGGGTACTAAGAAAAAACATCGAAATATTCCTCTAAATACCTACTTAGATATTATGGCAGATCCTAAAATTGAAGAAATTTTAGCTCCTTTACGGTCTAGTGTTAAAGAACAGGTACACCCTGTTTTTTAAATTAAAAAAATTATAAAAGTGTTGTAGGGAGACTTAATACGACAATTAAAATCAGATGGTGCACCTGAGCTAGATATTAAACATGCTGTAGCTGAATTAAAATTAAGGAAAAAGATATTAGAAGATAAAGAATTAAGTTTAGCACCTACTTTAGCTACATTCGATAGAGCAAAAATGGAAGATCTTTTAAAACGGAGGTTCTTCTATGATCAATCTTTTGCTATATATGGTGGTATATCTGGACAATTTGATTTTGGTCCCATGGGTTGTGCATTTAAAGCAAATTTACTGCATAATTGGCGACAATTTTTTGTTCTTGAAGAACAAATGCTTGAGGTTGACTGTTCCATTTTAACACCTGAACCTGTTCTTAAGTAAGGATCTTTATGTAATATATTTTTACCAGAATTAAAACTTTTGTAGGGCTTCTGGACATGTTGAACGTTTTGCAGATTTGATGACTAAAGATGTTATGACAGGAGAATGTTTTCGCTTGGATCATTTAATTAAAGCTCATTTAGAAAAACTTGTAGCAGATAAAAAAATATCTGATGATGTTAAAGCTGAATGTAAAGATATTATTATTAAGGTATTTCAATAAATTCAGTGTCCATTTGTGTATTTTTTATTTTATAGTTAGATGGCATGAATAAAGATGAAATGCACAGTATTATGAATAAATTTAATATGAAAAGTCCATTGACTGGAAATGAATTAACTGAACCAATTGAATTTAATCTTATGTTTGCAACACAAATTGGCCCTTCTGGATTGGTTAAAGGGTAAATATATTTATAGATTACATTCTTAAGCATTCACTTCTCTTTTAAAACAAACATAAATATCTGATACTAATAATGCACGCCCTTCCAACCTACAAAGTGAAAATTGAAAGAAATGAAATAATTTTAATGATAATTTTTTTAAGGACAATTATGCAACCTTATGTTCGTAATGAAAATAGGCAACATTGTAAAAATAACATGTCACATGGATTTTTCAAACTTTATGTCAGATGGAGCTTAATGGACATCTAGATGCTAACCTGAAAAAAAAATTCCTATAAAAATTTTGATAATACAATCTTAATTAATTAATTTTTAATGAATTTTGGCTTCCTATTAAAATACTTGATTAAGCAAAGTTATGTTAAATTAATTTATCTTTAAAAAATGTCTTCACATTTTCTCATAAAATTAATTTTTCACCTTAGGAATTACGCCTCGTATCTGAAAAATAGCATAGAACATAATCAATATGTTTAAGATCTATATCTAGGTATTTTTGTTTCTTTGAAATATGCAGCTATTTTGAGAAATATTTGATAAAAACCAAAATCTGCCACTAATAAACTTCCCTCTCCACTGCTGGATTTCTCCCAAAAGCTAATCAACTCCAGGAGAAATGAAATAAAGTTTAATACCAAATTTCAAGTATGTACGTATTATGATTCTGGAGTTATGGCGGATACTAATATACATCTACACACACACACGCATGTGAGGCCATGTAAAATGTTGAATTATAATTTATGTACATACATGAATATAATTCATTTTTATCCTCCAACCTACATATTGTAACGGGTGCCTGAGAATTTTCAAATTTTGTGCTATGTTAAATGGTATAGTTATATGGTATTTTATAGAATAAGAAATGATTATTTGTTGTTCACATTATAAATATATTTAATACCGATACCAGGATCTTGAATTTACTTCAAAATCTTATGTACATAATAAAAAAAACATTTAAAGTTCGTGGCAAAGTATGGATGCATAAATGAGTTATAGAAGGAAGGGGGAGATGTGGTTTGAAAGACTTGTAATTTTTCGTTGGTGTGAATGAGTTGAGGTTAATGAGTATTAGTTGAAGAGTTGGAAAAGAGAGGCTCATGTGACGTTTGAGTATAGTCACGCTGCCTTCTAAACTTAGAAGATATAGCAAAATTTAAATAGTTGTGATAGGAAAGTAAAAAGAGTACTGTCCTTATTAAAAGATAAAAGGTTAAAGTGAATGAGAGTGCGAATATTGTAAAATCGGTAATAAAAAGGAAGACGACCCAATAATTTAAAGTAAAGTATTTGTGCATATTGGATGTCGCCAACAATTACAGTTGAGTATTAAACGAAGGATATAAAATATAATAATCGAACCAGTATAATAAATTAGTAATTGAAAAACAAGAGCCATAAAAGTTACGGGTTAAATTCTAGTAAATCATATTAAATTAAATATTGTGTGGCAAAGCGGGCCACATTGCGGAACTGCCTTTGTTATTGCGTGCGTTTTGTTGGTAAAATTAGAACTCAGATAATGGTTATCGGGTCAATTGGCGAAGAACGGACTAAAATTGTGCAGAGTCAGCGACGGATTTCCAAAGAATATATTTGGAAACAAAGAAATACAGCACCAGAGCCAACAGTATATCGGCGAAGTAATCCACTCCTCAGTATCTAAAATAACAAGTAAGATTGCTGAATTTGTGTAATAAAGAAAACGTTTGTGTGTTTTATTTTTCCTTAATACATTTTTTTAACAATTAACACTGATTGAATCAATGTGCATTCACTGTTGATATGGAATTTATATGTGCGTGTTAGATGATAAGAAATATGCAAAATCGTAATAGTCAGTAAGGATTAGTATAAGGGATTGTTTGTGTGATTATTGTAAACAAAGCAATTGTGCATTATTGAGTTTAGTTGAATTAAATAAGCGTAACGTGTGATTTAATTTTATTATTGACCAGTATGAACCATAAAGATTTAATGCTAAATGAAGTAATCTTAAGGAAAGTTACAAATTCCATATGCATTTAAGGAATCAATTTGAAAGTATTTTTGATGATTGATAAACAATAATAATTTCGTTTAATAAGTAAGCTAGCCGGCGCAACCAGATAAGAACGGAAATTAATAAGCAACTATTGGGTTTCATTTATACAGACGGAAACTATAGCAAGTCAGTTAAAAATAAATTACTGAATGTTATATTTGTGAGTTGAACCTACTTACTCAGAATAAATCGAATGGTAAACATTTTGAGTTTTCACCAAAATAATATTAATTTATTGAAATTATTAAAAATAGTGAAAGAACCGTAAAATGATTGGGTGGTTGCGTGCGTGCGTCCGTGCGTCGCGCGTGCGTGCGTGCGTGGGTGTGTCTGTCTGTGGGTGTGTGCGTGTGCGTGCGTGTGTGTGGTGTGTGTGTAAGTGTGTGTATGTATGTTAGTATCCACGATAACTGCAGAACAACACGGATGTACTTCAAAATTCGTATTTAAGCCTGCTTTCATTTTTCCTTCAGCAGTGGAGAAGGGGGGGGTTTATTAGGAGCAGTTTTTGGTTTTTCTAGAACAGCTGTATATTTTAAAGCTATAAAAATACCAACATATAGACCTTAAACATCAATTAATTATCTTCCATGCAATGTGTTCATATGACGGGCAATATAGTGGCAACAAAATTGCTAAGGTAGCATTTAAGTGTTGGTTCAAATTTTTTCAAATATCTGAATAATGGTTATTTTACAAGAAAATGTTCAGACATATTTTTTAAAGAAAATTTAGTTTCACATAACTTTTCTTAACCCTTGATGTACCGGTACCAAAAATAATAATGAAATTTAGAAAATTGTTACTAATTATCAATTATAATCCTATTTTCATTAGATAAAAATAATCAGATTTTTTGTCGCAAAATATTTTTATTTATGGTAGGGTTCAAAACATTCTACACATAGGGTTACATCGCATTTGGAACAAAAATTTGGAAATTGGCATCTACGCTGTTTTTCCCTCCGTCTTATCCAATGGCTGTTTCCATTATACTGAACATCAGGCACTATGCCATGCACGTTATGCTTCCGATGGCTAGAATGGCCATGTTTTAAATAAAATGTGGCAACACTTCTTCGGAAATCTAAACAAGATAAAGAACCTGGCCCGTAAATTTTTCTGTACAAAATCCATGCATTTGTTATGTACATGTCGATCATTCTTGTAATTAACGATCAGTACCATTTTTTGCCTCTAATCCTAATAGCATATTTGCCAACTACCCCGTCATGATGATGAGCACCTCCCATATATTCAGGTACATTTTGATAACATTAGGTTGGGGGACATGAACTTTTTGTTGTTTAGATTTACACCACCTTGAAGCATTACCTAGTGGTTCAATGGTGTCAAAATTTGTACCAATTGTGTCACATTTGTTATGGTTTCATTTGAAGATTAAAATTTCACTATTTTTGTCAAATCGATAATCAAATGTGCCATGCTCTTTCTTTGAAAGTTCTTTTGAATTTAAAAGTGGGAATTTATCTGTGCTGTTTTCACGCATTGTTCCTGTAACAAGTAGGATAAGAAAAGTATAGATTATTACAGTATATACCTGTTGCAAGAAATTCAATTGATTTTAGATGAATCAGTATGTCACGGTTTGTAAAAAAGTTATCAAAATATACCAAATGGTCATTAGGATTTTCAACGATTACTAAAAGATCTGTAATAACTTGCGAAACCTTGCAGTAAACCCGGAGTTGCATTTTTATCTTTGCCAGTATAAACAGAAAATTTGTAGCAATATCCATCTGAACTACATAGCGCCCATAATTTATATCCAAATCGAATTGGTTTTGCTTGTATAAATTGCTTCATACGATTGTGCCCATAGTATTTCACAATCATTTCATCAATTGATAAATGAGTAGAAAATGTACCCCATTGTTGAAATGCTTGGTTTATTTTATTTATTAGTGGACGAATTTTATAGCACCTACAATGAAACACATAATGTTAGAATTCTGACATTGTCATTATACGTTATTTTATTTACCTATCAATCAAATCAATTTTGTCGTTATTACAACAGTGAAAAACTGATTTCAATTTCAAGTATCTATTTCGAGACATTGTATCGGCTACAAGTTGTATTTTGGTGTCTTCATCTGTACTCCAATATGGCTTTTCAGAAGGTAAAATATGGTAACCAGAAAATATTAAAAATCCAATAAACCTTTTTAATTCCTGAACAGTCACAGTAAATTTTTTACAGATTTAGCATATCTTTCCGTTTCTCCTTGCAATAAATTATAAACATCGTGGGAGAAAAATGTTTCAAACAATTGTACAGGAGATAAATCGTGTATTTCAGCACTAATAATTTTAATGTTCTCATTTTCAGACAGTGACTCTCTTATTGTGTTTGTATAGGATGGCTGAGATTTATGCCAACGCGAAGTAATATTAGTTAATTTCTTTTTACCCGTACTTGTTGAAGAGCTTTTATCGGGTTTCTTACGAGTACATTGCGTATCAGGATTATCATCACGATTAGACACATTAGCTCCTTGTAATTGAATTTCTATATTTCCAGGAATATCATTGATTTCATTTTCACCTGTTATGTCTTCGTCGCCTTCATCACAATCACTTAAAACGTCCGGATTCGGTGGCAAAACAGCTATATCTACACTATCCGCATTTTCCAAATGTTTATAAAATTCCTCATCTTCGAATAACGCTTCAATATCTTTAACACTTAAAAACCGCTTACTTGCCATGTTTTACACCACAATAAATGCACTAAATGAATAAGGGAGCATCGCCTCTAATTTATATACCAACAATCTCTGCAAGAATCATCTAGTCTGGACGTGTAAATTCAAGGTATAAACGTATACGAATTGGACCAGTGTCCTATAAATATGACATCATATTTTGTACTTGTTTATTCCTGTTTATGATAAGATCAATGTTTGAAAAAATTATGCAGTTTTAGCAAACAAACTTTCTATTTATGAATTTTCAAAAAAACTAAGGAAAACTAAATGCGTGACAAGCGAAGAAAAAACAACCTTTCTTGTAAATTATTTTTCTGTTTATAATTACTAATTTCTTATAAAAGTAAAGGTACAATCTTGCTCCTAAAAGATGACAAAGTAATATAAAATTTAAAAAATACATTTTTGAATTACAACCAAGTAATAAAAATTGCTATTTTTGCTGTCCTATATATATATATATATATATATATATATATATATATATATATATATATATATATATATATATATATATATATATATATAACACGGGTACATAATGGGTTAATAAAGTTTATTAATATAAAGTAAACTGTCTAAAAATTGATTAAATAGTATTCAAAATGTTTAAATTGCATAATCGGTATTTTATAGAAGCGGACAGCTTTGGAATTTTTTTAAAGTTAGCATCTATATGTCTATTAACGTCGATCCTATATGAAGTTTTAAATGTCCATCTGGCATAACTTATTGTTTAGGTTTCTACAATGTTGCCGATTTTCGTTATGAATGAAAACATCTGGTGTGGAACAACACACGACCTTCCAACCTACAAAATGGAAATTAAAAGAAACAAAATAATTTTAATAACAATTTTTTTTAGTATAATTATGCAGCCTCTTTTATAATAAGTTTGCTACGAAAATAGGTAAGATTGTAAAAACAAAACCGATAATGTATGTCAAACAGATGTATAAAACTTCATGTCGGATATAGGATCATAGAAATCTAGGTGCTAACTTAAAACAAATTCCAAAGCCGCCCGCCTGTATAAATATATAGATAATACAGCTTTTCAACCATATTTGATTTTTATATTTATTTCGCTTTACGTTAAGAAACTTTATAAAGAAAAGTTATGCAAAATTAAACTTTCTTTAAAAAATATGTCTGTACATTTTCTTATAAAATTAATCATTATTCAGATATTGAAAAAATTTTACCCAACACTTAAAATTC